>JAFMSR010000002.1:54563515-54630878 GCA_022818135.1 Saxidomus purpurata | reverse complement strand
CAGAAATCCGGTACGTTTTCTCACAGAAAAACATTTTCTCGAACTTGTTTTATCTACACCCTATAGAAATGATCTATTGGTTACATAATAAATCGTTATTAATTCACTCAATCATTGAGTTATTTCTGAATAAGAATTTTCTTTGGCAGAATATGACACGGAAATTTTACAGCAGCATGTGTCTGTTGGCCCACCTGGCCTCGAAGTTCTTGTGGTAGTCGCGAATTTGGTACCGCAGAGAGGCAGGCTCGGCCGCTCTTTTCTTCTTTGCTAAAAACAAAAGTACTAGTGTTAGAATTATCGAAGCAATCGTTTAAAATCGTGACTATGTTCGTTTGTATATTGTTTAGAAAAATGTATATCAATCTCTTAAGTAAAACTCTAAAATCACATTTTGAACACCCTACAATTGATAGCCATCCAGATGAAGTTTCAAATTCTTAAATATGTTAAATTTCATATTATACATGAGAAAACTCTAGCTTTGACGATCAGAGAGCTTGACAAAGCTTGAACTTACCTGAAGGAACTTCCAGAATTTCATAGGGTGTCAATGTTTCCCGAGATACATCCGGGCATCCGTTGTTCACCATTGATTTTGATGCTTGCTCTACAACACTCTTTACTGCATCACGTGCTATGTTATACCTATCCACGTGTATTTGAATAAGTGTTACATTCTTGTTGTACAGCATCACAACCTAAAAAAGCACCAAATATAATAAAAAAGAGGAGGAAGATGTGAAGAAAGAGGCGGCTGAGACGGAGGCGGATGGGAATACGGCTGAAGCTATGTTAATATGTAAGTATTTTTCTAGATTAAGTGCTCAACTCAAATAGCAACAATTATCTAGTTCTAACGTGTATTAATAAATGATACATGTAATATATTACTCCACTGTAACATAACAAAACAAAACAAAAGTGTAATAAGTACTTCAAGCTGTCGCTTCAGAGCTGTCATTTCCGTGTCGTCCCTAACCCAAAACTTTACAATCCCGAAGGCTTGGATGGCATATATATCTTCCAGGAGCTTCAACACTGGGCTTGGGTTGTTTGCAACAGAATATAATTCGTGTTCTACGCTCTTTTTCGGATCAGGACGGTAAATCGTTTCTACCGACGGTGCTGAAAAAGGTACACATATATAGATGTATGTATCGGCACAAAAAATGGAATGAACAGCTTAATATGCCATTAATTAGTCATAATTTCACTTGTCATGAAAGTTCATGTGACTTTTTAAAGTTAAACGTAGCAACAGTGTAGGAGTTACTTTTTATCTTCGTTTATATGTCTTTGCAAATGACCGCAATGGTTAGCAATTTAACTTACCCACAAGGGAAAACAGTGGAGAATTTTCTATACAGTCATTACCACCATCGCAGGCATGAATGGTCGCATCTCTATTGGACCGAACAAAGAAGTTTGTGACGTCGGGCTTGTTGTTAAGTAAGGTCCAGTCCACCCAGTGCAGAAAATTGTTACAATGTTCCGTCTTACTGTCGTAGAACTCACCTGAAATGCATGTATTAAATACAAGCAAAGCTGTACAGTAGCATCTTAGTTGTGCGGCATGCATCTCAATCATATACCAGTTGTATTTCGGTATTTTTACGCCGGTTATTGCAAATAGCGATACAGTTTTATTGCAGTTTGCAAAATATAGAGGCTTTTCATTGGCCAACATTCGATTGCGGAATTAAGTTACATTGTATCAATGCAATACTCATTTACTGTGTTTTTCAATATAAGATGCATGATACTAGTAGTTACAGAAAAATGTATATATCTCTTTATAATATGAATGTATTTGATTTGATAATGATAAATATTCATATTTCATTTCAATTGGATTATGTGTTTTCTTTATCCCTTCCAATCAAACGGAGAATAACTCCCAACAAGTAATCGGCATACATAAAGTTTGATTTACAATATTCCGAATTATACCGGTTTCACTGCATAATAAATTACATAATAGCAGAAGTCAGTATCAACGTAAGCGCTTACAATTAAATATCAAATGGAAATACTTCACATGGTCCACCAAGACGATACGTCATAGTGATAAATGAAGGTTTAAGCCTCAAAAAGAATAGCAGCTATGAAAGATTCACATTATAGCAGCATCAGTCTTCTCGTGACAGTAACTCGTACAATTCAAATCAATTTTAATTTCCCTTCTGTCTTGTTCGTTGTCAGATGTTCGTAGTCAAGATAAAAATGTTGAGCCTAGTTTATCAAAAAGCAAGTCTCTTTCAGACCATAAAGTGTCATTGATACATGGTTATTGAAATATTTGTATTTAGTGTTGCGAATAATAATTATCGATGCACTAACAAGTTATTTAATGTTAAGACTTACACATAGTTTGAATTAAGGTCGCTAAAACGCTATTTAAAACTACAGAAATATTTCTCAAGTTTGCCAAACCTTCAAGACAAGTTCCGCAGCCACCGAAGCATCCATTCAGAGCCGTTAGTATGTTTGTTTTATTAATATTTCCACCGTAAAACTTCCGATCTAGCATACCGGTGATGTCTTCTATGACTTTCTTTCGGAATGGTTCCGTGGAGGTACAGAATTTAGTGTCACTTTTTGGTACGCAGGACTTGTCGTCATCCGCTCTCTTGCGACGCCTGTACAATGTAATATACATTAATGGTCACCAGTCCAGTCGTAAAATTGTACGACAGGTACACTTTGAAACGCTGAGCGTTCGCTTTTGTAAAGCAAAACAGGAAATGAGGAGTTTATCAATGCCTCTTTTAAATTGATATGTTAACCTTTTCACAACATATTTGATTTCTATAAATTTGGTCTGACAATTTCTTTTGTATTTTTTTGGACTTTTGTTAATCCTCTTTGAAAACAAACGTACAATGTATGTTGGTTTATACCGTTATAGGTTGGTTACGTGATAAAATTCGGTCTTGGCTTTTCTCAGCTACAAAATATGCACCTAACAAAACACTCGGTATACTATGGAAAAATTACGGCCTGTAATTCATTGATTCTTTTTTTTCAATTCACCTCTGAACTCAACATGGTGCCAGTGTTAAGGAGATTTTGAGTTAAGTACCTTTTCCGTTTAACAATCTCTGAATGTTCATGCACAAAATACAGAGACTGGGGTTTAGGAGCCGTTTGAAGTACACACGCATTTGTGACGTTTTCGGGGTCCACTATTTTGTTTCCTGAAAAGAAAAAATGAAAAGGGGAATGTAACATTTGATAATGTCAGTAAGTGTTGAATTACACTGCAATATGGCGCTATAGTTTAACTTGATATGATGGCGTTATAGGTAAATAGATTAATGAAAATAATCATTGTTGCATTAATAAAGATATACACAATTAAACATGCGGTATAATAAACTGACTAAATCGTCATAAAAATGTTCAAATATCTTAGTTATGGCAAGCAAAAATGGCTTTGCATCAACACGATATCAGTGTACCTCTAGCTAGGTAAAATCTTTGTCTAACTTCATCTTCAAACGTGTCCTGGTCAGCACCATCGGGTAAGTTTTCCAGCGATTCTTTCATCATATGAAACTTTGTTCGGATGTCAACAAACACACTGTCCGCATATAAGCCTATCCCCATAGCCTTATTTGCAAGATAGAATCTTGGTGCACATTTGTCTATCGCTGTTTTAAATAACCTGTAATTCAATTATTTGAATTGTGTTGCTGTTGCTGTTTTTTATTACCGTGATTTCAAAATTTCATTTATCCTGCTACTTATGCAAAAAATTACAGAAAATGAAAAAAAGAAAACAAAATCAGATCCTTTACATATAAGATATATCATTGCGTAAAGAGTTTAATAAAACTGAATTTTGAATCTGTATTACGAGAAAATAAGCTATGACATACATACGGAAGCGTTAAAGGGCCACTAGTTACGAGAACAGTTTTGCGTATTTCAATTATTTTTTTCCTATTGGTGCGAAACTTTTAGTCTTTACCATTTATCTTTTACAAAATGATTATAAACTTCTGAATTACTCATCTTGTTTGATGTCGACGTGACTAAAACTTTTAATTATGTCGTTTTACATTTTGTCAAAATACAATATGAACTAATTTGAAATTATTATTTTATAACTTAAGATATGTTTGTTGTAAAGCCTGAAGTGTTTCGCCATTCCACATAGATTTTAATGAAAAGCAAAAACACTAACGGTATTGTCGAATTTATTTTGTTAAAAAAACGTATAGTTTTGCAAAAGTCGACAAAAATATGTAGCATCCGGTCTAAAAATCCGATTGCGTAACCAGAATCAGATTGAGGCTGCTTTGTAACACCGGATACAGCTCCTTTCGAATACAGCTCCCCGGAGAGCTGTATTCGGCGTGCATTAACGAATACAGCTCCCCTAATCAAATGGGAGCTGTATTCGGGGTTCTTGTACCAAATTTTCGAATAGAGCTCCCCAGTGATCCGATGCAACATAGACGTGTATTTAAGGCGTATCATTGCGGCACGGAATTTATTATAGAATAATGAGGATCCTTCCCGCTATTCAGGATGCAGTACTTAGCCCTGGCATGTCTTTTTGTCCGTCCGTGTTTGACGGACGGTGGAACAAAACAAAAAACGTTTTCTGACTTTTTTGTTGATATTGAATAATTAATTTCTTTAGATAAACCTACATTTTTTCATACATGACTGTTGCACATAAGGCGGCAGTTTAGGTGGTTTAGTACTTCATTTCATAAATAAATTGTTGACGGAATGAAGCACATTCACATCAGGGTGTAAGGCCCGACAGACGGACTGATAAGACAAAAAAGGTAGGACAACAGACAGATGCTCGGACAGATGGACTCAAGCTTTCAAACTACAATTTGGTCATCGACTTAAAAGTTTTCGGGACGGCCAAGCTTCTTCCTAAAGTGGAGACATACATTCATTTGGCCAAAAGACACATCGCCACGTACTCAGACTTCTGTTATTTCATCCTTATTATTATCATCCGTTTGATCAAACATGGGGAGCTTTATTCGAATGTGCATATGCTTTTGTTCGAATACAGCTTCGCTAGACCAAGGGAGCTGTATTCGTTAATGTGCACCGAATACAGCTCCCCAGGGAGCTGTTTCGAAAGGAGCTGTATCCGGTGACTCACTGCTTACACGGCTAAAAAATCGAGAGCAAGCATTTGTTGTCTTAAGTATTTTAACAAAGTCTATTACATCTGCCATTGTGCAAAAATCCATACGTTCCACATGGAAACAAAATAAATTTTAACCAGTTTCTTTTAGTCTTTGTCAAAATAAAAAAGTCAACAAGATAAAAACTGCAGTCTTCACAAGATGTTGTTGTTTCTTTTTCAAAATAGTAAGTACAACTTTTACTTCGTGAAAAATCATGACGTCAAACAATAAACTTGGCATGTTGTCAAATTCCACGAAGTTGAATTATCCAGAACTTTCTAATCTTTTTGTAAAACAACAAATGTTAGAGACCAAATGCATCATCAGGTGCCCATTTAAAGCTTCCGTAGAAAACAATGCAACAGCATCATCTCCGAACAAGGCATCATACCCTTTTGACAGAATACCAACCTTTCTTAACAAGACAACTTACTCTGTGAACAAGATAACATATTGGTTTGACCGAATAACATCCGTTTTGAACAAGAGGGTATGCATTCCTAACAGGATAACATTTCCATTACCAATATAAGACAGTCAGAAAGTTTCTTAATTAGCCATGACGCACGTAGTGACGGCAGACGACGTGTCGTTAAACTTCATAACCTTGAAAACGTCTACCCAACCTGCCTGACAAGTGCATAATTATGCATAAAATATTATTGATTTAAACCATGCGTAAAGAAAATCTGACGGAAACAGACAAATACGTGAGCGACAGTTGAAGTATAACTATTTATAATGCATTTATATAATGTTTGCGATCATGCCAAACATAAAAGAAGCCATGAAGTTGATTGAATCGTTACTGTCCTGTGAGGAAAGGAATATCTAATTGACGTTTTCTATGGATGTATGGTCACCGTGTATATAGCCTAAAACATAAAGGGGTTTGAAGAACGACTTTGAGAACAGAAAACAAGAAATCGCGTATTGTTTACGCAGACGATCCCTAGATGCATCCATATTCTATTCAACACTACGTCTGAGCAATGCTTGCATAATACGAAGTGTACGCTAAGGACAAGAAATAGTTACTGTGACCCCATTCTATCCCAAACCAGCCAAGCTGCAAGTCTGGTCTAAATGCATTTTACCGACAATGTCTTCACTGACCTCCAATCCAGTATCACGTTTTAACCCGACATCAAAAGTGATAACGGAGACAACGTTAAGCGTCCGTATGACCTTGAACTTTAACCGGCACCTTTTGCTATCTTTCATGAATTAAAACATAACCATAAAATGACAGAATATGAAAAACACATTAACAACGGCAGTTATATACCCTTGCATGATGCTTTTATATCCTCTACAACGTTCATTAACCTAAAATAAGTACCGATGTACATGTAAAAGCAAGCAGACGGATATTGTCAAATGGAAAGAACGTCTTCATAAGTCACGTAAGAAAGTACGATCTGAGATAACATCATTGTCAAATTCGCCAACCGACGCAGACTTACTGCGGATTTTTATCTTGTTATCCTCTACTTCTTCATTTTGACAGTAGAGATTAACGTTACGTTCAACAACGGATCAAACCTCCAGTTTATACCTATATGGTGTGTAGGATGCTGGCAGATTTTGCGTGTCCTTGTATTTTATTTGCATGGCAACACCAAGATTGTGTTTGTTGATACGTTTGTCATGCACCGCATCAAATTTCCTATTGTTCTCATAATTGGACAGGAATCCTCGGGTCACTTCTATTTCCACTTTCTGACCTGACGAACAAAAGGGTTTAAGCTATATAAAAAACTGAACGCACAATTCACAGTTAAATACAAAACTATAGAAATTATTTCAGATTTGTGTTAATAATGTCGATCCTTTTAAAAACAAGTAAATATGCTGTACCCCTTCGGCAAATTTGTTTTATCGATATAAATATCAATTGTTTATGCATCAAACAATGCGATATCTTATGATATTTGTCTAAAATTATCCCTCAAGCAAACGATCATTTCATGAATATAAAAAGTCCAAGACAGGTGTTCATTTAAAAACATTCCCGTTAACAACAGATACAGAACAGTTATCAATAAAGAGAGATCTTGCCATACTTACTTATGGAACGCCTTTACTGTCTTATGATGTTGTATTGTATTATACGCAGTCCATTTTCATGTATACAAGGTACATATTTCATTTGACATGGTACATTCTTCTGATATATAGGCTTTTTCCGTTACATATGGTGGTTATTTAATAATTTGCATTGCAAACACTTGAAGATACAGTAGAATAACCATTATATGGTGTGCAAACAACGTCATATGCAATACAAACAACATTATAGCAGTACAAATGACATGTTCGGTCCATTCTACTATATACATGGTGTATACAGTATTATGGGTGCATTTTTCATTACGATGATCATACTTTCCGGCATTCTCCGTAATTATTTTTCCGGAAAATACCGAGTAAAACAGATCAATATCACTATAAAAGCAGTCACGTCATCAACCATAGACGTGCGTAATGTATAGCACTACCGAGTCCATATCTCATTAAATACTTGGTATATTGCATTGAAACTTAAATAATCAAGTATATCTTGTATATAATGCAAAAGTATGGCCCTCTTTTTCGACTAAGAAATTCTCGTTAAAGTTTTGCATGCAACTACATAAAAGCTGCTCGCTCACAGTTGTCGTTGAGAACATTAAATTTTCAACAATGATATACTAGTATATAGAACATAAAACTAAAGGCTAGAATGAACACAAGTAAAAATCTAGGTAGGAATTTGCAAAAATCGATTGAATATGTTGGTTGTACGGCACCTTTACTCTGCATGTACAAAATGTATATGTTTATATTGGAATTTCAAAAGCGTGAAATGCTTTCCAATTTGGAAGCGTATTATTTCAAATCTACAGATATACATTACAGGAATTTGAACTTGAACCTTTTTATATGACTATTCTTCTAAAATATGATTTTCATACAGTTTGAAGAACTTTATTTTTGCGCCAAAATCAATCAAGTTTAGATAACTTTATCAACTATATAACTATATAAATAATGCAAATTATGGCTCTTTATTTTTCGACTTAGACATACGTTTAAGTCCATATCTCAGTAACTACTTCATGTTTAGTAAGAACATTTGAAGAGCTCGCTTTACGATTGCTTTTTGTGCCGGTCTGTACAAGGTCAAGGTCATCATTACTGAAGATGAAAATCGGTTTATGCTCAATATCTTCACTATCTTTGAGGTACATGCAAGCGCTACTCGATGTTAACTGTACGGTGTCATAGCCAGTTTTTCTTAGACCGCTCGGTAATTTCCGCCGAGGTATTTTAGAGACTGTCTTCAAGTATCATCATCATAATCATATAATGCCGAAGTACAGCTTATATAGTTATTTGCAACAAACATAATTGAAAAGTATTTACTACATACAAAGTGTTAACACCAGTATATTGACATAGCACCACACATATTATTTATTATCTTAGTATACGTAATAATTCACCACGTATACAATGAAACGAAGCACTTCATACATTTAAACATCTACCACACCTATTAATCAGCATACAACGTTAAAGGTACAACTACGCATATAATCAAAATACCACCTCATGTATCGAAAAACTGACTGCATATAATGCTGTTTGTACTGCATATAACATCGTTTGTACAACATATAATGGTTAACCACCATATAAAAAAGAAAAGCACCGTATATCACTAAAAGTTACCCAATCTAAAGTGCAGTACCATGTCAAATGAAATATGTACCTCGTATACGTGGAAATGTACTGCGTATAATACAATACAACATAATAAGACAGTAAAGGCGTTCCATACTTACTGGTTGATATAATGTAATTATAAATATATAGAGGCTTTACACATATATTGCGTTCGACCTATATAGTACCTGTTGCTTTCAGCCTTTTGTTCTCGTGATAAACTATATCTACAAAACAGTCATGGAGTCTGGGATTTAAACGGAAGTAACGATAGTTCTTGGACACAAATTGACCAACAGTAACACCGGGCGACAAGCTTGCGTCCAACTGAAAGAAAAACATCACATCCTAAGTTATAATCTAGTTATCATGAAAGCGGAAAACTTCATTTTTTTAATTGAGTTTCTTGACCTTTCACATAATATATAGGCCACATTTTGATCTTGTTTGTGCTTTCGGCGCCTATGAATAAACTAGTCTGTTTACAGGAAAATGACTAATACTGCACGGAGCCCTTTTCAAATAAGATCCAGTTTTACCTTCACCCTTAAAACCCTAAATTACTTCTTCTCTTGCTTACGTTACAAAAAAAGCATGATGTTAATAAGTTGGACTTGACAAATTGTATAATTATGCATTCAATGTTTTGTTCTTCAGTTAAAGGGGTGTAACTGTATTTTATATTTGCGTTGCAAATACAGTGCAACCCCTCAGGAGAGAACACCCTCGGGAACACAGAAAAGTGTCTGTTTGTAGAACGTAGTCGATTCCTTGCATTAAATTGACGCAACGGGAAAGAAAATGTGTGTCTTTTTATGGTGGATGTTGCTCTCGGGAGCTGACGCTCAGGGAGGTTGGTATTATAAAGATAAACACACCCTTCCACTGCCGTCGAACAATGGATATACACGTTTCTCTTTCTCAGAATATGCAGACGGAAGTTTATAAGCATCTTCCACTGCATTAGGCACTTCTACTTCCAGCAGTTCCATGTTAGGGAACAGCACTTTAGAGCCACCAGTGAGGTACTTCTTCGCGCCAATGTAGAGGTAGGAACCTAAACGGTTAAATATATAATCAACAAAAAGTTACAAGTACTCCTAGGAAGGCGTACATTTTCTCGAAATAGCTTGACCTAAAACTTTTTCTTAATTAACACTTTTTAAAACGACTAATGTTTTTTTTCCAAAATAAAGCAATTTTAAAGAAATAAGGAAAAAAATTTACAAAACTTATTCTATAATTGAGATTTGTAAAACCGGTTACAGTTTACTCCGCATATAATGACTTGATATAGCTGAACTCCGGATATAAGGAACACATTTTCTCAACACGATTTTTTCCCTTGATTTTATATGAAATTGTTATATAGATATAACAAACACCGGGTATAACGAACATATTTAAATTATCTTAATCAGTTCGTTATAAACGGAATTTACTGTATAAGAAATCAACATATTTGCATCATTTACTTAGAAAATCTGTATGGATGTCTTTTCGGAGCATATCTTTTATCGTTACATTAAATCACCAAATCCTTTCATAGAATACTGTGAATATGCATTTGATTCTAATAATGCAGTAAAAGCACTTTCCTTGAAAACAATGACAAACCTTTATGTTCAACATAGTCTGCTCCGGCACATATAGCGTATTTTGAAAGTTGTACCAGTCTAGTTGAGTCACCAGACGACAAAGTGACCTTGGCGGCTCGACCTTCGTAATGTAATGGATCAGTGGCACTGTCTCCTTCGTTATGTCCGTCATATGGTTCATCCCAGGCTTCCAGCACCTTTAGTTTATCTGTTTAATGGATCCAAGTCTTTTGTAAATCAAAAGAAACTCTTTTTTTTAATTTATATGCCGACTTACTACATTCTTTTTTATCTTATTGTCAACATGCTGGATATCAAATGTCTTTAACCAAGCAATCTTCAGATTAATGTGTTTCCTTAAACTAAACTTAAAAACTGAGTACCAAGAAAATCCATGTCTATGACCGCATGGGATATATGTATCCTGTTATACGAGTTCCGTATTAATATTTTCCTGAAAGAAGGTTTCAGCTAATGTGTATTCTATAACAACATACATGTACATGTAATAAACAAATATATCAAAAAAGATGTTGGTGGCTATTAATATCTGCATCTCTATAACATCTTTGAAATCAAGTTTTTATTCAGAAGCCAGTAATATTCTATAAGCATATATATATATATATATAAAAAGGGCAAAATGTGAATGACTTTAAAAATTGCAGACATGTTGATAGCTATAAACTGTTTCAGTTGATGTTAATTGTTGTAATAATCTGCCATATTATGTACCGTGAAAATATGTGGAACCGCATAAGTGTTTCTACACACAGACGGCTATTTAGTGCTATGACATTTTTCAGACGATTAAAGAAGTATTTATACAATCTTTTTTTCTTTATGTAGTTGTTCGTTTTGTTTTGTTTTCGCTTCGCGGTATGTTAAGAACTGGAGATATTTCAGTGTAGTAATTATCGGGGTAGAAGAATGCAGCAATCAAATGGAGAAAATTCTGCTTTGATCATGTATTCTACAATTTCGTGTGACGACGAATACTTTCAGCAAAGGTATAAAATCTTGACACAGTGTTATAGCGGAGTGTATATATAGGAGATCATATTCATGAGGAGACATACGAGAAAGGTATCCAAGTGTTTTAACATACGGTCAAAAAGCGGAAATTCATAATTATAATATTAATAGCCGATTTGCAAATATGATGGTTTTCGTAGTTCAATAAATCTTTCAAAGTATTCAAAACGTTTTAATAAAAAATAAAAACATATTCTCGTTGTAAATGTTTGACTTTTTATAATTTTTATTCTAATAAAATATAGATCGCAATTTTCTTAGCGCGAAATTTCATTCTCTTTATATAAAGTGTGATTAAAGGCTGCGGTTAAGTGACGTATTTTACACGTTTACGTAACGTTATGTCCGTTTATATCAGTCCTTAACGCTCATGATGTACGTATGCAAATTCAGACAAAAGTGTGCTAACCATATTTCTAATCTTTTAAAATGAACAGTAACCATGCTATAGACTAAAAATTGTTCAGTAAGCTAACCAATACAGCGATAGCTACTGAGGTCAGCGTGTAAGGCATCACATATTTTGCTGAACTATAGTACCGGCTGATAAAAGATATTTCTTATAGTAATTCCATTATTATTTAAGACAGAAACATACATAATATTATCACTTCCATTAATCTAACACATTAAGGATAAACGCAAGTTGGTTCATTATTTTTCTGTGCTAACATCCAAAAAAATAAAACCACAACCGGATGACAGGATGAGTTTTAAATAATCACAAATTGAACCAATTGACAAAATTATAACAAGTAAAATATGACAAAGGTGTCTGGCGGCAAAATGACAAGGTTGAAGAGAGGATGTTTTGCTGCAGGGAGTTATGAACTTCATGTCAAACATGGGCAGAACTTTAATGCGGTGTTAAAATGGACACGGTTTATTTCACGCAACGTCTTCCTTAACCGATTCATACAGAAATTTATAGCTCTTTATGCGGGTTTTATATATTTATATGTATATATGTGTTGTTTTTCCTTAACGATTTCAATTTAATAACTGGATTTTAAAATATGAAACCTGGGCAGGGATTGCTTCAAAATGGATCTGATAAAAGGTACGTAAATAGTTGTGTTTTTTTTTAAATATAATTTTAAGTAATAGTTATATCTTAAGTGAACATCACATGGTATATAATGTTTGTGATGCATGCACACCGGCTTAAACGGTATATTAAACTGGATAAAGACGACTGATCATAATGAATAAGGTACTGTGGAAAGATTTACAAACTAGTTTACCAAATTTATTGCAATACTTTTGAAGTGTTTATGCATTGCTAATTATGTACATGTACATTTAGTTTAAACCTGTCTATTTTAAATAGACTTTAGGGTCAACTTTATAATGCTGTATTCAATTCTATAAAATGTGTAATAAAAAAATAGGTATAATTTCGGGCAATTCCGCCACTACATAAGTTATATATTTTAATAATATGATGATATATATATGATACTACCGCCTTGATAGTTTAAGTGGAGCTCGAAGGTTCGATCCCTGGCCGCGTCATTCTAACTACCTCATCAGTTAAAAGTCAGTGTCCGCAAATTATGTAATAGCTCTCTTTTTTTGAAAGCATGTCAGTAAAATTGTCGAAATTACTTTGATATTTAATGTTGTCTGATGTGTAAACAACGTTCGTGATACTTACATCTTCAGTTTTTTTATCGATTAAACATTTATGAAAAGTGCGGTTAAAATCTGTTTGGTACATCGATTTGCCTTCTAGCAATTAACTCCTCATACCGGATCTATTTTATCACGCTCCATTAATTTGTGCAGTAAGATCGGGTATATATTAAATATAAATATAAAGCGAATACAGATATACAGCGGCTATGGATCAGTTTATTTGTAATTCTGATCATCATGGCTCATGATTTTCGTGAAAAATAGGTCAACTGTTAATGTGAGAAAGAAAAGGATTGCTCATACGGAGAGCATATCCTGTTGGTAAAAGTAGAGATCGAATCGGGTAAATCGCCGTGCCGCGGAGGTTCGAATCTCACAAGAATATGTTGTGTGTGTGTGTGTGTGTGTGTGTGTGTGCGTGCGTGCGTGCGTGCGTGCGTGTGTGTGTGTTTTTTTTAAATATTGTTCAGACTATCTACCTTGTTTATGAAATATGTAAATCTATATCATCTCCTTTCCTTATCTTTAGTCAATTTTCAAAGTTTAGTTTCATTTCACTATACATTAATACTACTCATACAATACAACTGGCTGTCTCGGTTTAATGCTTGGGTTTCTGATCGGGCTTTCATGTGTCTGCAGGCTGTCATTCATTTTGTTACTTTCATTGGGTTTTCTTATCTCAAGCAGTCAAATAAACATAGGGATTTAATGATTTTTATTCTTATACAATCGTTACAAAGTAAGTTAATGGTAGAAACATATTTCACCTTTAATATCGTGAACATTTACATATAAAAAAATCATGAAATACTCCGATATACGAAGCTTCATTGTCTATCAAGTTTCATCCACAACTGATATTTCGTGTCTAGTCAAGTCAATTAATATTTATTTACAGAAAGTCAGATGTTTTAACGATATGACATTAGCTCTTTAGACCTATTCACACCGACAACATGAAACTATAGAACGATATTTCAAAAAAGGAATTCTTACCATCTTTTGAAACGACAAAATTTAAGGTTTACAATTAAGTTAAGACATTATCAAAATGTAGAAATCATAAATGCGTAAAGTGCATACCACTAGACTAGGTACTTACTTAAACAATTAGTTGCTTACTTACCACTTGGTACTTACCGCTTGGTACTTAACACTTGGTACTTCATGCTTGGTACTTACAAACTGTTGATGCTGTCTTACCAGTTGATATGCTGATTTACCACTTAATGCTGACCTATCACACGGTGGTCAGCACGGTTAGCTCAATCGGTATAGAGCACGAGGTAGCAGGTTCGATTCCCGAGGCTTACCAACTAAAATTACAAACAGTCTCTTGGATGAGACTTAAACCGAGGTCCCATATATGGGTGTCATACACCTGGCCTGTTAAAGAACCAGGGGTGGCTCTGGAATTGGGATGCTCTCTGTATCTTGCACTAATCACTAAAATAACTAAACTGACTCTTCTTGGGGCGTTGGTCCTATACACATACCTATCACACGGTGCTGACCTAACTGAGTTACTGGCCACTTGCTGCCGGCTGACCCGATTTACCTTTTGATGCTGACTTACAACTTCAGTCTGACGAACCTGCCATACCACTTTTTGCTGACTTACGACTTGGTAATTTATAATAAAATAATAATAATAATAATAATAATAATAATAATAATAATAATAATGATATTACCGCTAAGTCCTGTTCTCGCTTTCTTCTGTAACTTGTTGAGAACAGACAGCATTCTACTTGACATAACTCGGTCTGCACACCTAGAAATATTCAAAGTTTCCATTCTCTGTAATCGTACCAAATGTATTAACACCAGCGGTCTGTTAATGTCTATATGTTTCCAAAGCCATATTTGCCCTGATGAGCAGGAGGGCGAAACCGGTTGGCAAATAATAATTTAATTATCTCATGGACTGTGTTTTTATCTTTCAATGTATTTCCAAAGCTATAGATATGTGTATAGCCTTAAACTAAGAGAGAACAGTTTATACGGACGTACAGATGCACGGACCAACCAACTTAAGAAATATACATGTAGTCTATTTATAACAACATAGCGCATGGTTTAAATGTTGTAGCTGTGCCATGTTGCACACGATTTCTTCCTACTTGGAACACAAATAATTTGCGTAGTACCAGACGTCATTTCAGAACTTTAATGACATATTTTGTGTCGGTATAGCAGTCGCTCGGCATGGTGGTTGCGGCTTTAAGCTCCGCTTACACCACAAATGCACTTCCGACTCGTGCATAAGCAAATAAGCTTAAATGCTATTATTTGTCGGTTGGGCAAAACTAATCGTGATGACATGATAATGTAAACATTCTATCAAAATGGCTAAATGTTATAGAAGTCTTTTACAAGAAGGGTGGAAATGTCTGCTTTAAGCTGTCGGATATACCGGCAGCAAGAAAAGACAATACCAATTGATTTCTCAAATGAAGTCAATGAAATGCATTATTTTCGCCAATTAATGATTGCAGCTATTAAATAACCTTGAAATTCCCTGTCTGTAGAGAAAACAATGGTTTCAGTGCAAACAGGAAAGAACATGGGAAAAAACGGAAATGGCATCGTGTTCTTTAATGCCAGTTCCGTGTACTAATAAAATGCTAACTTCATGTATCTCCATGTATGTCAAATCAATTAACATGTCGCTGTATTGCACTGAATTTCTACAGTTTCATTAAGTACACTGTCAGCTATTGCATTTTCCCAGTGTTTTTTGTTTTTCGGGGGTAATATATTCGGACTTTTAATCACTGTAACCTCTCATTGATTGAGGATCATAGGTTCGACTCCTGCTACCGCCTCTGTCACTTTACGTGAGAAAGTTGGCAGTACTCATGGATCATCTGGTTCAAGTACTGCTTCTTTCCGGGTTATGATTGTAAGATAAACTGTTCCCCTTTAGATATGAATGGAAAATGGTTGACACGGGCGTTCAACCTTAAAAACACACACAATCCTAGGAAGCGATTGTGTTGTCCGAACCAACAACCACTGAGTTCTATTCTCTATAACTATATATACGCCAGTCTTCAGAACATCTGTAAATTTATTGTTTAATCCCAAATGTTTTATATTGATTCCCGACATTTTACATTAAAACTAAATCTAATAATTACTGGAACTCGGCAAATACTTCATCATGGAATGTTCAGGAATAGTTTCCCTGCACTAGCACGAAGAGGTAGGGACCTAAGTACAAGTATCGCCAGCTTTCAATTGTGATTCTGTTTGTTTGATCAAATAAGTGCTTGAAGTTAAAAGATAGTATAAATCAATTAATTTATTGATTGTGACACAGTCACGTAAAATATTCTTATTTAATCATTACCAAGTAAGTTAATGGTAAAAACATATTTCACTTTGATAAACTGTCACCAGAATAACAAGTCTAAGTTAAAGACTGAGTACAGTGTAGCAGTCATAATAATTAATTGTTTATTTATGGAAAGTAACGTGAATAGACAAATTTCAATATTCATTTTACTTATAGTCAAAATATGGACTTCTGAAATAATTTTGTTTTAGTACAACAGAAAATAATAGTGCTTTTATTTATTAAAGAAATCAGAAAATTAAAGAAAGGACAACCACCTGTCTTCAGCAATTGCTTCCGAATGAAGCGTTCTTCTGAGATACCATGTCCATTTGTAACCAAACTGTAGATTATTTTGGGAAAACAACCTGTACTTCTTTTTGTAAGCCTGTTCATAATCATCTAAAAAAACGTCCACGACGGAAGTAGTTCCTATACTACAAGCTATAGACATTCGTCATGTTACACAAGATAAACAGCAAGTACATGTAGTTGTTTGTCTGTTTAGACCAACCTTTCATTGAGGGTGTTCCCCTGCAGTGCGTGCGCACATGTGGTTGCACACTGGTTCCCGCTCTCACCGCACCAAGACGCTGATGATTCGCTGTTTTCAAATTCTATGTTGGTTCCCTGATACTGAACTAGCCTGTAATCAAACATGATTTTATAGTACTCAACGGATCAAATATGTGTATTCATAATTTGTAGTTGTATTTCTATCACCGTTTACCCATTACCGTCCTTTTCTTTAGACCTGACCAATATTTGGCAGAAGCATTCAATGATAATAATAATAATAATAATAATAATAATAATAATAATAATAATAATAATAATAATATATGGGTGTTCACTGAAAATTTACGGACTGAAAAGCGATCAGTGCAGATCCTGATCAGGCATACAGGGTAGGCCTACTGCCTAAACGACACTCTTTTGGTACGTGTACTCGATATTTACAGCGTTATTTATTCCATTGATAAGAAAACTATACATGTACAAATGTACTACTGCTAAGAAGGAAATTCAAAGAACTAGCTAAATATTATCTGGAATGTAAAATGATATATAGTTTAGTCAGAAAGAAAAGAAACTGTAATTTCATATAAGTACTGGCTTAACCTTTTGAATTCAGTCATGTTTCGGTAGATTTTTACATCAATGTTGCCCAAGACACGCTCGTGAGTAAACCTCGCAGGGTAGTGTTCGCCACTGGCCACAGAGCTGAAATTACTGCAGTCTACATTCGCCACAGGCTCTGAAATCAAACTAGCATTGTAAAGTTCAGTATTGTACAGATGCATATAAAAAGCCGCTGATTCTTAAACAATGATGGTGCTCTGACAAACTGCTTCATTTCGAAAAGTACTGACAAGCTTTTAATGTTAATAGGCCCTTAATGAGTAGTACTAAAATCGTCGGATATTGCCATAGTTATTTGTATACTTTGTACATCCGTCTGTACATCTATCCGTATACATGATACGCTGTGACTCCAACTCTAAAACCCGAAGAAATTCTCCGAAGATTTGCGACTTATGATGACTTAAGAAGTCATAATTTACTTAGTATAATTGTATTAAAGGTTTGAACCACAAAATATCAATGTACCAACTTACCTAAACCATCATTAGTCCAGGTTTGAGCCTGTGCCTGCGGGTCGGAGATTGTGCCGGTTTCGTCACTGAATACTGGACCCGTTGGTTCTGGTCCCGCCATATGAAAATGGACCTTGTCTGACA
Organism: Saxidomus purpurata; assembly: GCA_022818135.1. Classification (NCBI taxonomy): domain Eukaryota; kingdom Metazoa; phylum Mollusca; class Bivalvia; order Venerida; family Veneridae; genus Saxidomus; species Saxidomus purpurata. The sequence goes on along the minus strand of JAFMSR010000002.1, from coordinate 54,612,643 downwards.
TCATTTTAACAGACAGATCTCGCATTTCTCTCTGCAAAAAAGTAATGAACAACATATTACGTCCCGTTTTGGTGATTGGATAGAACTATGTAGTGCCATATTGTTTGTGTGGAATGATTGGGTTGTGGTGGGTGTGTAGAGAAACCGATAGGTTGACGTGAGATTCCTCATTGATAATACTCACAAAACAAGGACCGCGGTAGGTTTGAGGTTCAATTCCTGTCCAGGCGCAGCCACTGTTAAATGTTATCTTACGTAAAGATATATAGACAGAGAGCTTTGTCAGCCTTATCGCTTATCCATTTATCTTCTGAAAGTGGCATGTTTTCTGATTTGCTAACTGGCAAACGGATCCCCTGACCGACTGACCAATCGAATGAAGTAATTAATTGATCACTAAAACTTTACCTCAACAATTTTAGGACAGACTTTAAACACAGTGGATGCTATGTCTGTTACAGTACCACTAGAATCACTTCTTATTCCGAGTTGAGCTCCGCAGCCGGACTGCATGTATTGATCCTCAGTACTGCCGGTCGACTCAGAACTTCTGACAAAACCTTTCAGTATTTCCACCTGAAAATAATAAATATTTTTTTATCTTACATATGAACTAGAAATATTTTTTTAAAAGATGGTCGGTGCTACTTTTATTATACAATGTATGCGGCTAAAACGAAATCTAGCCAATCAGATTTGACTACATGTATATGCTCGGTCAGTACGGGATCATGTTTTTGTAGCTAAGGGCGCCATTTTGAAATATCTCCAATTTTTCTACGTAGATACCGATTTGGAAGATTTTGAAACATATTGCAAAAGTATTATATGCATGTAGTTAATTAATAAAATTGTCATTAATTAATTGAATTACGTAGCGGCCTTGGTATTGGGTTTCAGACAGTAGTACCATTATTTTACCTACCCTGATATCTTGCTGTCGCAGTTTCATGATGACTTCTTGCAGACACGTTATAAAGCCTGGGTGCGCACGTAAATAACGTGCTCCCGACGCCTTCGACATGAAACTTGACACCGGGACATTCTTCCCGAGCCGTTTTTCCAGGGTAATAGATGTTTCCTGTGAGTCTAGTAACAAACTTCCTGTAGAAGAAACATGATTAAATTTTTTTTGATGATAATACTCAAACTTTAAAACAGCGTACATATGTACAAGCATTATTGTTTCTTGTCGGCGTTTAATGCATATACATGTAGATTTTCCAGGTCAGAACTGCGCGTGTCATATAAGAAACTCATGAACAAAATATGAGGAGCGTACCGGGTACTTCGGGGGCTAAGTATAAAAATCAAGATTCTGAAAGACTGAGAGCATCGTTAATTATTTGGTATCTGATACCGAGAAAACCGAAAGTACAATATGTAAAAGCGAGCTTCTGTGATTTAATGTACCGGTTTCTCTACAATAGAAACTAAAGATCCACTTCTAATGACACATTAGAGGCAAAATTAAGTAGCGTTTATATTGTTTTCGCGGACATACTATTCAGAAATATAGTTAATTGAACCAAGTTCTTTCAAAGACCTCGATTGAGCTTAATTAATTTGAAAATGGTGTTAATATTCGATAAATAAAAAAGTATGTTCGTGAACGTCATGGCTGCCGGCATATTGCTAAGTACCTTTTGTATAAATAACACGTAAATCCAATATATTATCAAAATATTGAATATTGAATATTGTTTTTTCTATAAACAATAACATTCTTAGTATTTACTATTGAAATAGTATTGTATTTACTATAGTAATCCCAGATTATAGGTTGTACATGAATATCCGTCTCTGGTACGATGTACATGTATAGGTAATGCGCATCTATCGGACGAGTTCACTTGGATACAAACAGTATGGCAATACAAACAATATAACTATCATACCCTAGTTGATCTTTTGAAAAATTTGTAAAATATTGTGTCGTTAAATTGCGGAGATTTGGAAAATGTGATATTTTATGCTTATACCCACACTGGGACGCGAACCCAGAACCCTTAGCTCGAGAGCTGGTGCTCTCCCAACTGAGCTAACCGGCTGCTTACAAATGTCTGCCCGAAACTGTGATTCAGTCTGCATCAGTAAAGCAAACTTGATCCTTTTTTATCTTATCAAATATATTAGCCGAAATATTGACCGATACTCACTGGTCAAGAAAGTATAATTACTCAACACTCATAATTAACATTAGTTGGGGGTAACATCATATTTTGTTGATAGATATGAACTATTCAAGTAATCATATTATAAAGCCATTCACGAAAGACTGAAAACACAGGAGCATTTATTGACCTTTTTCGTGCGGTATTATCCAGTTAAAAGATGCCTTAGAGAGTAAATTTTTCGATCAAAAAAAATGTTATCCATTCTACTTGTCATTTCATGGGTGGTTGAAATGTTACCAACTTCCCGTCTAACGCTAGCTTAATACGGCTGCGCCGAAAAACAATGCATTATTAACATAATACATTGTAAGTACAAAGCCACTCTGAAACAGACGTATGTTCACGTGACATGTATCTGTAATGATACAAATCATCTGTTCTATATTTCTACATGTTTATACAAAAATCAATCAGCTAGAACGACCAAACATATTATTGTTGAACAATGCGTTTATCTATAAATCACAAGTCTAACCCATATAAACACATCATTAGTGAAAACATTATGATTTAGTTCAGTAATATTTGTAAATATTTCATTACTTTTTCATAATGCTGCTAAAACTGTTTCCCTCGAGAAGTTGTTTCCCTCGAGACAGCAAATGCTTTTTCTTCGCAGTTACAAAGCATGTGACACTTCCTGCCCTGCTATTAACTTGCTGAAACTTTACTGTGAATGATTGATCGGTCGTCATAAAAACCCTCTATGCATATTTCGTATTTTTATTGGTAGCAAGAAGCGAGAAACGTGACTGTGAGGATACTCTACATACTTGTAATTTCATGTTGTTGTTTTTCCCCCATAAAACCAGTGACTCCTGTCTAATGGACTTTTCTTTCTATATAACTTATTCATAAATGTTTCAATTTGCAACAATAACTAAACCAACTTTGACCAAACTGTGATATTCGCATCCAATCTATATTGCTCCTAGATGCCATAAATAAATAAAGGAATAAATAATTTAATTAGGGCAATTTAACAACCCTTCTGTTCATTTCTCAAAGTAAGTTGCTAACAAGTAATGATAAAAGTATATCTAGGCCAAGTCGGTTTCAATCAGACTGAAAATACTGTCACAGTTTCAGAAAGTGTGAAAATACTGTCACAGTTTCAGAAAGTGTAGCTTATCCTCTAACTTGGTTATTCTTATCAAATCCAAACTCGGCTCGCACCAGCAAGACCAACTAAGCTAAATCCGTCAACGTAACGAACCACAACCCCAGATATCATACACACGTGTGTAGTCTACATTTCGCTTTCACTATAACCCTTTGGAAAACATTGTCACACGGGGATCTGTATTCGCCGTATATAGCTCCCTTGCTACAAGTGTAGCTTTAATATTTGCCACGTACATTTTGTGGTTGACAATTTATGTCGGATATCGAGTTTCATTTCTATAAAGCGACTTGCTATATAACAAAGTCCGGATCCGCATTCTATGTTCAGAAATGTGTGTGAAATTGGCTCTAGGAAAAAAGTATACAGAGCTGGACTTTCTGAGTAATAAACGAATGCCGAGCTTAATGCTTAAGTTGGTCATCTACATTTGATTTTACAAAACAATAAACAGTACTGAGCTGGAATACCGAGCTAGGAAATCGGCATTCCATCTTTCATAATAATACGTATGTTACTATTTATAATAACGAATTTGTACTATCGGCCCTCAGAAAAGGGACACGAAACGTCAACGACTATTTATCACTTCACCGCCGACGCCGAGAAAATAAATCGCTATCAAAGTAAAAGTGATAGAAAATAGTACATGTATTTCAAGAAAGAGCGTTACAAGAAACAAGAGTTTTTTGAAAGTAAAAATAATTTAACAATAGGCAGCACACCTATATGCGGGAAGAGCAAATATATTATAAGGTTAACTGTTCTGTATTTTTGATATTTGCTACTGTATATTTACGGATTTTAATAGTCCCATTTTTTTTAACGGCCACGGCGATATGCCGAGCTAGAATGCATTTATATAGCTAATATACGTAAAGGTTTGCAGTTATGACTAAAACTATGCCGACCTTTCTTGAAAAACTTTGCATATACTAAAAGATTAGAGTGTCTAAACTTTAAGACTAGTATTAAACAAAGAGTTCTAGGCTTATGCAGTTTCAACAGATATTACTGACAACATTATTTTGTTATGATTTTTTTTTTTTTTTTTTTTTTTTATTATTATTATTAATATTATTATTAATTATTATTATTATTACTATCATGAAAAATGCATTTTTATCTGAAAGACATTGTTTACACAAGGTGCAAGTCCAATTTAGGAGTCTAAGCGGTCAAAAGTAACTGAATCGATACAAAAATATACATGTAGTTTAAACCGTATGACCAGCACCGGTCTTTAAAGTAATAACGCGTACCACATGTATAGTGTAACAGTGATATTAAGCGTAAGCCCAAACGTCTGTGACGCTCTGCTAATCTGGATCAATAAGTATTAACATAGTTAATTATTATTTCATATACCATGCTTTACCATAGGCTATTCGTACTTAATATCGGAATAAGTATTGAAACGTTACAGAAGTTCTGCATTTGTTTCTTATTATGCAAAATCGTACGAATTCCTATTAAATAATTAATGCAAGCGTTTCACGAAAATCTCGTAAAAGTGCTTCATCTAATATATAGTTTAGTGGATTTATAAAAATACAAAATTGACTCATTAATTATGCCTTATTTATTGCTTTAATTTATTATGAAAAGCTAGTTCCAAAAGTTAAGAAAAGCGCTACCGACAGTGTCCTCGTAGGCTGATAATGCGACAATGGACTTTGTAGATTTTAAAGCATCAGTCGGATACCGGGACGAGTTAAATAAGTAGTGGGTAGATAGCTCCAGATCATATTTGGATAGCGCATCAACAGGTTCGTTGAAGAACAAACAACAGGTATTTCGAAAAAAAATTGATAGTTGTTATTTATTGAAATTTATTTATAGATTTAACTGGTATCTGATTGCTTTGAGTAGATTTATGTAATGATAGTTGTACATGTGCTTTCTAAAGAAGACAAAAGCGGTCAAAATGCAACGGTGGAGATTAACAAAAGCGGATCGCGTGACATATACTGTCTTGTTTTAATTTTAATAACCAATAATACAAGTATATTAGACCTCTAAGTTGTAGTATACAAATACAGGAAAATGCTTGTACGACAACTTTAATGTTAATCTCTTTTGAAATACTAAATACACTTTAGATCAATATTCATAGTATACCATATTAACTTGTCTTTTAAACGTAGAAGATTTACTTATTTCGCACAATTTACATACTGCTTTAAATAAGTTAAACCCACTGTGAATTTTTGCTGGAAAAAATGACTGGCATGCAAATATTATGATATTAATTGTCGGCATATAAAGCTATATAAGGAAACTGTAGCTAAACAAAGTAAACTTTTTGCATCGTGCTTTCACTTTAAAAACACACCTTACTTGTCAGACTATGTATCTTAATTTGGTCGGCCCATTTGATATGATGTGATTTGAAGTAAATTTTTAATAGGTCCGTCCATTTATATAAGCCTGTTTTCTTGGATGAGACCTCGGCATATCTCCAATGATGCCTATACCTACCAAAATGTGTTTTTTCTTTCTGAGTTCTAAGTCTAATGCCCCCCAAAAAAAAAAAAAAAAAAAAAAAAAAAAAAAAAAAAAAGAGTTTTTTTGGAAAAAAAAAAAAAAAAAATTATATAAAATTTTTTTTTTTTTTTTTTTTTTTTTTTTTTTTTTTTTTTTTTAAAAAAAAAAAAAAGGGTTGTTTTTTTTTTTTTTTTATAAAATTTTTGTTTTTTTTTTTTTTTTAAAAAAAAAAAAAAAAGAAAAGGGGGGAAAAAAAAAAAAAATAAATTTTTTTTTTTTTATAATAAAAATATTAATTTATAAAAAAAAAAAATTTTCTCCTATAAAAAAAAAAAAAAATAATTTTTTTTTTTTTTTTTGGGGAAAAAAAAAAGTTTTTTTTTATTGGAAAAAAAAAAATATAAAAAAAATTATTTACAAAGGAGAGATTTACGTCTGACTGCAAAGAAAAATAAAAAATTTTTTTTCAGTCAGGTTTTAGCCAAAAGGTGAATTTGTTGGTGGGCCCAGGTATCGACCCGACTTTTTATGTGATAAATATGGTATTATCTGTCTAGAGATGCATCTAATACTGGTCCTTTAAAAAACTTTTCTACAAAATGTTCAATTTAATGCATTTTGACAGGGGTGTCAAACACGTACAATGTACTTTATACATGTATTGGCTTTTAGATATCAAAATAACAGCATAAGACGAAGCTAACGAGTACAAAAGTAGTCAAAAAGTAGTTTTAATTCGATTTTTTACACATACATTCACCCCAAATGTGAATCCAAAACTGGATATATAAAACCACAAGACTTGAAATAAATGAATAGGTGAACTTCGTGCAAAAGTTTTTTCTGCATGCCTTGTTAAAGTTAACAGTTTAGTGACACGTACCCATTTCTTGTCAATAGACATTATTTGTAGGATAGTGACTTTTGCGCAGCTGTTGCCTACTTTAACAAATAAACTGTTCACTGGTACATTGTTTTGTAACAAGTCTTATTTTCAAGAGTAAGTGACAGATCTAATACTGGTGGCTATTGCACCCACACAAACCGAAAAGCGTCTTCAATGTCGCAAAAGTCATAAAACATGTTCAATATCAGTATTTTCTTTAGATCAGAAATAAATGTTTCAGCCGCGCTGACACAAATTTTATTAAACAAACATTAGCAGATTGAGCACACTGACCAGTTGTAATTTACACAAACGTAAGAAATACAATACGTATGTAATTATTGTATTCTGTAAGAATTATTGACCACCAGTGTCAAGCAAGCATGCCAACATAAACCTTACTCCAAACATAATTATTGGTCACAGTACTAAGCCTACCGTTAGCATGTTTAATAATTTAATGTCGTCTAAAAATAAAAAATAAATCTTGTATACTATAACAATGTTTATTGAAGAGGCTTTTGAATTACGTAAAAATACTCTGGAATTTTGACTGTTACATAAGTTTGTGCTATTGTTGAATACTTTACATGTTTATTACATTGCTATGTTTCATTGTCTTTGCCATACTCCTAACTTGAACTTATATTCCTAACATATTCCTAACTCGAACTTGAAACTTGTATACAGTTCCTCATTATTTCACCGAACCATTTAATTGTATTATAGTCAGACAAGTATAGTTGATAGAAATGATTCGTTAGTATTAATTAACACATTTTAGATGGTTTGGATCTATTGGTTTCTAATATAGAAATGTGGAGATCAGATACCGCAGGTTTTGTCAATATTGTGAACAATGAGACCGTTTGCTAGATAATGGTCAGTGGGACGTTTAATTAATGTGGTACACAAATAGAGGGAGGTGAAACAAAAGAACAGCGAAAGTTTAACATTCGATATTTTCCCAGATCGCTAAATAATTATTATGGTACATGTATATCACTGGTAGTAGTAATATCACTTTATTACGCTATGCATTAAGTATTTAGCATTCATTTGATGCGCCTAATGTAAAACCGTCAATATGGGATGGCAGCGTAAATAAACATGGTTATATTTCAAAAGCGTGAAATTGATTAGGCTATTCGAATGTATAGCATTGTTTTTGTTTCTACTTTATTTCACCGAAATTGACAGAAGAACTGGATCAGTTTTGACCATGGAAGAACTTTTTGTCCCAAAGAGAGATAGCTGTACGCCACAAATTTCTATCAATAAAGAATAGCTTTGCATCTTAATATGTTTTGAACTAGTTTATAATGTTATGCATCATTTAGTTCAGCTCAAGTACCAAACACTAAAGGCTAAAAGAAAGCTCCATATTCGAGGTCAAGTGATTTTCCGTGGCGTATTGAACACTGGATCTAACCGTAACGTTGTGGAATAATTGTTTCCTTGTATTGAGTATCGATTTTCTTTGAAGTGTTGTTTCCTATCACAATTATTTCAGTTACAGTACACTAAGCATCAACTGTTTTATCATACGGAGTACTCTTTAAGGCATTTCTTTTCGAGCTGTGTCGATCTTGTAAAGTTGATACACAGTTTCCTCAGACATGTGTAAAATTTATATGTAAATTTGACATTATTATTTTCTTATCCACGCTACTATCACTATGTGTGGCGAGAGTTGATTTATATGTAGCACGAAGCAGTCATCACAAATCACACTGCTGCCAGTAAATTGAACGAAAGGGTATAAAGCGGGTTCGAAAAATATACTCCTGCATGTGTTTATCCCTGTTGGGGCGATTAAAGATAGTAAGAATGAAAGACGACAATAATCGTGAGTCAGAAAAAAACTAAATTCGGAAATTTTCAAAAGTTGCCAAAAATGTCTATGATTAATGCAAACGAAATATTGTTATGACTTATTTTTCCGCGCAGCCTTATTAAGCTTATCATCGGAACCTACGGTTTATTATCTCCCTTTTCTCTCCGGTCATATATTCAATGAGTAATGAACAGCCTGGGTTAACGAAAATGTATTAAGCTCGCCTTTGACCTAAAGTTGGTAACGTTTAAACCGCAAATGATTAATGACTAGTAGAATGTATAACATCATTAAGTCTGTAACACACCTTTTCAGTGGATAATACCGTATGAAAAAAGGTCAATGGAATACTCATCCCGAGAAATATCGTCAGATTTATCGGCTTATCGGCGAAATTGTCTCCCTTGAAAGCAGCTTATCGGGTTTATCGATTAAGCGTTATCGGTCAATTTATGCACATAGAAATATATAGGAGTAAAATCTTTAACTCATCAAAAAGTAATGAAATCATAATCTGACAATATTTATTAAGTTATTGAAGTAATCTGCATTCTTTCCACTTTATTTCAATATATTTTTTAGTAAACTAAATTGATGTCTTCTTGCTTCCCTATTGATTTTAAAAAAGTAACTATTTTTGCAGCAAATCGCATTGACTTCAATAGAAAAGTGCGTTTCTTTTAGCTTTACATGAGGTTTTCATTTGAGATATTTACATATTTATACTTAACTGACAATATTTATTAAGTTATTGAAGTAAACTAGAAAGTTGTATCTTTACTTAGATGTTTTTATTTTTAAGTTATTTGTATGTCTTCTTGCTTCCCTAAACGTTTGAAAATAACGATTTTAACTGATTTTACAAAATTACGGCTTTAGTCACCTGTATTGACAAATGTTATGACTGGTTATATCACGAACCTATATGTGTATATAGGTCCGTGGTTAAATCAAGCATAACATTTTGACATGTTTTAAGAGTTTACAAGATTTATAAAAATGTAATAGTTGAGTTGGTCTAATATTTAGGTATTTGATAATTATACCAAAATTTTACATCTTATATAAAAGCACGGACCTATATACACATATGTGTATATAGGTCCGTGTATAAAAGCAACTCTATAGCTTTATTCTGTTATGAAAAAGTGATCGGCTCATCAAAATTTAATGCAATACAATAACATAAAATTAGCACATGAAAAATGATTTCCCGTCGGAAAAAGATGAGCAATGATGAATGAAGACTGCATTTTGTTTATAAGTTTATGTCTAACTAATTTTTAAATTAAATTCAGAGTGAACCTAAAATATGATTGTGCAACATATTTGTTTTAGATTATTTCATCATCAGATCTAGTAAAGTTCTATGGATCATATTCTCATACATGTATTTACAAGATTATAAACATTTAAATTATGATGCATCTTTTAAGATGTCCTTTCTGTTTGTAGTTTATGCAAAATAATAAGCAAATTAAAATCAAATTTAATTCAGTTATAAAAACGTCCATGGTATGCTAGGACAGTCTTTAATCTGTGTTCTCGCCTCTGGCAATAACACCACCATGCCAATTAACAGGGATAATTACGACACGATGTAAAACTGTTGTATCTCAACATAAACAAAGAAGCAGATACAGTTCAACAATTCTAACCTTTCGAAGTGTATGTCATTTACGTTGCACTTGGCCGTTACTTGATAAATTTATATCATACCCACGGGGAAATCTCTTTTTGGTCAATTTATTATATCAAAAGTTTGTGGCAAATGAAACGGTAATTATTTTAAACGTGTTTTAGGTATTTGATATTACTATATTTTATATGTTATATAAAATCTGCTATATAGCTTTAATCTGTCTGGAAAAGTGATCGGTTCATCAAAATTTAATGCAATACAATTACACAATATTAGCACATTAAAATGATTTCCGTCGGCAAAAGATAAGCAATGATGACTAAAGACTGCATTTTGTTCATTAGTTTATGTCATACTTCTTTTTAATTTTAAAATAAAATTTAGATTGAATCTAAAATATGTTTTTTATGATTGTGCAACCAGAGACATAGAATATTCTATGTCTCTGGTGCAACATATTAATTTTAGATTATTTTATCACCAGATCGTGTAAAGTTCTCATACATGTATTTCCAAGATTATTAACATAAAAGTATTAGCATCTGTTTGTAGTTTATGCAAAATAATAAGCAAATTAAAATAAAATTTAATACAGTTATAAAAACGTCCATAGACAGTCTTTAATCTGTTTTCTCGCCTCTGGCAATAACACCACCATGTCAATTCACAAGGATAATTATAAAACTGTTGTATCTCAACATAAACAAAGAAGCAGATACAGTTCTTCAATTCTAAACTTTCGAAGTGTATGTCATTTACGTTGCACTTGGCCGATACTTGTTAAATTTATATCATGCCCTCGGGGAAAACTCTTTTCGGTCAATTTATTATATCAAAAGTTTGTAGCATAGGAAACGGTAATTATTTTAACCGTGACTTGGAAACAAATGAAAACGACATTTTGAAGTTGTAATTACAAAGTAATTGGAAACAACTGGTACACAAGTGTAAACAAATTAATTAAGTAAAAATCTTGAGTTTTTATTTCAAAATTAGTATTTGCTGTGCAATTTTTATGAGCTTTTTGCATTAACTTCGTACACACAGTTTAATAGTAAGCATAGCTTACTCATAACGATTGCATGTACTATGTACATAGAATGGCTTTTACAAATGCATTTTCATTCGGTCCCGAAAAATCAGACAATAAGATTGATAAAAATTCTAATTATTTCTTGATTCCCTTTTATTTAATTTTCTTCCTAACATTGATATTTATGGCTCATTTTGAATAAAACTTCAAAAAACAATCCTAGGTCGTACTGAAATATCTTGACCCAACCAGTGCGTGGTCAGTTCACGCTTGGATAAAGATAGCTGATTAGACAAAAATTCAATAATCGATACCGCTCAACGAGTGACTTTTTGATGTAAAGGGAAACAATCGATTTTCCTACAGGCCTTATAAGCAAGGGGCAATACTCTGTTTAAAACGGCGCTCCATTTCTGGCCATGCTTGTGTTTTCAGTCTTTCAGGAATGGTTTTGTAATTTTGAGTACGTAAATAGTTCATATCTACAACATAATATGCTGTTACTTCCAAACTAATGTTTAAATTATTATGAGTATAGAGTAATCATATTTTCTCGACCAGTGAAAAACGTTCAATATCATAAGTAACATATTGATAAGATAAATAAGGATTAGGTTTGTTTTCCTGATGCACATGTCACGATACGGAAAAAATAAAAATTTGCGGGAGGTAATGTTTAAGCGGCCGGTTAGCTCAGTCGGGAGAGCATTTGCCCTGTAAGCAAAGATTCCCGGGTTTGCGTCCCATATTTTCCTCACCGTGTGACATTTGGTGCCATCTTACTGCATAAAGACAAAACTTTACAAGAAGTTTTACCATGAAATCTAGCTACCATTCTTTTATCTATAAAACGTAAAGCTCGTTCTTCAGAAAATTCAAGAACGAGCTTTACGTTTTATCTGTTTTATCTATGATATAAGATAATCTTATTTTTCTCCTTTTATTGCGTTTTTAGGCTTAGGTCAGAATCAGCAGGTTTCTCACAATGTTTTATTTTTTCTAGATTTAAACTTTTTTCAATTTTAAACATGTGTATTGTGTTATTTACTTCTTAAATGTTTCTAATATGTTATTATAATGTTTTTTTTTATTTTACAGGTTTATTATCGAATATTAACCACGTGATGTACTATTTTAACAATGCTTGTTATTTATTAAGATTATTGTTATGTCGGTAAAAAGCTATACAAAGCTTATGTCTCATCATGTTTGCAATGACATACCGACTTAAGATAAATTTTGTATTGTATTGTATTGTTTCATGTTCTCAAAATCGCGCCGACCATCCTTTTTAAAGATAGTTTTTGTGTATAATATAGATTGGTTTGAACGGAATTTGAGGGTTTACCTTACAATACAGTGACAGTATTTCGTAACGTCGTTTTTCAACAGTGATTCTGTAACGTTTCCGTAGCTGCGCGGCATCCAAGTATTTAATAGCAACTTGTAATCAACTTTTGAGTGTTGACATTCACACAGAACGCTGAGATCAATTCTCCAATGACAACCTTGTGCTTACAAAAAATGCATGAAAAGCTTCGGCTTCTCGATCTTCCCGGACAACAATAGAGAGGAAATCATATCCTTAATCAAATTCTATAAACACATTACTGAGTGGTGTTAACAAAGCAATTTTCCCTAAAATGGTATGATTTCTTACTGTATATTATAAATCTATTAGGAATTGGAAATGTTCAAATAAAGTCGAGTTGCACGATTTTCTGAAAACATGACAATATTTAAGTACAAATGTAGTATAAGATTAAACATCGTTTCTTAGGCAGTACGATAGAGCGACTGTCAGTCTAGTCGTTTGTCGTCTGCCTGTCTCTCTGTTTGACTGTGCTTGATATACTTGCAATTATACTCGAGTACTGATACACATCGCCCACGAGAGCCACAAAAGGTGTGACAAGTTAATGTAAGCTGTAATACGCTTAACATGGTTACACTAAGATTCTGTTGTCTTCTAAATGATAAACCTGTACAATTAAGGTTGTATTTTTTCTTGCAGATCGCCAGTGTCAAATTCAAGAGGCATCATTATGAAACTAATCAGAAACCGAATTCTCAAAACATTTATTTGGTAAGTTATAGGTAAAGTGCGTCAATATCATCTCCATTGTCATCACCATTATTTTTATCATCAACATTTTGTCTGTCTGTCCGTCTGTCCAGGAAGTCCGAAAAAAAACAATATAACTCTGTTTTAAAGATGTTCTGGCGAGAAATGTCAGAAAGTCAATGGAAAACATAAAGACCAGTAAGAAAGGACCATCCACATAAATGGACTACAGTTACTAGCAATTCCATACATACGAGTGGGGTATACGTAAGTATGTTGATAAAATGGCCCCCAGGACGGCAAGCAAAATATTTTTCTTATATCTTTATTGCGACATTGGATAATGCTCGATATGTGTTCATAATTTCAGGGTCATTGTCGTCGGGATGCTGCTCATCGTAATGGCGTCCTTGCATGAACTAGCGGTTCGACAGAAAGATAGAATACAGGATCTTGTTACAGGGCAGGGGAATGGAGCAAAAGGTCAACAAATATATGTAAATCCAAAACTTAATCCCAACCTACTTAATAACACACTTGATGCATTTGAATCGTTCTCCAAGCCTGTGACACATATCGGATTTTTGAAGGTTCACAAAGCAGCCAGCACAACAACGCAGGCGATTTTCCTACGCTTTGGGTGGCGTCGGAACCTAACGTTCGTACTTTCACCGGAATACAACAAATTTGGCTATCCAAATATTATAAGTACAAACGAATCGATAACTAAGTACAACACTCTACCACCACCTCCTGGAAAAACGTTTGACATTTTGTGTAACCACGTGGTTTACGGAAAAAAAGAATGGTCCACGATTTTACCTCCGGACACGGTCATGGTTGGAACAATTCGAGAACCATTCAGTCACTTTAAATCAGTCTTAAACTACTTTAATCCAAGGAATATTGCTTTTATACAATCAGGTATAGATCCAATTGACCCAGTAGGTACTTTCCTAAAGTATCCTGAAAAATATGAGGTAAAGAATATCCGAGGCTCATTTACAAACAACCGGCTAGCATTTGAATATGGCGTGGATCCGACAATCATACAAAACCGTGATTTTGCTGCTTTTGACCAGTACCTTAAAGACGTACTAGATAAACAGTTTGAAGTTGTTGTTCTTGCCGAAAAATACGATGAATCTCTTGTGTTAATGAAAAGGAAACTAAACTGGTCCCTGAAGGACATTCTTTATGCACTGAAAAATGTTAGAAGCTCTGGTAAAACAGACAGATACGAATTGAAAGAAGAACATAAAGCCTTACATAAAAATTATTCTTTATTTGACTATATGTTGTACGAATTCTTTCAAGAAAAGGTGTCTAAGCAAATAGAAGAGGAAGGTACGAGTTTCCCGGAAGAGGTTGAGAATTTTAGAGAGGTTCGTCAATTTGTAGAAAACTTTTGTCATGCAGTATCAAGAAAGATACTGTCATTGAAAATAGATAAAAGTAAATGGACTGATAGTTTTGAAATAACACGTGATGACTGCAATTTGATGCATACAGCTGAGATCGCGTTCATCCAAATGATCAGAAAAGCACAATACGGATCTGCTACTTGGGGAGGGGTACGCCGAGCGAAAAAGAACACAGTCAAACATTAATGTGCTGGTCTTCCGTTAAATTTTTAATTGAAATCCAGTCATAACAGCAGGTGGGCTGGACCAGAGTACCTGAAGCAAAAGCGAAAACATGTCCTTATAATTTGAGGGCAAAGATAGCACTATATCGCTCACCTGAGTACATGACCTACTTATGACTCAATGTGACCGAAATTCAACCATAAACTAGACATGATAAACGCAAACATTCTGTTTGACCGAGACTGGCGATTGGCTATAATTACTGACTCAACGTGACCGAAATTCAACTATAAACTAGACATGATAAACGCAAACATTCTGTTTGACCACGACAAGACATGATGACGGGCTATAAAAAGGTGACTACAAGAGAATTAACTAGGATTTTCCTGGATTTTACCTACTGACCTGGTTTTTAATCCAAAGTGACTCACATTCAGTCTTAGAAACCATCAATACAAACACTTTTGCCAAATTCCATGACAACTGGGTATTAAATTTGACATCCAGCGTGCTGACAAGGTTTTAATTTGTTCTATGTACCTAGTTTTTATCCCAAGTTACCAAGTTTCAAACAAAACATAAAAATTTTCGAGACAAACATTATGGCCAATTTTCGTGATGATTTGATGGTAATGTTGCTTCTAGTGTTAACAATGTTTTTCTTTGATTTGATCTAGTGACTAGATTTTGACCTCAGGTGACCCAGATTCAATCTTGACATAGAACTTTTATAGATAATCATTCTGCCCAATTTTCATGAAGATTGAACGCCGACAAGGCAAGTATGGACAGACAGACGACAGACTGATGATCTCAATAGCTCATTTTTAACACTTATTGCTCAGGTGAGCTAAAACCTGAAGTAGATACCAAGATATTTACGAGTGCGTGGTTGTTGCTTGGTACTCTATAGAAATGTGATAACGTTTGATTGACACGTGACAGGTTTTGCTACAGTGACCCTCTGTGCAATACTTATGCTACTTATATAACGGCAATGAAGCTGAATAACTCAATGTGTCCGAGACAGCCCACACGTAGAGATTATACCTAAACACGCACTTTCTTTAAGGCAACATTGTTATAATTATAAGACAAAGGCCACAAGAAAAGGTGTTAGATCACACTGTATTTTGTGCTTATCTAGAGAAATACACAATGGTTGGCAGTGTGACCGAAAGAGCTATATCAATCATTTGAAGATGCATTACATTATACTCTGTGGCCGAGACGACTACAATATAATACTGTAACTCCCGGTTGCCAGTACAGCTCTTCTATCACACTATAGCCAAACCTGTGTTAAAGACCACCACCCTGCTTATAAAGACCAAATGGGAGATCACAGTGCACTATTTATCTATAGTAGAAACACCTGTGAAGAAAGACAACCTTCAGACAAGGACCACAATTGTAGCTTCCAGCAGTGGTCTTTGATCAGAGGTTTTACTGTACTTAACCTGTTATAGCTTGTGAACGAAGCATTACATATTTAACAAGAAAGTGTTCAAGTCTATGCATGTGTATATTTGAAAAACAATAAAATACTATGGTCAGGCCACAGGTTATCTAAGCATGAAGAATTGTCTGAAATGTTGGAATACTTATTAAGATTATGGTTATTTCACTTGGTAAAAGTATTCAAGTGATTATTTCGATTCCATATCAGTGATCAATTCTTGCCAAAGTGTGTGAAGTAAGAAAATAGACGGGAATTAATTACTGTAAGTTTTATAAATTCTTTGTAGCGGTTACTTCCCTTAACGTAACTTTTGTTCCTTCTACGAATTTCTTCTACAGAATTGGAAGGAATTAAATATTTTTTCTAATTGTTTAAAACACTAGAATTCCATATACATTTAAATCCATTTTTTTAATTGCAAAAAGACTTAAACACGTATGTACATGTTAATATAACCTAGTGATATCCATGTGTTTCGAAATGCAATATACATGTAATTGTATTTATTTTAAATAGTTTTAATTTTACTGCTGTCCTTTGTTACAGCCACAATCTCAAGGAAAACATATACTAGTCTTACTTTATGTTTATACCACAGTGAGTTTGTGTACGTTTAGTGTTCATGAAAATAATTTTCTTAGATAAAGTTACTGTATTACATGTATATATTATATTGTATGGTAGATGCTGGCTACCGTTTATTCGAAGTATGCCGTCGGTCCGTTATATATGTGTAAAATAGAGAGAGAGAGAGAGAGAGAGAGAGAGAGAGAGAGAGAGAGAGAGAGAGAGGTCATCCTCTTGAAAAATCATGACCAAATGACAAGTTCTGCAAAAAAAAGAACTGTAAATAATAACTTACCATGTTTACAGCTAAACGTATGTTAAGCAGTATAGAGACATCTAATAGAAATTGACATTAAAGACAGGTGGCTAATAATTCCAGTTCAGGTCAGATTAATACTATAACAATAATGATCGCTTCATGTGAGTGACCGCTTATTTCAGGCGCCCACCATTACAAGCTCGACTGAGTATTTTCACAAACAATGGCGTCTGATAAAATCAAATATCTTGTAAACTTAAACTTATTGTAACTGGCTGCCAAAAACAAGATATCAAATACAGAATTTTCGTTTTGGTATACGCCATTTGCCAGGTTGTTTTCTTGTAGAATAAAAAGTAAGTCTGCTATTGGCGGATTCAGATAAAAGTATAGGTGTTGTAATAAAAGTTTTAGATTTTACTATCTATGTCTTCATTGATTGGTCCATGTAATAATCATTACCCAATGACGTCTCTCCATGAAACGATGAAACAAGTACTTACTATGCTGAAAAGGTGTAAATTGCAATTGTTTTATTTTACCAAATTAAATCAAACCCGGGAAACGAAGTATGTATGACGTTCGTCGGTCAGTTTGCCTATTGGTGTGCCCAAATACAATGTATTATGTAAGTCGGTCAGCTGTCTAAATACAATATATGACGTAAGTCGGTCAGTCTGCCTGTTGGCCTGTCCTAATACAATGTATGACGTAAGTCTGTCAGTCTGCCTGTTGGCCTGTCCTAATACAATGTATGACGTAAGTCGGTCAGCCTGTCTGCTGGCCTGTCCAAATACAATGTATGACAAAAGTCGGTCAGTCTACCTGTTGGCCTGTCCAAATACATTACATGACGTAGTTTCGCCAGTCTGCCTATTGGTTTGTGCAAATACGATGTATGACGTAAGTCGGTCAGTCTGTATGTTGGCCTGTCCTAATACAATGTATCATGTGGGTAAGTTAGTCTGCCTGTTGGCCTGTCCTAATACAAGGTATGACGTAAGTTAAGTCGGTCATCCTGCCTGTTGGCCTGTCCTACTCTAAGAGAAAAGAATAAAATACTGATACTGTAAAGACGTACTAATGTACAGTAAATAAGAAATGTGCGTAAGATATTTTTTTTTTTTTTTTTTTTGCTAACGAGAGGTCGATTTTAAGCGTTCTCATAAAATGTCAATTACCTGGGTTTGAGTACGACATGTCTGCTTTATGTCTATGAAAAAATATTTGCACGCGCTCAAAACACAATCCCACAGGGGCCTGTACGCGAACGTTGGTAAAATGAAAATTTTCAAACCTTTTTCAAGGTTGTCTTAAAGTGTCAGCATTAGCCTCGGACGTCTGAGCCTTTAAACTCATACAGACAAAACGTGTTCCATACGGTAACTGTCGCTTCTATGGAAGGCCAAACCTGTCTTAACCCGCGTATACGGTTTATTACGTTATGGACGTTCAAAGGATATGTGGTCTTGAAGAGCCTGTAAGTTCTTAGTTTTTACCTCCCCTTCCATTTGCTGCATACACTCTTTCAATATCATTACTCAAGCTCATAATGTGATTTTGCAACATTTTATCAGACATATCCTTCAAAAATTGTTTACAAGAAAAAGGCATACATATATATCTAACTAATCCAAGCGAACTTAATTTGTCCTTCACACTAAAGGACCAATCAATTTTTACATCTACTATTTCCTTTACCTAAAGACCAGTTAAATATGTTCCTATTGATTCTTGATTTATCATAATTCAGACATCTATACCAATGGTTACAGACAGCTTTCCATTGTTCTTCTATAATTGGCTTCAAGCCTATATCATCCTGTACCGCTGTATTTGGAGTGTACTGGCTTGTACCCAAGTAAAATCTCATTGCTCTGTTGTGTACCGCATTAATACAAGAGTATGACTTGATTCCCCACACAGCCGCCCCATATAATATTATGGGAACAACATAAGAACTATACAATTTTGTATATACAGTACCTCATATGGTAAACCACCACAATTTTTAAATTTTGCAATGATATGAGAAGTCCTAGGGCAAGACCTGCACTCTTAGCAACTGTTTTAGCGGTAATAATAAAATCAAGGTGTTCTGTTAGTGTAACACCTAAGTACAGATAACTGTTGACATACTCTACGACAGACTGACCACATTTAAAAACAAATTCAGATCGACGCATAGACTCTGGTCCGAAATGAACAACATTATTTTTACTTATATTTATAAACATACCATTTGACTTACACCAGTCATTCAATAATGCTAACATAGCTTGCAAATCACTTTCACTTTCAGCAATGAGCACAATATCATCTGCATATAAAAGAATACATACATTTTCATTTCCAATATTAACACCTTTACGTGAATTCTTGACTAAACTTGTAAAATAATTTATGAAGGTGTTAAACAGAACTGTTGATAAAGAACAACCTTGACGCAATCCATTATTTACATTGAACCATTCGGTAAGGTGTCCATTAACTCTTACACAACAAGAAATATCACTATATAATAAGGATGTGAACGAATATTCGATTATATTCCTTCCAAATATTCGAATGCAAATTTCGTATTCGAATGTTCGCATATTTTATTATTTTTAAAACATCAGTTTCATTCAATATTTATTTATTAATTGATCAATCGTAATAAACCCCTCATATATACATGTTTCATACGGACTTAACATTTTGTATATCATTTTCAAAGCGCGATCACATAAATTTAACACGTAATACAACTGGTAAAAGACCGGCCGCGAAAAGATGTTTTACGAGACTTTAACTATTATTCACAGCTTACATTCCAGATCTACGGAGAATTAATATAAAAAGGTCAACAGTTAAATTTTCGTCCCGATAATTGTCCGCATTTGTGCTTTAGAAATTTTGCCCATAAAATCGACGAATTTACGAGCCGGTCAGGAAACACGATGGATATCCGTCAGGGGTGCGTAATGACAATAATCCAGTGTAAAAATATCTTAACAATCAAATTATCATCAGGTTACAACGGAAACTCGACGTTTTCCTTTTTTTTTGTTTCTATTATTTTAGAATTTCAGACTAAACAGAAACCAAAACTCGACCATTAATAAATGCAATTAACGTAAAGCATTCAAGCGCAGGTGTGTAGTTCAATACGTTATTATGGACATGTAAATTCGGATACCAAACATATCGAATTTTCATTCGAATATTCGAATGTATTCGAATAAGCTATACGTTATTTAGATGAGTCTCTGATTAATTTTAAAATTCCTGTTTTCTAGTAATCGGACTCCGAAGTGTGGTGGTGAAGTCGTCTGCCCTTTACTTTTACGATTGGAGCTTAAATCCCATCCGAACCCATACTTTTTTACTTACTTATTTTTTTTTTTAGCTTTTTAACCTTCTCAAATATTTTACTGCAAATAATTATAAAAATCTTCATTCATGTCAAACGTATAAGGATAATGGCAATATAAAATTAAGACTAGGTATAAAAATGCGGTATTGACAAATTATTCTAATACCGTTAGTTATTTACAAGATGGGGTTGAGGGTATGAAATTGTTCATGATATATTCTAGATTTTAGACAGTGGGTTATACATTTGTTTACAAGTCGATACATATTATTCGATAACAGTAAAGTTCTGATACTACAGTTCAGTCAGTAGATGTGGTGTCGTGTCAGTTTCTGCTTGTTAAACCATAATGTGTCTCCTTGAATTCCTCTGGGGCCATGCCTCAACATCAACCATCACCAATTTCCAAAATATTTACATGCCAGTTTTGTTTGTGGGCCCGCTGTGATACTTTGAATCACAGTTTTTCTTGTTTTTACATGTGCTTGAACCCCGATGAATGTACGCGCAGAGAATATAACTTTCTTATTCTGGTTAAGAAGTTTTGCAAGCGGCAGGATTTGAAAAGAATGAAAGAACGAATTGAATATTAAAGGGACATACCCAACATCTAGCCGATTATATTCTCGAAACATAGATTATGTGTTCAATGAGCGTAAAATGATAAATAAATACAATTTCAAAGAAGAACCTATGACGAAAGATGCCTCATTTTACCACAATTAATCAATATAGCGGCATATATATTATCTGGGAAAATGAATATTAAATCCTTACATTCCGTAATATGGAAAAAAAATGTTTTCTGAAATAAAAATATATAATCGTTTCATGTTGCTTTGAATTGTGTTTTATTATTCACATGGATGTGGTAGATAGATTTTGATATTCTCCCTATCATTAAGGATACAAAAGTGGCCATTGATCCATTAATCCGTACATTTAATGGGTATACGGACATAATCCCCTACGGACAAAATCCCCTACACAAAAAATGACACAGGCGGACAAAATCCCCTACTTGATTTTGCACAGGGAGGACAAAATCCCCTTCATGTGTAAACATTGGGCGGACAAAATCCCCTACATTAATTTGTACAGGGTGGTCAAAATCCCCTTCAGTCCCCTGGATGCATTACAATATATGAACTGAAACATTGGCAGTACAGATGTACTTGAATTTCAGAGTCTAGCTTTAATTTTTATCTTTTATGTGCATATATAACTACTTACACAGCAAACATTTTTTAAAATTTTATTTGTAAGTTATACTAACACAGGTACTATAAGCCCATGTCAAATTTGAAACCATGTAAAACAAGTGTACTTCAAAATCACACTGGTCCAAAAATGGCATACCGTAGTAGTCATACTCCCCTCAATGGATTTTACAAGTGGAAAAACATAATTTTTATATTGAATGAAAAATATTACTAAATGTTTCTTTTGTCTCTAGTTTTACTTTACTTTAGCGAATGATTGAAAAAAAAAAATTGAATTTACAACGTAAAATCCATTGAGGGGATTATGACTACTATACTATTTTTGGACCAAGGGAATTTTGAGTGTCTCCCATGTAAAACAGTACACAGAATTTGCATGAAATGACAATTCATGTTTTGTTCTTGAAAAAACATTTTTTCACAAGACATAGCAGACACAGCGCAAATATTATTAGCACATGACATATAAACAATTATTACAAGAAATTATTATTCACTTTAAATGGAACTAGTTAAAACTATGACAACTATTTATTTACCACACATGGCATACAGAGTTAATAATTAGCTGATTAACCAAATGTTATTATTTCCTTTAATCAAATATTTATAAACCAAACTGCTAACCATTTAACTATTTAATCTAATTTATGGAGGTAAAATTTTTTTCTTCCCATTGTTAATGGTACTGTAATTTTCTTAGTTTGTTTTAATTGATCATTTTAATATAGTCAGTTTTTCAATATCAAGTAATTTTCAAACTAATTCATTGAAATTAATTCTTTACAAAACTCCCATACAAAATTATCACAATCACTGTTAAAGTACTTTGATACATTCAATTGAAATACATTTAATGAAGTCTTGCACAGCTGCTAATTGCATTCAGAAATACAGAGACATTTTCTCACCTTTATTATATTGAGTACAAAGGGCTTTTTTGTGTGTTTTCTCTTTTGATTGACAAACCTAGCCTTACAAGTTCTGTTCATGTATCAACATCCTTAGAAACTTTTTGTAATCCATTGACCATTGTCCATATACTTGTAAACAAGAGACTTTAATCTTTACAATTAACAACTGTTTGTTTTTCTAATTTCCAATTTGTTCTCTGTTGAAATTAAATTGATAAGTCTTATTAAAATACTTTAACAAAACTTTCCGCAAATTATGTTATACAAAAAGGGTGCTGAATTTAAACAAAGCTATACACAGAAGTCAGAGTGAAGGGGATTCCATATGTAGGGGATTTTGTACCCCCTGAACAATTTTATGTAGGGGATTTTGTCCGCACTGTGCATTTCCATGTAGGGGATTTCGTCCTCCCCTGTCAAAATAATGTAGGGGATTTTGTCCGCCTGTGTCAGTTTTTTCGAAGGGGATTTTGTCCGTAGGGGATTATGTCCTACAATCATTTAATGTGTTAATTATGGCTATTCATAAATTAGTCTATCATATAATAATTGTTGACTTTTGCCAACATCTGTTAAGTCTAGTCAATATTCCTGCAAAAAGTAATTAAATTGAAAAACAGCACACCAGCTCTTTGTATTTCAAATTGGTTTGAACACCTTTTTAACATAGACATTGTTCCTGCAAAAATCTCACACATCTTCTACAAATTAAGTAATAATTACATTCAAAAAGAATAATTTTCAAAAGGCTATTGTCCTAGGATGAATGAGCTAATGTCTCAGTATGCAAACTATAGAAGGGGCTAATAGGGTCTTCCTTGGCAAAATCATCAAGGGGATAATATATATCTCTTTATTTAAGTCTCATTCATGTACAATATCACAACATTTCTATAAAACCATGACAGATAAAATATTAGTACATGACCATTCAATTCTGAATTATAAGAGACTATCACAATGAATATATCAATTTACATTACAATCATTCAACATATATTTACATTGTAAAAAGCAGTCGCTAATTCACATCTAAAATATAGTTTAAAAAAGATAGGAAAAATACTGAAACGAAAAAAGAGCACTATAGCGCCATTAAGAAATGTTTTAAGAAATCTGTTATCCTCTCGATCAGATCGAGAAAGAACTAATTAGCAACTGATTCTTGCGGTAACTAAAATTTTAAATGACAAATTGTTTAAATTAAGTTAAACATTATTTACAAAGATAAAACTGACGACGTTGGAGAATATTAAAACAGGTTATGGCACAATTTCTAATTATTGGCTGACTAGTGAACAAAAATATAAGTTTGTCATCTTTACTGAAATTTGCGAAATTAGGTTAAAAAACAATAGCTTTCGAAAATAATTCAAATCTGAGGTAATCATACAACGAACAATCTAATAGAACATGTGACTCATCCTCAAGTACGTGACAGAAAGGACAGTGACGTTCGTCTAGTCTCACATTTTCATATCTACCCGTTTCAATGCGAATAGGAGCAACCCCACACCTGAATTTACATAACGCTGACCTATGCCTAGGGGGTAAAATAATGTCCTAGGGAGAAGGGGATAATGTCCTCCTTCGCAATTTTAGCAAGGGGCTAATGCCCTCCTTTGCAAAATCATCAAGGGGATATTGTCCTCCTATGCAAAAATGAGCCAAGGGGATATTGTCCTAGGGGATAATGTCCTACTTTCCCCTTTAAAGGCATATTAATTTTTCAATTTAGATTAATTTTAAGCGTGTTTCTTTTGGCGTTCGGAGAACGAGAGGAGCTAAGGAGTCAGGTCGAGCAAGCGACTAGTGCGAAATAAAGGTGGTGCGAATGAAACATTGAACACCACATCTGTTACGCTACATACAGTCACGTGACAAACGATCTACATTCATTACATCAGTGTAACAAGACGGAGATAGAAAACTAGTTTCTGTCCATATTTGGATAGCAGAACAACCAGTTTGCTAAAAATCGCCAGGTACACATATTCTAAGAAATTTTCAATGAAAATTGGACGGTGGCATATATATATTATAATTCAGTGGTAGACCTGCATATTAGCTAAAAAAACATTTTTCTTGCACTCACTAAAATTGTTGCCCAATAGTCTTATTTTTTGTTAATGCCGAGTAATAAAAATCTTTTTATTTAACTTTAAGTCACGATTTTCGCTCATGTACCGGTATATTTGAAGTAATATGTGATGAAGCCAGCACGTTAAAACTTTTACAAACTTTCAAATATTTTGACAGTAAACGACCAATGACAAGAAAGAAAACCATTCTTCAAGCTGATTCAGGTATTTTTAAATAAATACCCGTTATTCAATTCTAGAAGTTGCTGTGTTTTTATATATAGTGATATCACTCGTAATTACATTTAAATTGACATTTCAATAATTGTCAGCGACTTTTAAGTAACTTTCCTTAAATGTCGGGAAAAGTATCATAGCAATAGGTTCCTATTGATGCGAACTTCAAAATTCTTCATTTGATAATGCATTACGTTGAATCTGAATATAGATCTACGCACGGAAGGTAAATCTTTTTTTAATTTAGATATAATATTCCACAATAAATTATCATAATCTATATAAAACGCAAAGGATATTTACACACTTCAAAAAGCGAGTTTTCTCCGATTGTTATGAAATTTTACCTAATGGTACTAGTAACATATTGCTCGCATTGTGTTCGTTTTAATTTTTCTATTTTTCATTTAGTTTCTTAGCAACGTGACGTCGAATGTCGGTGGTGTAAAATCGACGTTTTACATGCATAACTGGTTCAAATATTTCCCAGTTTTATATTCAAAACCACCACATGCTAGCTCTCTATCTGCGAAATACGCACATATAAAATTTTGATGTGTTTGTCGTCAGTTTGAATGAGTTACCTAAACTGAGATAAAATATGAAAACATCTTCAATTAAAAGGACTACAAATCATATAAAAGATTATTTCTAGTTTTAAGAACTTTAAAAAATATGTTTATTTTGATAAAATATATATATATCGTATGTAACTTGAAGTAGATTTATGATAAATTATGTACGCACGTGCGTCTCGAACGCACAAACACTTTCTATTCACTAGTTTTGATTAAGCCCATGGTGGCAAAACTTTACAGTATAACGAATAAGTAGAGTTATAGAATTTATACTATTTGATAGCTCGTTCGTTGTTATTGACATCATACTGTTTGATATCATAGGAGGTTTATCAAAGAATGCGCATAATAAACATGACATGAAGGTATTATCATTAACTGTAACTTTCAACGTTTTCGAAAACTTGACCGTGTTTTAATGAAATATTCGCCGTTATTCGGCATCATTTCTTCTGCTTTTCAACCATTTTTAAACAAAATTATCCATTCGAATAAACAAATCATTGAGGAATCGTTGATATGTTATACATTCAAGCAAACACATCAATCACCCATGTACAAAAATACTTTGTTGTTGTTTATTTGAATTAGTGTTTCTATTACAGTAAAGCGAATGATTGGTGTATTTTATCATTTAAACCATTTACGCACGTATTTTCCTCTCATAGGTACCAACCCCACCCGACCCCTTAAAAGTGAGAAACACTGGTGATGTTGAATAGAACAGTTAGCGTTTCAATGAGCACCTGCTAAAACAGAACAGCAGACGATTACTCAGATTCAAGATAGATTTATTTACAATTTTTCTGCATGCAATTAACATAAATATGGTACAAATTGGTATATTTACAAAGACATATGACCATAGGGGACAACGGCTAAATTCAGATTTCAAAAGGCATGTCAATGTTTTGAAACACTTTTTATTTTTATAGTCTAATTGTAGTGTGCGTTCTCTTTCTTACGTTTCACGTGCGACAATGTAATAACAACACACGAAGGCCTATTCGCAATCTAGAAGACATGCAAACTATACAAACGTATTCGCAAAATCAGATACAGCTAATATATACTGTTATTGAAAAATATCACACATTGTACATTATATATTCACCTACTCCAGACCGACTTTCGTCAGAATACAGTTCAGAGTTTGAAGGTTGTGTAAAATGGTTCAATCATTGGAAGAGATGCCATCAAATAGTCTTAAATTTTGTACAATGTGAAGTTTGAAGATTTGTTTCTGAATCATTACCATCATGAGGATGGAGAAGGTTTGAAAGCCAACGAAATACTTGTCCAGTGCTTTTAAAACTTTATTTCGAGAATGGCCTGTAACAGACTCAAATTGAGTACACTTACATTCACATTTTGTCCTATCAGAAAACAGAGATTTTAGCTAAAGCATGAGATGATGATCGGCAAAAATATCATAACAATCGGAGAAAATTCGCATTTTGACGTCTGATTTTTGCACTTCCGGAAATTTAAATTTATTATATTTCAAATATTATAATTAAACTGAAAAAAAACAATTATGCAGTAACAAACTTAGGCACAATAGGAAGTTTAAGTGCAAAAAGATTAAACGTTTTTGAGAATTTTTTTGACCTCACATTTGTGACTAAATCAACAAATATTGCCATACGCCAGAGGCGTAAAAATAACCATTTATTAATAAGTGTTTAAGACAACTGTTTAATTTAAACTTTACTGCAAAGACAATTTTCAGGATACGAAAACACATTAATAACATGTTCCTGATACAGTTCTTTGTTACAGACCTATGTCGTTATATCTCAAAGCTCGTCGAAACCTAAAAACACATTTTTCTCAGCTTTTTAGCTCAACT
This sequence comes from Saxidomus purpurata, assembly GCA_022818135.1. Taxonomy (NCBI): domain Eukaryota; kingdom Metazoa; phylum Mollusca; class Bivalvia; order Venerida; family Veneridae; genus Saxidomus; species Saxidomus purpurata. The sequence goes on along the minus strand of JAFMSR010000002.1, from coordinate 54,585,270 downwards.
GAGCACGAAGTGCTCAAAGGTGAGCTATTGTGATCGCCTTGTGTCCGTCGTCTGTCCACACTTAACCTTGTGTATGCTATAGAGGCTTCCTCGATGAAATCAAGGTCGAGTTCGAATATGGGTCATCTGGGGTCAAAAAGTAAGTCACGGGGTCAAATCATAGAAAAACCTTGTGTATGCAATAGAGGTTGCATTTTTCACTGGATCTTCATGAAACTTAGTCAGTATGATGACATTGATGAAATCTAGGTCGACTTTGGTTATGAGTAATTTAGGAATAAAAACTAGATCACGGGGTCAAATCATAGAAATACCTTCTGTGTGCAATAGAGGTTGTATTTTTCATTGGATTGATGAAACTTGGTCAGAATGACTGCCCTGATAAAAGCTATGTCAAGTGTGAATATGGATTATATTGGGTCAACAACTAGGTCACGGGGTCAAATCATAGAAAAACCTTGTGTATGCATTTTTATTGGATCTTTATGAAACCTGGTGAAATACTATCTTGATGAATTCTAGATTGAGTTTGCATATGGGCTATCTAGGGTTAAAAACTATGTCACGGGGTCAAATCATACAAAACCTTGTGTATGCAATATAGATTGCATTTTTCATTGTATCTTCATGAAACTTTGTCAGTATGAGTGTCTTGATATATTTAGGTCGAGTGTGAATATGCGTAATCTGAGGTCAAAAACTAGGTTTAGGTTAAAACCTTGTGTATCCCATACAGGTGACATTTACAACCTAATCAGCATGTAAATTGTTCAAAAGGTTTGTCTTGTCAAGGTCAAACAGAATGTTTGAGTTTATGATATATAGTTTAGGGTTGAAGTTTGGTCACATATTGTCATAAGTAGGTCGCATGTGAGCGAAATAGGGCCATATTGGCCCTTTTGTTATTGAATTTCTTTCTTTATTGCACACCAGCCCCCATTTTTGGAAGGTGATTACCTTCCATAGTCGTTTAACCATAATTGGATTGTACCCTATAATAACCATTGGAACTTTTTCATATGCGAATCAATATAGTGCGATTACATTAAAGAAAAATCTTCCTTACACTCTTTTCATGTACAATCAGTTTGATATAAAACTATAGTTTTGACACTATTTCAAACTAATTTAAATTAAAGGTCCAATACTAACGAAAGCAAACATTCAAATATACTTTAAAAAACACAAAAAAAAGTTATTTTTAATATAAAATGAAAGTTGGTATGTAGAAATTCTAATTAAACCACAGTACATGTACAATTATTTTTCTATGCATTATGAAGAAAGTTAAAAAGACCTGGGTAATCATTTTGTCAAATCACTGAGATTTCAACATAATACACATACTTTTCTTCGTGTTCCAAACACTTTCTGTAAATTTTAACCTGACAATCTTCATTATTTAGTGTCTTGCATAAGGTAATGTACTTGCCATTGAAATAACTGTCACTTAATTTTCGCTTAGTAGTGGACCTTTAATTAAACAAACAATAATCATTATTGTTCATAAACACGAATAGTTCCTTTGGGCGTACTTGCGTATTAATCAGCTTGGAAAGTCCGATCTAAATAAAGATACAATTAAAGACAGTATTATTTTCAATTCTCCTATAACAAATGAAGAAATTATTAACAGTATAAAGTCGATAAATATTAATAAGGCATCTGCGGGCAATTTAATTCCCAACATTTTGTTTATGGTTTATAACACAGTAAAAGGTGTTGTTAGAACAAAGTATGGACATACAGACACATTCTGTTGTCCAATCGGGTTACGTCAAGGATGTAGTTTGAGCCCCATACTATTTTCTCTCTTCATAAACGAATTGAATGATTTAATTTGCAATAGTGGTTTAAGAGGTATTCAACTTTCTCCTGATGTTACTGAAATATTTCTGCTAATGTTTGCGGACGATGTAGCACTTTTAGCTGATACGGTAGTTGGACTACAACGGCAACTTAATGTTTTAGATAGTTTCTGTAGCACATATAAATTATCGGTAAATGTAGCAAAGACTAAAATTGTAGTTTTCAAAAAAGGTGGCGCTGTAGCCAGACGCGAAAAATGGAAATATGGTGAACACAATATTGAGGTTGTTAATTCATTTACCTATGTAGGTGTACATTTTACAAATCGATTGTCTCCATATAAAATGTCCGAGTATACATGTGTCAAAGCTAAAAAGGTTTTAAATCAACTTTTGAATTCATTTGCACATCTTCAAGAAATACCGTTTGATTCTTTTTTTCAAATATTTGATACAAAAGTCATACCTATAATGCTATATGGCTCAGAAATATGGGGATTGAATGAGACAAGCTGTTGTGAAAATGTTCATATATATGGTTGTAAACGTTATCTGAATGTAAACACGGGATCATGTAACGATGCAGTATTGGGTGACTTGTGACGTTTTCCAATGTATATAAATGCATATAAAAGTTGCATTAAATATTGGTTACATTTATTAGAATTAGGTAACAACAGATATACAAAATTATGTTAATATATGCTAGTGCACTTTGACAGAATTGGACATGAAAACTGGGTTACACTTGTTAGGAAAAATCTCTTTAGAAATGGGTTTGGATATATATGGGAAGCGCAGCACGTTGATAACCGACAATATTTTTTAAATAAATATGTTCAAAGACTTAAAGACCAGTACGTACAAATTTGGAGAAACCAGTGTTGTAGTAATGTCAAATTGTCGTATTATAAAGATTTTAAATTATTACATGGAAAAGAGAACTACGTATCTTGCATTGACATTGGTAAATTTAGAAAATGTATGGCAACTTTTAGATTTTCATCTCATAATCTCATGATAGAGCAAGGACGATACTATAACATCCCGTCTGAATATCGTTATTGTTGTTACTGTGAGTGTGTTTTAGAGGATGAGTTCCATTTTGTTTTGATATGCCCTCTATACAATGACCTTCGGGAGAAATATATAACGGGTTACTATATTACAAACCCTTCTCGTATCAAATTTTGTAATTTAATGTCATGTACAAATGTTACAACAATCAGAAGTTTAGCCATGTATCTATATTACTATTTTAAACGCAGGACAGAATTATTAACTAGTATATAGAAAAAAATATAGTTAAGTAGATATTCGGGCTTATTATGTATTTTGTATGTAGTTCGAAATTATTGTCCTTTATATAAAGACAATTTGTACAAATGCAGGGATCACTATGGGCGTTCTTTATTATGACACTATCGCATACTATGATAATATGTAAAGATGTTTTGTTTGTATTCACATATTTCAATGTATGTTACTACTATGTACATAAGTTGTGTATGGGCCGGTGGCCTACAGATCACAAATAAACTATACTATACTATATTATGTTTTTATTTTCGGAAAATCAGCAAGAAGGTCATGTACTACAAATAGAAGTTGGTCTATATTTAGACATTGATCTGCTGTAGGGTCAGGATACAATACCAATGATTTTATCTGGAATTTATTTCATTACATTCCTAAGTGTATATCATATGTGAACGACAAGTACACTCAGTATCTACAGTATATAAACGAAACTTGAAAGTAAATGTGTAAAATGACGAAACAGTTTTGAAGCTTATGCAATCAATTTTAGCTAAATATTTAATTAATTAAACTTGATTTTTTTACTATGATGATTTATCGCCCAAATGGAAGTTCAACAACGCCGCCAATATATCCACACACACGTGCGTTATGTACATATATGCATACCGTTATCACATTTTCATGTTCTTTGGTCAGACTGTGTATACTATGACCAGGGAGACCAGGATTGTATATCTCGCCAATAAATGCCCTGAAATTTGTAAACCGTTTAATTAGATATTCAATATTTTGCACGTGCTGGTAGCTATTACCATACCATTCATGAAAAACATACACAATGTATTTTTAACTTCTTCCTTACGTTGTGTATCAGCAGTTGGTAATTGTTTCACCAAAAATGCACATAAGAGTGTTTCATTTCTACGGGTTCGTCCACTGACATTTTATCAGTAAACATACGTTTAGTATGTGACCGGTATTCGAAAGTTACTAGACCTGACTTAAAATTATATCTAACCGGTACACGTTCGACCCCTTGTAGTATACAACTCTTCGCTAGCTAATCACATCGCACTACTCGTTGAACCAAGTTCTGTACTTTTTAAAATGATAAACGTTTAATATTTACGTTTTATTTTCATCTTACAGATCGCCGAGGTATCATGACACTGTTAACAAGACGACTCTTTAATATATTTATACGGTAGGTAATAGGTAAGGTGCGTCATAACTATCATCACCGTCGTCTTCTTCTTCACCCTCTCTGTCAGGGTCGGTCTTTCGATCTGTCTGCCGGTCGGTCGGTCGGTCGGTCGGTCGGTTTGTCTGTCTATCGGTCGGTTTGTCAGTCGTTAAGTTTATCTTTCGGTCGGTCGGTTTGTCTGTCTGTATGTCGGTAGGTTTGCCTATCTATCGGTCGATTTACCTGCCAGTCGGGTGGGTTGTCTGTCGGGTTGCTTGTCGGTCGGTTGGGTTGTCTGTCGGGTTGTCTTCCTGTCGGTCGGTCGATCTCGCTCTCTGTCCATCTCGCTCTCCGTCTATCTCGCTCTCTGTCTGTCTCGCTCTCTGTCTGTCTCGCTGTCTGTCTCGCTGTCGGTCGAAAGGTAGGTTTGTCTTTTGTTCGGTGTGTCTCTCTGTTGGTTTGACTACCGGTCTGTCTGTCGGTCAATTTGTCTGCCTGTCTGTCGGTCGTTTTGTCTGTCGGTTTGTTTCTCTGTTGGTCGTTGTCTATGCTGCTTGGTCGGTTTCACTGTGTGTCGGTCGTTTTTTTTATTGTTTATAGTCCCGGTCGACCCTAGAATTTCTGCTCAGGTGAAACTGACAAGACAAAAGGAAATCCGGATGCCGGACCATAGCTCTTTACGAATAGACCCATTGGTTCTTTTACTTGCCCGGTGTATAGTACCGATACACGCGAGACTGCCTCTGGGTTTCTAACCAGTTCATCTCTAGATGATCGAGAAACACTGAAAAGCGTTTCTGATATTTTCAGTGCCCCGGTCGGGATTGCAACCGGGGACCTCCGGATTGGTAGTCCACAGCGTCAACCACTCGACCACCCCTTTGTCTGCTAGTCGGTCGGTTTGTTTTTATGTCTGTCGGGTAATGCATCTGCCGCTCGGTCGGTTGGTCTGTCTCTCGGTCGGTTTGTCTGTCTCTTGGTTTCTCTCTATCTCTAAAATGCTGGATAAAATGACGAACATTTAAAGTAAAAAGTTGAAATCATAAGTCTTTTCTCTCAAAAACTAAGGCGTTTTATGGGAAAAGGTAACCTTTTCTCAAGATGATGTGGGAAGCAAGTTGGACCAAAAAACTAGTAAGGGAGGACCAATCAAAGTGATTGAACAAAATTCTAGTATTTTCTAACATAGGAATAATGGTCATACGTAGTAATGTCACTGTAAATGAGTCTTTTGTTGGTAAACACGGTTACCTAAGCCGACCGCCTCCTTTGCTTAATACAGTATAGAAGACATCTCACGGAAATGTCGGATTAAGTTTACGCTCTAAAGTCAGACACGGATAACTTTCCAGATGACGAAGGACAACAGTATATTTTGAGAGATTAGCTAGCCATGTCAACGTGTAGTCAGATCTTTCATAAACTACACTGCTTATGTCAGGTTGAAAATTTAACATTTCTTACTCTTGCATTCTAGCAACACATCCTCGGCGATTAATCAGTGTGTGTGTGTGTGTGTGTGTGTGTGTGTGTGTGTGTGTGTGTGTGTGTGTGTGTGTGTGTGTGTGTGTGTGTGTGTGTGTGTGTGTGTGTGTGTGTGTGTGTGTGTGTGTGTGTGTGTGTGTGTGTGTGTGTGTGTGTGTGTGTGTGTGTGTGTGTGTGTGTGTGTGTGTGTGTGTGTGTGTGTGTGTGTGTGTGTGTGTGTGTGTGTGTGTGATTGTATGTATGTTTGCGAGAGTATGTCCATAAGATTTTTGTCAACAGCATAAAATGAGTTTTTAACACTTCACCGAAAAATAGAAAAACAAAATTGTGAAAAAAGTGCAGACACAACAAGTCAGAGAGTATTACGATAATTGGACATCTCAATCTAGTTAACAATTACTACAATGCCCCTTTGAGACTCACAGTCATCCTTACGGAAACAACAAAGATTGCTGTATCGCATTCAAACGTTTTTTGTTTGCTACAATATAGTGTTCAAGAAACAATGTCAATGCTCATGACTTTGCTATAAACTTATTACACAACATTTTGTAAAAGTTTATCTTTGTATAGTTGCCAACACTGTTGTAGTTCTCCTGGCATGGTGATAAGAATCGGAGGGATGAAAAATGTAGCCAAAACGACCGAATAAGATGTAGGACATGTTGACCTAAACATTCATTTCGATTTACGTTCTTCAGCATAAACCTTCATTTCTTCCCAATGTAACCTAATGTAATGAAGGATTGCTTTTCTCATTTCAATATGTAAAATTGATATCGAACAAGGAGGATACAACATCAAGTAGAAAACTAATTTCTTATGTGCCTTGCTCCAATTAGCGTATTCAGTGGAACCCTTTTAAACCGGACAGCCACCAGACCAAGTCTTTTTGACCGGTTTTTGTCACAGTCACATGAAGTTTGGACCGCGAAAAATCATTTTCGGGGTCCAAACTTCATGTGACTGTGCTTTTGCTATCAGCTGAAAAATTAAATGTTCTTCAGCTGATATAAGAAATTAGAGAAATATCGCGAGCTTTACGCTAGCTAGCTTCACTGGTTTAGTCGAAAGTTATTTTTCAATCTCGTAGATTGAAAAAAGCTTTTAAACTAAGCAAGCGCGATTTTTTTTCTGATTTATTCTTTGGAAGAGGAGAATCGGGCACGTTTAGATAATATACATGTAAAGGTAATTAGTTGCCACCCGGTAACTCGAGTATCATTGACTGTATTGACTTTTGTTATACAGTGTCAGTGGCCAAGTGGTTAGGACGGTTGTCTTGAGAAGTTATCAAGCGGTGAAGAGCGTTGGTTCGAAACTCAGACAAAGCTTTTTTTCCAATGAAATTTGTTTCTTTAAATTTCTTTCAGCATATTACAAGGTTATATGTTGTGGTTGCTCTAGTTCATATTTGTTTAGCAGACTTGGTTTAAAGTTCAGGTTGTATTGTACACCGTTGATACAATCTGATTGAAAGTGCAAAGAGTGAAGTGTTCTGAAATTGTATGGTGTACAAGAAGTGCAAAGAGTGAAGTGTTCTGAAATTGTATGGTGTACAAGAAGTGCAAAGAGTGAAGCGTTCTGAAATTGTATGATGTACAAGGAGTGCAAAGAGAGAAGTATTTTGAAATTGTATAGTGTACAAATAGTGCAAAGAGGTATAGTGTTTGAAATTTTATGGTGTTAAAATAGTGCAAAAGGGTATAGTGTTTTGAAAGTGTATGGTGTATAAAAAGTGCAAAGAGAGAAGTGTTCTGAAATTGTATGGTGTACAAGGAGTGCAAAGAGTGAAGTATTTTGAAATTGTATGGTGTACAAATAGTGCAAAGAGGTATAGTGTTTGAAATTGTATGGTGTACAGAAAGTGTAAAGAGTGAAGTATTTTGAAACTGTATGGTGTACAAAGAGTGCAAAGAGTGTAGTGTTTTGAAATTGTATGTTGTACAAAAAGTGCAAAGAGTGAAGTATTTTGAAATTGTATGGTATACAAAGAGGGCAAAGAGTAAAGTGTTGTTTTTGAAAGTGTATGGAGTACTAAAAGTGCAATACCTACAGGGTTCTGAAATTGTATGGTGTACTAAAAGTGCAAATACTGAAGTATTCTTAAATAGTATGACGTACTGAAAGTATCAAGGCTTTCAACAGAAAGTATATATTAATAGAAGAAACGAAATAGTTTCTCATTCAAGTATATATAACAGAGGTATATGAAATACGGTGTATTAGAAAGTTGACATTTTGTGAATTTGGACAATACTGTGCTATTTAAAAGTTCAAATACACGTAATACACTTGAATAGTGAATCAACAAAATGGCTACTGGATGACATAGTGAACGAGAAGAAAGATTAGAAAAGGGTAATAGAGAGAAAGAAATGCAAGATCTGCTCGCTGAAAGAGATCAACTTTTAAGGGAGTTGACAAACCGAAAGGCTAGTGACAGAGGTGAGAGTGAAGATGCTAGAACCAAGGTTAGTTATTCTCCTACCGTCACCGGGGATAGAGCAGAAAAAAGACTCATCAGTGAAGTTGATGATAATCAGAGATTAGATCTTCCATTGCCCAATTCACAAGAGCATATTGGGAACGAGCAAGCACCGCCACAAAGGAGTGGGAAAGATGAAAGCTTTGCCCCGGATAAAAGTATAGGAGTTCAGAAGAGACAATATGAGAATGTATGTACAAGACGAATAAGTATGCTAGACGAATTGTTTCAAGACATTAAGAAATTAGAAATGCCACTGGAACAGTACGGACAATATACTAAAATAAGTACACCCCTAACGAAGGGAAACCTAATTGGGTATCAAGATAAGCCAGAAAGTGAAGTAAACAAAAGAGGTAAAATAGAAAGGATAGCAGACCCATATAGAATTGGAAGAAACGAAAGTGACCTGAATAAAAGTGACACTGACACATATAACAGGTCAATAGATAACCCATTGAATGACTACAGAAGAAGAGTACGAGAACTGAGTACGTCAGTATTAACATTGGATCAGGTTAGCGAGGATGAAAACATCACGTTTATGAAGAGTAGTAAAGAAATGGAGAAAGAGTTCGATGATAGAGAATCTGATTTAGAAAAACAGGAAAGGCGATTAAGAGAAAGGGAACTGCTTATGATGGAAAACGATGATGAATTAAGAAGAAGAGAACTGTACCTGAAAGAAATGGAAGAGCACATGTTGGACAAAATGTTCAAGTTAGAGAAGGAGTTCCGACTGAAACAATCGAAGATGTATGAAAAGGAGATGGAAATAGCAACCAACATTGAACAAGCAGAAAAGAGAATGAATGACAGGATTGAAAGGATAGAACGTGAATATAGAAGGAAAGAGATAGAAATGAAAGAAAAAGAATTACTTTATGGTAGAAAAGAAAGTGAATTAAGAGCAACACTGGAAAAAGAAATAAAATTCGATAAAAAGGAGAAAGATAATAGGAAAGAACTAGTAGCTACAGATACTAATGAAGAAACTGAAACAGGGAAAAATAGGAACAGAACAAAGAATACTATCGACAGTATAAATGTTAAGTTAAATCTAACATCCTTTTCAGGTATGGAACCAGTGCCAAGAAATGAAGCTTCATATGAAGAATGGAAATTAGAAATTGAAAGTGTCAAAGCTATATATTCGGAACTGGTCGTTATACAAGCAATGATGAAGGCGTTGAAAGGACAAGCTTAACAAATAATGTTACATCTTGGACAAGAGGCTTCGGTAGATAAAATAGTGACAAAATTAGAAGATGCATTTGGTAATATAGCAAGTAAAGACAGCATACTTTCACACTTTTTTCTTGTTGAACAGGAAGAGAACGAAACAATAGTAGAATGGGGTCTTAGATTAGAAGAAATGCTTTTACAAGCATCACGAAAAACCAGAATACCAGAGAAAGAGCAACAGGAAATGTTAAAACGAAAGCTTTGGAGGGGCCTGAGAAATGAAGAGCTAAAAATGCAACAAGGGTCCATTTTGAGAGCAATATATCTTATGAGGATTTAAGAAAAAGGGTGAGATCAGAGGAGTTTGAACTGAGAATTCAGAAAGAAAGAAAGAACAAGACAGAAAAATTGCCAAGCAGAGCCAAACAAGCTGCGATGAGTTTCCAAAAAGACGAAGGCAAACAAATAATGAAAATGCTGATTGAAAAGATGGAACAATTAGACAAGAAAGAAGAAGAAATAAAGGTAGAAAACGAAAAGTACAGGAAACATATGCAGTCACCCATAAGAGACCAAGACGGTCGTAGATATTCTAGAGGAAGGGGATATCCCCGAGGCAGACCCTATAGAGAAGGTCGAAGAGGACAGAATTCAAAAGATGAATCTAGCACAAAAGATGATGAGCCTAAGAATGTAGATAAAACTGGTGACGGTTTAAACCAGACAGGTTCTTCATGAACGGGGGCCTGAAGAACGATCAAGAAAGACCCCCAACACATAACATTTTTGACAGACTAATTGGAAGCTCTAACGAGAGTAAAGTGATAATCAATGGTATTGAGACATCTTGCCTTGTCGATACTGGGTCAATGATCACTACACTCTCTGAACGTTTGTACAATACAATGGACCCAAAACCAGAATTATATGGTCTAGAAGAATTCATAGTTAGGGGTCCTGATGGAAACAAGCTTCCCTTTAAGAGATACATTGACGCTAAAGTGGAGATACCGGACTTTGCAGACAAAGAAATATTTGTACCGGTTATTGTAGTGCCAAACACAGACTACAATCTTGATGTACCCGTTATTGTTGGAACAAATGTTTTGAAGTTTGTCTCGGCAACTGATGAATTAAGCTGTCTCCTGAATGGAGATCGGCTGTGTTACCAATACAATCAAATATGTCTGTTGGAATAGTAAAGTCTACAAACGTCAGAGAGATAAGTCAGTACTTTGTGAACTACAGGAGGTGAAAGTTTTAAGGCATTGGGAAACCCCTACAAACTGCACTCAGGCAAATACAAATTCTTCCGAAATGAAACAAGATAAGCAGTCGTTCATTGACAGTATCAAGCTGGACACCGGCCATTTAGATGAAGATAGAAAGGAACAGCTTGAAAACCTGTGTTATAAATGGAGAGAAGTGTTTTCACAGGGACCACTAGACTTAGGAAATACTGACCTGGTTAAACACGAGATCAGACTTGACACTGAGGAGCCATTTAAGGAACCATATAGACGAGTTCCACCTGCACTCTTAAACGAAGTAAGGGAGCACCTTCAAGAGATGCAAAAGATGGGAGCGATTCGTCCATCACAAAGTCCCTTCTCTTCAAATGTAGTAATCGTCCGGAAGAAAGATTGGACAATACGCTTCTGTATGATTACAGGAAGCTTAATAACCGGACCCACAAGGACGCTTACGCTATTTCAAGGATGGATGATACTTTATCTTCTTGCAGGTTCTAAGTACTTCACAAAACTCGACCTCAAGGCAGGGTACTGGCAGGTGGAGATGGAAAAAGACAAAGAAAAAACTGCATTTAAAGTCGGAAATCTCGGATTTTTCGAGAGTAACAGGATGCCATTTGGTCTTTGCAATGCTTGATTTATCTCGACGACATCATCATTTTCTCTGCGTCTTTTTCCCAACATCTTGATCGATTACCTGTCACTTGAAGTGTTTAACGGCGGCTTCGAAAATGTGCTTGTCATAATGGACCACTTCACTCGCTATGCTCAGGCCATCCCTACAAGGAACTAAACGGCTAGGACCACAGCAAGAGTTCTGTTTGACAATTTCTTTGTGCACTATGGGTTTCCGGAAAAACTACATAGTGACCAGGGCCAGAACTTCCTGTCCAAAGTTATTAAGAAGCTATGCAAGATTGTCGGTATCAGAAGGTCAAGGACAACCCCCTACCATCCGCAGGGCAACGGACAAATGGAAAGATTTAATAAAAGTCTTCTCCAAATGCTTGGTACCCTACAGGACGAACAAAAGAAGGACTGGAAGTCTGCCATTCCTCCACTTGTCCACGCCTACAATGCGACCCGCCATGAGAGCACTGGCTACACTCCCTATAATCTAATGTTTGGCTGAGCTCCGAGACTAGCCATTGACGCATTTCTTAGCTTGAATAGACAACGTGTAAGTGGAACATCACCGTTTGAATACATGCGAAAGCTTGAGACTCAGCTTGCTTCAGCACACAAGAAAGCCAATGAGAATGCGCTGAAAAGCGGCCAAAGGGGCAAGAAGTATTATGACAGAAAGGTGAGGGAGTGCAAACTAGTGCCTGGCGATAGGGTCCTTGTAAGAAATGTTGGCCTAAAGGGTAAGCAAAAACTTGCAAACGTCTGGGAGGAACAGCCCTACATAATACATGGACAACCTAATCCGGAAATGTCGGCAGATTACGTGTTTTACACAGAAACATGCTATTGCCATTTCAAAGTCTCCCAGTTCCGGAGGTAGGTATTATTGACGGAGACACTTCTGACACCTCGGAAGATAATCTTAATACCAACACTAACTATGCCTCCTCTTTTTCAGATTCAGGTTCAGCTACTCCAAGCGTAGAAAGTTACAGGCCACCGCATAGGCGCAATAAAGGCGAACCAGGTTTACTTCCACGTGGAGCAACACGCCAGCGGACAAAACCAGGTTGGATGACCTCAGGTGATTTTGTAGTAGGCAAGCAAACAGGTGCTGTTGATAATGACTAATATAATTCTGTCATTTCAGATTTATTTTCAGATGGGAAACTCCTTATTTTAGACAGACAATTCAACATCAAGGGTGTTATATGCTTGTACATGTTTATATGTATATTGACTTATGTTTATATATGTTTATGACATTAGTTGTAGAACGAATGTTAGCATGATACCTTGCCATTTTTCCTATTGAAGGTTCTGACTGACGTTTTACTTTTACATGTGTTTTTTTCTAATTTTGTGAAAACCAAAGGCTGTAGCGTATTGAAGTGACGGGTCGCAAAACAATTTGACAGTGTTGCAATTTTTGTGATTAATTTCTTTCTCGATTTTATTTCAGAAGAACTGCATAATGCACTTCTAAGTAAATCACTGTGTTGGAGACGCGCTTCCGGTACATTTCACTATACTACATATGTTTGTCGTGTGTGTATATTGCATTTTTGTGTCATTTTGTGCATTTTAGATACATTGTACTGGTGCAGACATTAGTCAATGTCGAGGACGACATTTTTCAGAGGAGGGAAATGTGTTACAGGTTAACATTTTATATGTTTACTCATGCAATGGTGTTTAATACAATGTAATAAATAATAAATTGTGAAGCGAGTAAAGTGAGTCTTGTTGTTTTGTCTCCATCAAACAATATATAAGCATCATATTGGCCTACGTAGTAGAACAGTAGTAGACAGTCGCAGGCGGTAGATTGTAGTTAGGATACCGTTTCAGGTAAAGACTTTCCTTTTCTGACCTAACCTGTACACATTATATCTAATCACTTTGTTATTTAAATTACCTGACTGCGTTGACCAATCGATTTGCGCAATATCAATTGACTCTATATTCAATTGATATTGTACATATCGATGAACCAACACAGCTATCTTTATTTCAACAAGAGCCATGTTACACATGGTTAATCCCCCCGCCTGAAGGTTGTACTTTCGTACATTTTACTTGGTGAGAGGAAATCCTTAAAAAGCCGTATAGTTATGGTCATGCTGAGTACAGTTTTCAAGTAAGTGGAAAAAGAATAAGGCAATGAAGAGAAGGTTTGCAAAATTATATTAATGTTCATTATCAGTATAGGTATGATATTTTTCTATTTGACTAAAAGTAGGCAAGGTAGAGTTATTGTTCTTGCACACTGCACCTCCTACCAATGTCCTATGTAAGTGTATTAAGTTTGAAGAAAATCCCTCAAGTACTTTTGGAGTTATGCTCCGGAAATTTTTTTTCAAGTAAATCTGATAAAGGGGAATAACTCTAAAAGTAGGCAAGGTAGAGTTATTGTTCTTACACACTGCACTTCCTACCAATGTGCTATGTCAGTGTATGAAGTTTGAAGAAAATCCCTAAAGTACTTTTGGAGTTATGCTCCGGAATTTTTTTTTTCAAGTAAATCTGATAAAGGGGAATAACTCTAAAAGTAGGCAAGGTAGAGTTATTGTTCTTGCACACTGCACTTCCTACTAATGTGCTATGTCAGTGTATTAAGTAGAAGTAAATCCCTCAAGTACTTTTTGGAGTTATGCTCTGGACAAAACTTTTAAAGTAAATCTGATAAAGGGGAATAACTCTAAAGTAGGCAAGGTAGAGTTATTGTTCTTGCACACTACACTTCCTACTAATGTGCTATGTCAGTGTATCAAGTTTGAAGAAAATCCTTCAAGAACTTTTGGAGTTATGCTTCGGACAAAGTTTTTCAAGTAAATCTGATAAAGGGGAATAACTCTATAACTCTAAAGTAGGCAAGGTAGAGTTATTGTTCGTACACACTGCACTTCCTCCCAATGTGCTCTGTCAGTGTATGAAGTTTGAAGAAAATCGCTCAAGTACTTTTGGAGTTATGCTCCGGACAAAATTGGGACGGACGCACGGACGGACGGACGGACGGACGGAGACCATTTCTAATATCCCCCACGCCTTTGGCGGGGGATAAATAAATATATATTGTTGCATATATATTTACAGGTAATTTGTAGTTACATCTTGTTTTATATACATTTCCCCATGTTTTTGTATAATATCAAGGAAATCGATTTCGTATGCTGTCTAATCACTTCCCTGTAAGTGTTACGTATATTTTGAACATCTGTCGCCACCTTTATTGTTTACATTTTGTACATGTAATATATAAACATGTATTTTAATATCAATTAGACCTTATTCAATTGATATTGTACATATCGATGAACCAACACAGCTATCTTTATTTCAATAAATATATATTGTTGCATATATATTTACAGTTGCAGTCATGTTGTTGACCCGCTGTTAGCCCAGCTTCTAAACCTATGACCTCAGAGGGTTGAGATATTGGAGCCCTTATATTGACAAACTCACGAAGCTATAGTGTGGTTCCCTAGAACTATGAACATATAAACTATACAATATACTATAGACCATTGTGTAAGGTTGTATTGAATTTCAACCAGTAGTTTTAAGTTTTGCTTCGTATAAGGAGAAGTAACAAAGGAAGTACATTGTAACTGTGTAAGCAGTCAAGATAGAATTAATGTTTTTCTACACTGCACTTTCTCTCATTGTGCTTGACCATTGCATGAGGTTGTATTGAATTCTAACAATTAAATTTCAAGTTATGCTCCGGACAAGGAAAAGTAACACGGGGAAATAACTATGTCATTTGTCAAGAAAGTTCTTGTACACTACACTTCCTCAATTGTATGAAATTGTTTTGAAATTCCAACCAGTAGTTTTTAAGTCATGCTCCGGAAAAGAAAAATGTGCACCTGACCGACCGACCAACCGATTCAGGGTATATAAATATAATACATCTGATTGTCCGCCCTCGCCAACACTGCCAACAGTACCGAAGAACTCTCTAAATGAACAGGGCAATATTAAACTCTAACGCATTTACGTTGTAACGTCGTTTCTGTTGACTACGTCATTAAACGTTTCAACGGTAAAATAACGTATACAGCCAGAAAATCGAATGGTGTTCTAACCACTGCACATACGTCGTTAGAAGTAACATTTATAATAGAAAACAGAAGTAACCCTGCTAAAGTTAAAGTTATCTTCTTTGTGCTGATTTAGACTTCTACTTTACGTTCCGAAACGAATTATGATGAAGACACTCCTTCTTGCTCCTTATTTTGTAACACTCCTTTAGCAATCAGTGACCGCAAATAAATTTTCTCGTTATCAAATCATTTTTCTGTTCCAAAAATATAGGTCTGGGATTGTATTTAATAGAAAAGTCATCGTCCATGATAAACAACGCATGCATATCAGATTAATGTTAGAGAAAAATATCCTTTCAGCAAAATGCCATGCGGCGTCTTATCTTATCCTTTTGGTTGTATTTCATCACTTTATTCCTGTGACCAACTTTCCTGGAAAACTGCATCAGTGTTATGCATATCAATAAAACAAGCATAAACAATGGTGGTGTAGTAAGTTAATAGCGATGTTTCAGGCATTAACATTAGGCCTTGAACAGGAAAGTTAGGAAATAAAACTTAATTTTTCGTTATAGCAATCTTTGTTGCTGACTTGTGTGATTTTTCACTTTGTTTATGCTTTCAGGATCATCGACGTTTGTGTGTTGCTCATCGTGATGAAGTTTTTGTATGAACTAACGGTTCGACTAAAAGATAGAATGCAGGTTCTTGTCCCAGGGCATGGGATTGGAGTAGCAGGAGTTCAACAAAGACATCATGTAAATCCTAAACTTAATCCAAACCTACTTAATAACATATCTGATGCACTTGAATCAGCACCCAAGCCTGTGACACATATCGGATTTTTGAAGGTTCACAAAGCAGCCAGTACAACAACGCAGGCGATTTTCCTACGCTTTGGGTGGCGTCGAAACCTAACGTTCGTACTGTCACCGGAATTCAACAAATTTGGCTCTCCAAATATTATAAGTATCAACGAATCAATAACTAAGTACAACACTCTACCACCACCTCCTGGAAAAACGTTTGACATTTTATGTAACCACGTGGTTTATGGAAAGGAAGAATGGTCCACGATT
The DNA here is from genome assembly GCA_022818135.1 of Saxidomus purpurata. Taxonomy (NCBI): domain Eukaryota; kingdom Metazoa; phylum Mollusca; class Bivalvia; order Venerida; family Veneridae; genus Saxidomus; species Saxidomus purpurata. The sequence goes on along the minus strand of JAFMSR010000002.1, from coordinate 54,568,847 downwards.
TTACCTCCAGACACGGTCATGGTTGGAACAATTCGAGAACCATTCAATCACTTTAAATCAGTCTTAAATTACTTTAATCCAAGGAATATATCTTTTATACAATCAGGTATAGATCCAATTGACCCAGTGGGTACTTTCCTAAAGAATCCTGCAAAATACGAGTTGAAGGATATCCAAAGCTCATTTACAAACAACCGGCTAGCATTTGAATATGGCGTGGATCCGACAATTATACAAAACCGTGATTTTGCTGCTTTTGACAAATACCTTAATGACGTTATAGATAAGCAGTTTAAAGTTGTTGTTCTTGCCGAAAGATACGATGAATCTCTTGTGTTAATGAAAAGGAAACTAAACTGGTCCCTGAAGGACATTCTTTATGCACTGAAAAATGTTAGAAATTCTAGTAAAACAGACAGATACGAATTGAAAGAGGAACATATAGCCTTACATAAAAATTATTCTTTATTTGACTACATGTTGTATGAATTCTTTCAAGAAAAGTTGTCTAAGCAAATAGAAGAGGAAGGTACGAGTTTCCCGGAAGAGGTTGAGAGTTTTAGAGAGGTTCGTCAATTTGTAAAAAACTTTTGTCATGCAGTATCAAGAAAGATACTGTCATTGAAAATAGACAAAAGCAAATGGACTGAGAGTTTTGAAATAACACGTAATGACTGCAATTTGATGCATACAGCTGAGATCGCGTTCACCCAAATGATCAGAAAGGCACAATACGGATCTGCTACCTGGAGAAGGGTACAGCGAGCGAAAAACAACCCTTATGTGAACTGGACCAGAGTACCTGAAGCAACATAAGGGCCAAGTAGCCCTGATAAAATCAAACATCTTGTAAATTTAAACTTCTTGTAACTGGCTGCCAAAAACAAGATATCAAATACAGAATTTTTGCTTTTACCAAGTTTTTGTCTTGTAGAATAAAAAGTTAGTCTGCTTTTGGCGGATTCGGATAGAAAAAATTAGTGTTGTAATAAATGTTTTAGATTTGACTATCTATGTCTTCATTGATTGGTCCATGTAATAATCATTACCCAATGACGTCTCTCCATGAAACGATGAAACAAGTACATACTATACTGAAAAGGTGTAAATTGAAATTGTTTTATTTTACCAAATTAAATCAAACCAGGGAAACGAAGTCTGTACAATCTGCCTGCTGGTCTGTCCAAATACAATGTATGACGTAAGTCGGTCAGTCTGGCTGTTAGCCTGTCCAAATACATTGTATGACGTAAGTCGGTCAATCTGCCTGTTGGCCTGTCCAAATACGATGTATGACGTAAGTCGGACAGTCTGCCTGTTGGCCTGTCCAATTGCAATGTATGACGATGGTCAGTCTGCCTGTTGGCCTGTCCAAATACAATGTATGACTAAGTCGGTCAGCCTGCCTGTTGGCCTGTCCTAATACAATGTATGACGTAAGTCGGTCAGTCTGTCTGTTGGTATATCCTAATACAATTTATGACGTAAGTGAGTCAGTCTGCCTGTTGGCCTGTCCTAATACAATGTATGACGTAAGTCGGCCAGTCTGTCTGTTGGTATATCCTAATACAATGTGTGACATAAGTCGGTCAGTCTGTTTGTTGGTATGTCCTAATACAATGTATTACGTAAGTCGGTCAGTCTGTCTGTTGGCTTGTCTAAATACAATGTATGACGTAAGTCGGTCAGTCTGTCTGTTGGCCTGTAATAATACAATGTATGACGTAAGTCTGTCAGTCTGCCTGTTGGCCTGTCCAAATGCAATGTATGACGATGGTCAGTCTGCCTGTTGGTCTGTCCAAATACAATGTATGACGTAAATCAGTCAGTCTGCCTGTTGGCCTGTCCAAATACAATGTATAACGTTGGTCAGTCCGCCTGCTGGCCTCTCTAAATACAATGTATGATGTAAGTCAGTCAGTCTGTCTATTGGCCTGTCCAAATACAATGTATGACTAAGTCGGTCAGCCTGCCTGTTGGCCTGTCCTAATACAATGTATGACGTAAGTCGGTCAGTCTGTCTGTTGGTATATCCTAATACAATGTATGATGTAAGTGGGTCAGTCTGCCTGTTGGCCTGTCCTAATACAATGTATGACGTAAGTCGGTCAGTCTGTCTGTTGGTATATCCTAATACAATGTGTGACATAAGTCGGTCAGTGTGTTTGTTGGTATGTCCTAATACAATGTATTACGTAAGTCGGCCAGTCTGTCTGTTGGCTTGTCTAAATACAATGTATGACGTAAGTCGGTCAGTCTGTCTGTTGGCCTGTCCTAATACAATGTAAGACGTAAGTCTGTCAGTCTGCCTGTTGGCCTGTCATAATACAATGTATGACGTAAGTCGGTCAGTCTGCCTGTTGGCATGTCCAAATACAATGTATGACGCACGGACTAGTTGTTCAGTTTGAAACGGGTGGCAATGAAACTTTGCGAAAATAATAACCATGAAGTGTATTTTTGTCTTTTTTTCAAAGGTCAATGACCACTTTGAACGTTGAAATTATCACAGTATGTAGCAAAATTGTCTAAGTGTGGAAAAAATTGACCGTACAGCGCAGTCCGTACGCATCAGCGCCGTATAGTTAAAGGTTGCTTATAATGTTTGCCATGGGGAAGCACGTGACCTCATGTTTTCAACACTTTTCTACAAGTTTTTTCCTCGAAAGTGGAACAAATCCTCACGGAGGTGGAACATGTGGGTTTTCGCCCAATGCTTTTTCGTACCATTAAGTGTAAAGCACAACTTGCGATTTTGCCACAATCTTTAAATAAACAGGACTAACATTTAAAAAAACAAACAGGAGTAATAACATTGATATCCTTAGTAGATAACTTGCAGCAAAGAGTGTGTAATTTAAGATAGCACGGACATAGTAAGGGAGTTGTCCATCCAAAGGCGAATCGGATTGGGGCGATTGGATTCGAAACAGTATACTTTGCAGACGAACTTTGCAGACAATTTTGACAAAGAAGGATGTTTCAAAACATACACAAAGACGGGTATTGGATTTTGCAAACAATATATATTGTATAGGTCTACATATGAATAGAAAACTTAATAGGCGGCTTAATTTAATTTTGATAATAATGATATGTGTGAGCATAGAATGTAACGTTTTTTTTCTCCGGAACTCTCCAGAGGAGCTAAGGAGTCAGGTCGTGCAAGCGACCAGTGCGAAAAAAATAAACAAAGGTGGTGCGAAGAAAGCATCGAACACCACACGTGTTAGGCTACATACAGTCACGTGACAAACGATCTACAATCATTGATGACAGCGGAAAAGTGTATCAAGACGGAGATAGAAAACTTGTTTCTGTCCATATTTGGATAGCAGAACAACCAGTTCGCTAAAAATCGCCAGGTACATGTACATCTATTCTAGGAAAATTACATTTGTACATTCATTAAAAAATAACTATGCAAGTTAAAACCAATTAGCCTTAATTTCGACTTTTAGCAAAAACAAAAAACTAACAATGAAACTTTGACGGTGGCATACATATATTATAATTTAGTGGTAGACCTACATATCAGCTAAAATGTTCTAACTTTCTCGCACTCACTAAACTTATTCCCCAATTGTCTTATTTTTTGTTAATGCCGAGTAATAAAAATCTTTTTGTTTAACTTTAAGTCACGATTTTCGCTCATGTACTTTTACAGACTTTCAATTTTTTTTGACAGTAAACGATCAATGACAGGAAAGATAACCATTCTTTAAGTTGATTCTGGTATTTTGAAGTAATTACCCATTATTAAATTCTAGAAGTTGCAGTGTTTTCTATACAGAGTGATCTCACTCGTAATGACATTTCAATACTTGTGTATGCAATAGAGGCTACCTCGATGGTCGAGTTCGAATATGGGTCATATGGGTACAAAAACTAAGTCACGGGGTAAAATCATAGGAAAAACCTTGTGTATGAAATAAAGGTTGCATTTTTCACTGGATCTTCATGAAACTTAGTCAGTATGATGACATTGATGAAATCTAGGTCGACTTTGAATATGAGTCATTTAGGAATAAAAACTAGATCACGGGGTCAAATCATAGAAAAACCTTCTGTGTGCAATGTAGGTTGTATTTTTCACTGGATCTTCATGAAACTTAGTCAGTATGATGTCATTATCGAAATCTAGGTATATGTACTCTTTTTAGACTATGACAAGAGAAACTTGAATTGTATATCTCGCCAATAAATGCCCTGCAATTTGTTAACCGTTTAATTAGATATTCAATATTATTACCATACCATTCATGAAAAACATATATTTTCAACTTCTTACGTGGTGTATCAGCAATTGGTAATTGTTTCACCAAAAATGCATGTAAAAATGTTTCATTTTCTACGGGTTCGTCCACTGACATTGCATCAGTAGACAAACATTTAGTATCTGACCGGTATTCGAAAGTTATTCAAATCTTCGCTAGCTAATCACATCGCACTACTCGTTAAAGCAAGTTCTGTACTTTTTAAAATGATAAACGTTTAAAATTTACGTTTTATTTTTATCTTACAGACCTGCCGCTCGGTCGATTGGTAGAAGATGTCTGTCGGTCGGTTTGTATGTCTCTTAGTTTCTCTCTATCTCTAAAATGCTGGATAAAATGACGTACATTTTAAGTAAAAAATGAAATCATTAGTCTTTTTTTATTAAAAAACTAAGGCATTTTATGGAAATAGGTAAACATTTCCTCAAGATGATGTGGGAGCCAAGTGAGACAAAAAATCTAGTAAGGGAGGACCAATCAAAGTGATGGGACAGAATCCTAGTATTTTTGACAGAGGGTATGGATCACCTTCACTCTAGTTAAAAGTACATCTCATAATATGCAAAACATAATCAAATGGGCACACCCTAGATCTATCTAATTTTTTTATCCAAAAATAAATAATATCTTCAATGAACATAAAATGATAAATAAATAAAATGCTGCCACAAATAATCGACATAGAGACCTTCTGTAATAAATCGCTATCCATCCATTAATTGTACAACAACTTTACTGTATATTTTGATTTTACCGATGATGACTGGAATGTATAGTCTATGTTAAGAAATAATTCTTGCAAATATTCTGTATCTATGCTTTTGAAGTAATTAAATTTGACATTTATTTTAAATTCAATATTACTTTAAAACCAAAATAGCATAGATATGTGTGATGCATTAGTTATGGATGGATGATAACCACTTCGTCTTCAATGTGATAAATTTTCCTTTTTGCAAATACAAGTGATTGTATCAATAACATGTCCTTGTACGCAAATTTAAATTTTACCTGTTTTCAAAAAATCGTTGGATTAAGGGGGAGGGGGAAGGAAA
>JAFMSR010000002.1:54431015-54561015 GCA_022818135.1 Saxidomus purpurata | reverse complement strand
CTACCCATTTCAGCTTGATGGACTAAGGCATGAGTCGGGATTCGAACCCTGGACCTATCACACCGGATTTTAACCTTAGAGCTATCAGTTTCGGCGTTAAGGTCTTTATCGGATGTAATTTTTTTATCAAGGTAAAAATTCAATTCAATTATTTAAAGTCGACTCGAAGTTTGCAGAGTTTTAAATTCGCATATGCATATTTTTGTTATCGACTTAGGGCCCCCAAGTATGCACCTTCTGTCACTAGAATCATCAGTTTCAATTCATCTTTTCCAATTTTGTATGTTTAATTAAAATAACATTCAGTATCCGATTTTTTTTTATATTTCCGAAGACAATTCGTGCTACTCACTCTTAATTTAATATCATTATCTCAAAATACATTTTGGTTCAATTATTCATTTTTCACCTGCATGTGAAAAAACAAAAGCGTTCCTACTAGACCGAAGTAATGCCAAAGGTAATTTTTACCATTTTAGCGGTCCGGTTCCGCTTCGTTTGCGGTTCGTTTGCATTTGCGCTCAGGTTCGGTTATACCGGTCCATAAACGTTGAGCGGACCGTTCACCGAACCGATGACCGCAACGCACCGGTAAGCGAACCATTTCAATCGGTAATTAGCAGTTCTGCGATCTGATTTGCTGACTACGCTCACAACTAGTTTTTATGTTCAAAAGTCGTTAACCAGTGACAACAAATGACGCCATTTTTAGAGAGACAGCGGTAAAGAAATATGAAAATGCAATTGAAAAGAGGTGGGTAAAACCTAATAAATGATTACCACCGCTCTAATCACTTTTAATTAAAAGACTTTTGCAAAGAAGGACTTGGGTTGCTATCAATTTTTGTAGCATACGTCATAATACATTTCTGATATCGTCATCACCATTTGATAATTTGGTGCAACTTGTTTTAAGTATCAGGATACGGACCATTAAAGGTGGTCAATTACTTTTAAGCAACATTTTATGACAATTTTTACTTTTTGTATATTCTGTTAGAGATTGATTTAATGAACAAAAAGACCCATTACATTTAGTTAGATCCCTATCAGAAATTTATATTTTATTAACTTTTATGAAATTTTGTTATTACTCCCCTTTAATATGAAAGTATTTAAAACGTTGAGTATTTCTTTTTTATTTCAATATAATTTCTACTTTTACATTTGAATTGGATAGATTTACAAATATTTTAACATTCTGAACCAAAATGCAAGTTTTAACCCTATGTATAGCTTCTGAATTGATTTATTTCCAACCTATCTTGGGTGCGCACCCAAGATAGGTAAAGGGAGGTAATAATATCTTTTCAAACTTGAATTTCTAATGAATTCCATCTAAACACATCTTTTTATGTTTGTCAAAATTAAACCATGTAAATGAATCTGTGAATACAATATTTACATTTTAAAGTTTATATAATGTCTGTTTCTATTTAAAATTGTTTTCATGTCGGCATTCGGCATTAAGTGCTCGTATTTCCCTTTTATAAAAGATTAGTTTTAAAAATGTATGCATAGGATGCGTGATGTATGTAGTCAATCGGAAAACATAATACTTTATATTCCTGCAAGAATAGAAAAATGGTAAGAAGCAGGTAGCGGAACAGTCGCGTTTCTTTTGTCAACAATTTCCATATTTTTTCTTTTCTCCGTTGCTTGTTCCTTTTGTTAACATATCAAAATTTTAAAATAATTTAAACTTCGTGAACATTTATAATTAATTCCAACTTTAACTCAAACGTTTATCTTTCAGAATATACAATTTTTCACATTACCATGAACGGAATTTCCGATTAATTGCACAATTTTCATCGCAAAAAAAGTCGCAAACTACATAAACTTAACAAATACAAGACGTTTGTGTAAGAATTATTGACCACCGGTGTCAAGCAAACATTCGGACAGGCACATAACTGGCACATAAGACTTGTAACTGCCAGGTGCTTGTTTTGCTTTTCACCTCTTCTTTTTCTCTTTTTGTATTGAAAAGAAATATAATATTGAATTAATATCAGAAAATAGACTTCAGTTAGCAAAACCATTAATGTTAATGAATGAAACTTAATCTTAAAATTTTAATGTACATATTTGTTCGAAAGGAATTTGGAAAATATGCCTTGGCATTGTTTTGCAACAGTGATTTGTGATGTTTTCGGAATTTGCTGTAAAGCTTTTCTAGAAAATAGTGTTCAAGAAATAATGTCAATGCCCATGACTTTGCTATACACTTATTACACAACATTTTGTAAAAATTTGCCTTTGTAGAGTTGCTAACACTGTTATAGTTCTCCTGGCATGCCGATGATGAGAGTCGGATAGATATAAAAATGTAACCATGACGACAGAATCAGATGTAGGAAATGTTGAACTAAACATTCATTTCCATAATGCGTTCTTCATCCTGAATCTAGCTTTCTTTTCAAATGTAACTAACCCTAATGAATTTGATTCTTTAATTTCATTAAAATTCGATTTTACTCAAGGTTTCCCCTATGTGCCCCTGTAAGCGTACACAGCGGTACCTCTATAAACCGGACAGCTTCCGGACCAAGTATTATGCCCGGTTTGGAGGGGTGTGATTACATGTACAGTGTTGTATAGGGAACTTCCAAAGAACCTCGTGTGATTCTTCTAAATTAAATAAACATCGTTCAATTAAATTTACATAGAGTACTCTTTTTATGAAAAATGTTCTTTCTTGCAAATTTATGCGCTTTGCTAACCCTCCTGTATGTATCATATATCGCAAACGATCTCTGTTGACTCAGATGAGGTGAAGTCGGACTTTCTTGATCCTCTTATTTTTAAATATTAAAAATACAGTAAACGCCGTATATAACGACTCCGGATATAGCGAAATTCCGGATATAAGGAACAAATTTTCTCGGCCCGAATTTTTTTCTTAATCTATTTTATATAAAAATATAATATGGATATAACAAACTCCGGATTATAAGGAACAAATTTAAAAGGTCCCAAAGAGTTCGTTATAAACGGAGTTTACTGTACGTAGCACTTGTTTTTTTTATACGTAACATCTTATATTAAAACTATCGCACTATCGGTTGACACACTGATTTTAAGAATTAACCTTTGTCTTAGATTCAGGATCATGTAATTGATTGTATCTCATGCATGACAAATATGAACATAGCCTATGCAGTATCAAAAAAGATCGTATGTCATGAATATAACAACTAGGTACCCGGACTAGTTCAAGACTTGTGGAAAGAATTAATTAATACTTTGAAGGGAAAAAACACATTAATTTTGAACTTTCAGGACAGATGCTATGATTCAAAAGTTATACCCGACACTAAGAATAGAAATTGAGTAAGAAATCGCGCTAATACAAACTTAAAATCGATCAGAATCATAGAAAATGGCAACTTTATATCATATGATGTATGAATAAAAGTCGTCAAAAATATATTTTAAAAAACGCATGACGTTGTCTTTTAAAGCTTTGAGTGAAATATAAAATATTACAGCATAGTATCAATAATATCAAGATCGACACCATCACACATTTTCCACAAGGGACACCATACTTTCACTTTACTTCTTCTCTCAAATCTTATCTTCCTTCACGATCTTTTATCAATATGTTCGATATTTTTTAATTTCCAAAACATAACTCCTCCCTCCTTTTCTACGGTGTTTGTTCAGAGTATCGCGGTTTTATTTTCATCCCCATACCACGATGCTCGAAACTACGATGGTGAAAGTCGAAACCACGATGGTAAAAGTCGAAACTGCGATGGTAAAGTCGAAATCACGATAATGGTGAAAGTCGAAATTGCGATAGTGAAAGTCGAAACTACGATGGTGAAAGTCGAAACTACGACGAAAGTCGAAACCTAGATATCGAAATTCGCAAGAATGTTGATTTAAGTCGAATCTACGACGGTGAAGTCGAAACCACGATGATGAAAGTCGAAATCACGATGATGAAAGTCGAAACTAAGACTTTAGCATTTTGACCAATTTTTGCCATCGTAGTTTCAACTTTCGACTTTCACTATAATCGTGGTTTTGTGTTTTCATCATCGTGGTTCCGACTTTCGTCATCGTGGTTTCGAGTATCGTGGTATGAGGAGGAAAATAAAAACCGCCATGGTCTAAACGGAACACCGTACTTTCACTTCTTTTTCCACATTCATTTTTCATTTTAAAAGTCATCTGTATATACAAATAAATAAAGTCGTATCAAGTCACAATTACAAAAAAAATGTTTATGCATATAATATGAAGATTGAAAACTAAAAGATAAAAAAACAATCTTGCCAACCTAAACTAGTTATCCGACTAGTTGATATCCCCTTAACAGGGAAAATTCTCATTCAGCCATTGTTCTCTATTATTTTGTTTTGAACATAACATAATCTATGTTTTTATAATGATTGTTCAACGTATAGGGCGACGGTTATTGTCCCAATGAATAAAATGCAAAAGATTGCATTGCAAAGCTTTCATACAGTATACTATTACCTTTTGTCATCAATAAAATATTTTCTGCATATATGCATATTGGGCCCAGGTTTGTGTTAAGGTCGTCTACTGTATTTGATTTCTCAATAATTATCATTTTAAAACAGTAAGTCCCAAACATTCGTTATCGTAACCTGCCTACAAACAATTTGTCAACAATACACTTCAAAGCATGGCCAAATCAAACTCTCTCATTGAGATTCGTCATTACTTGATTATTATCAAGTATTTGCTCCGAGTCTTGGTCTATACTGTCATAATTCATTTAATGGAGCACATGACAGTGAGCGCAGTGACTACAGATAAGAACATGAACTTGTAAACGTTATTAACATTTATACTTTCCTTTTAGACATGGTATATTGACATGGTATATTGACATGAAACATTGCCTCTCTATCAACAGGTTACTTAATAACTACCGTAAAAACCATACATGCGGAGAGAAAGTGGAGGTGGGGAGGGGGCAGGGCGGGGTGCAAACAGTGTGTTTAAACTGAAGATTGCCCATTAGTTACGATCAATTAACCCTAGTCATGAGGTTGTTTATCTAAAATGCACTTATGTTCGTACACGAAGTCTTTATATATATACCCTGGATCATCCAGTCAGTCTGCTGGTGCCGTGACTACAATAATAACCATTCATTAAACAGGAACAGTGGAACTATTGCACGTGTGTGACTATAAATAACGATTAAACAAAGAACAGCCACATGATAAATCATCAGCAAATCAGAACCCTACTGACAGCAGAAACAGCTTGACATCATCGTCCGAAAACGCAAGGAATAAATACACAAGTTCTAAACGGTTTTTGTTGCATTGTCCGACACATACTGTCACAGTTTTTATTTCTTACAAGATAAGATGAAAAGAACTACTGTTAAAGTCATTTCACATATACACCGACACCGAATTGAGACTGAAAATATTCGTTTCGGATTTGGCTTATGCTTTCACAAATACACGGAATGTTTACCCGAATTTCTTGTTGAACTTGAGTATCATCCAAAAAAGCGTCAATTTAACATATAGATTATTATGTATACTCAAAGGTTGTTAATCCAGAAATTCTCTGGATTCTGGTATTTGGTTTTAAGCTGTCTCTTTCAATACATATTCTTTATAAATTTTTTTAGCTCTGTCCATGTGAACTCCCTAAATAATGATTTTCTATTTGTTAGTGTCGTTTAATGCCCGTTCCAACCTTGGTCATTTTAACAGGCTGACATTTTATCCATTACAATCACTCCCGTGAAGACCAAGTACTAGACTCCGATCCTCCGTAAGAAACTGCCATCTTTCTCACATAAACGATACCTGGTCGGTTGCAGGGCGCGAATACATAGCCCTAAATCTTAGAGAGGTTACAGTGATCTCAAGTCAGCGACTCTAACGACTCGACCACGGAGGCAGTTTAATTTTCATCTGACAGATATTATGCAGCAGACTGGTATTTGAGTCAACACTGAGCTAAAATAGCAAAATTCGGTGACCAAATACTAAAACATTAGCAAGCGAATTCGTGCATGTTTTCGTTTCGGTTCGGATTCGGTATACGGGTTGTTTACATATATTTGTAAACTTTAATGTATATTATGAAAAAAGTTGTATGAGTACAAGTACGGTACAGTACCGCGACACAAAAAAGACAACGCATTTTGCGGCGACAAATGAAGTCTTACACTAACTTCAAGTCTGAAATATATAATACTAAACTATAAGCTATATTTTAAAGTAAAGTGGCACAACAAATGATAGAGGTAAGAACGTTTACAACCCATTCTAAGACTTGTCTGTTGAAATTATTTTTTTTACAAATGAATTTAGAAAGACAAACGAGCGGGGACGTGGAAAGTTATCGAGTAAAATAAAGTAAATCTTGTTATATCTTCCTTAAAATTCAGGTGTCGCTATCATTTATTGCGCCATCTATCATGCTACTTTGTATTATACAGAACTAAACACGTACCTGTATTTTTTACGTCGGCATACAGACTCGCGTCGGGTAGCGTACTCTCGTCTACCAGCGTAAACTTTTCTCCAGATGGAAATTCATACGCTGAAAAAAAGTTTTAAAATAATTTTACAATTTTGGAAAAGGGACAATAAATGCAAACTGATATTTTATGAAAAATATGATGGATCTAGCACGAGCCATCCGCAACTGCTAAAAGAATACAATGTTTCCATATCCCCTGTATATGGCGTTCCGTCTTCCAAATTACTTTCATTTTAGATGCAAATGAATGGAAACATCGGGACTGAAAGAAAGAAACAATATAATTGGACTATAGATCAATAGTTCAACATATCTTCTGCCATTCTGATTGGTCCGCTTAAACGGAATTACTGCAGTAGTATGTATTAAAGATGTGAGGGAAAGTGACTGAATTTGGTCTAAAGTATCGTGAATGTCGTGAAGATTTGGCTTTGGCATCTAGACTCTAATATAGTAAAAACAAAGTCTCGAGACCAGTCTTGCACACATGTCTGGCCTCTGGTTAGCTAGAATGAGGCTTTGTTTCGTTTTCTGAAGAAAGTGAAATAGAAACTAGATTTTATCTGATCCTAGAAGATGCTTCATTAGCTTTGGCAGAAAGAGCCAAACATTCCCTTCTCCGAAGCTGGTGGTTAAACCGCCGGTTTACACGAACAGAAAGAAGAACAAATAAAGCAAATATGGCTGCATACGTATCAATGTAAGACAGTCAGTGCTTTTTGTAGTTATCATATACCTGACAAGCAACGGTGGTAAAGGCCTAATGATAGGCCGTAACAGAGCTCTGAGAGAAGTGACAGGATTCGAGCACGGGTCAGCGTCTACAGGCTGTACAATAAATCAAGATACCGAAGTTTTAGGTTTAGTTTGGCGAACTGATTGATTAGGGCAAGTTTCGGTACGCCAGTCAGGTATGAAGCATATTAACTTGAATGTAAATGTCGTGTTAGCTAAAGTGTGTAAATAAACGGTTTAGTGAAATTAAATACTGTAACAAAATATTCAACAAAAAACAACTTACTCTCTGATGCAGTTGTTGACAAAAATCCACAAAATATACAAACACCGTAAGACGAAGTTCCATTTTCATATCATTTGAAGTTTCCCAAGTTTACATATTTCAAGTTTGACAAAATTGGAATGAATTCAAGAACGGTAAAATACGGTGCTCGTTGATCATATTTTAAATGCGTAATCGATTTTCAAATAACTTATATCTACTTCCTGAATGTGATTGACATTCGTGTCGTTGGTTTAAATGTAAAATGTTTGTAAAGACTTTACTTTGTTTACATTATATGCGGAACTTCTTCAAAAAATATGATAAGAAAAGTCTTTGTTTATCAACACTGCCATACAGATAAAAGCTGAAACAAATATTTAATTGAAAACGTATAATCGAATCGATGTAAAATGTATTTATGTGTTTCTTTGTCCAATACTGTCCTTTGAGACTTTTAGTTTTTCTCATGTTTGTTTAAAATGACTGTGACAGTCTTTAAATAAAAACAAATAATGTTCATTAGTCCCCAAACCAATCAAACAACGTTGGGGTATATCAGTTTGCTCGGTTCCGTCCGTCTGTCCGTCAGTCCGCACACAGGGAGCTTCCTTAAAGGAAGCCATTTATGGCTTAACACCTGTAGTGTAGTGTTATATACCAGTATTTCGTGTCTAGGTTGTAACTTCTTCATGTATAGCCATAGACTGGTTTTGAAACAACTTCATACAATTGTGCTCATACCACAAGGGCGTGTCATGAGGTCACATTTAGGGCTCGAAATGTAATACAGGGTTATAAACCAGTATTTCGTGTCAAGACTGTAACTTCAACATGCATGGACTGGGTTTGAAATAACTTCATACAGTTGTTACTGTAGTCCATACTGCAAGGGTGAGTCATGCACAGCATCAAAAAGGTTACTGTGAAGGTCATACTTAGGACTCAAACTTAAAAGACGGGTTATGTTCTGGCACTTTATGACTGGTCTGTAACATCTCCAAGTACACGCATAGACTAAGTTTGAAGTAACGTCTTATTGTGTTGTCATTACCGTGCCTCTATACGGGCAAAGGTATTCCTGAACCCCGGATTTTGAAACTTTAGCCAGCTTTTCACCTCATGTGGACTATACGCAATTTACAAACTTCAACCAAACCTCCTCAAGGTCAATGTCAATTTAGTGCTGAAGATTATTTCCATCAAATCATGTAGATTTCAACTTTCGTCGTCGTTAGTCAGTCAACGAATGTGAAATGAATAAGAGTGCACATCTGTTGTAACACTTGTGAAATGTGATCCGGCCTGCAAAATGTTTCAATATGATTTACGTGTATGATTTATTATAGATTCTAACTTAGGCTAGACTATGTAGGCGGTTTATCAAATGGACTGCGTTCAATAGTTTAATGGTCATTGTGGTAATCCTATAGCTTGGTGCAATCAAGACTACATTAGCACTCGGCATATCTTATTCCATAAATAAGTGCGCATTATATCGAAGCCGTAGGGACACTTGATTCGGCTATAATGATTGCAACATTTTTAGATTAAGGTTGTCCGTTGTGATCCTAGGTCATACGACAGAGGCATCAGTTCTTGACATCATTGAGGAAACACCTTGGTGTGCTGATTTGGGTGCAATAATCCTAACCTAGTATTGGTAATCGTAAAAGTGGACACGTGGTCACTAATCTAACTCGTTAATGGTTTCCGTCAATAGTGGAACTGGTCACATAATCTAATCTCGTATAATGGTAATTCCGTCAAAAGTGGACACGTGGTCACGTAATCTAATCTCGTATAATGGTAATTCCGTCAAAAGCGGACACGTGGTCACGAAATTTATGAGTGTTTCGGTGACAATGGTTTACTTATTTCACTTGAAGTGTCTATGCCGGACTCAATCAGCTGTCGGCCTCGTCACTTGTAGTTGGGAGTCAAACGATGCCACATGGGACATACTGAAAAGAACTAAGTATAGTACATTTGTTTCTACACGTTCATCGGGTACACAACGCATGTTCTTTTGTAGGTGCGTGTCTGAGAAATGCCTGCCCGACAGATTATGCGACGTCATCAACAAACATCATGTATTCTGATACTCCTGTCAACATGAACGGCTCCAGCGCCATCACACTTTTAGTGTCGGTCTCTTTTTTTAAAACACCGATGTACGTTCATCATATCCAGGAACAAAGGCAACCCTTATATAGTGCATCAGCTACTGCTAGTGTGTTTCCTCCTATTGCACAAGAAACGCCACAACAGAGAGCTAATGCCTTCAGGCACCAGTATTTCTTCTGGAATCAGTTAGCATTTTTACCAGTCCGTAAGATTTACAAGTGTTTTCTAGTGTTTACCAGACCTTGCAATGATATTGTGACCAAGCTTATGCACCACATTACCAAGATTCACTCTTACCTTAAATTGTATAAAGCCTAAATTGTTGCCACTTAAATACTTTGATTCGAATTTTTGAAGACGGGACAGACGCTGAACAATCAGTGATCACCATACAATATAGAGCTTTAAAGTCCAAGGATCTGCGTTTACTGATATTGTAAAATAATTATGCTGATAGGATAAAATCACTCTAAAACAATGTTAACAAATACATTTCGTTTTTATTCAAGTCGCCTTTTCAAACTCAAAGTGTGACCTTGACCTTTGAGGTTGGGATGTGGGTCTTGCACGCCCACATCGTCTTGATATGCTGAACATTTGTGCCAAGATATTTTAAAATCCTACAATCCATGACAAAGTTACAGTCCGGACACGAATGTATGCATATATACAGGATTCCATTACCTTCAAACTCTGTGACATTGACCTTAAAGGAACGGACGTAGGTCTTGCACGCGACACGTTGTCTTGATATGCTGAACATTTGGTGCCTAGTTATTTCAAAATCCTTTAATGCATGACAAAGTTGCAGCATGGACATGGAAAAATGTAAGAGTGGGCGGACGGACGGACAGATGGACGGTGCGATTTTAATATGCCACCCTTTGGGGGCATAAAGAAGATACTGCTTTATATATCTAACATGTACATCAATTTAAAGGAAAGGGTAAAGTTATATATGTTTTTGGTACAAATAAAGGTCATTTCCGCCGGCAAGACATCTTTCTTGGTAAAATAAGAGTTACTTGACAATGTGGTCTTGGGACTTTAATATGATTACGAGTTAAAAATGAAAACACACCCTTTCACTTTGTTACTTTATTTCTCACAGGGACAGTGAGCATACATGTGGTAAGACAAAGTCATACAAAAATTATTACAAAATTTAGAAACACTAGTTTACTTAATCATCTGTGCACTGCACTTGTTTGCAACAAAATTAACTGTGAAAATGATTAGTGAAAGGCAAAACAATAAATTATTAACGTAAACAGTGGCAATTTCCCATTGTATGCATCCGTTGTACTTAAATCTAGAAAAGCTGTATGGAAACTCCTTAATTCTTAGAACAAAACTGCTTAAAGTATATAATGTAAGTCATCTTACATTCCTCCATTTTAAGCCTCCATTTTCATTAACATGGGACCCAGCAAACTTTACATAATAAACAGCAGCAACACTGCAAATAACATATCTCCATTGCATACATGTACATGTCAAATATGGTAAAATGCTTCTTACTGTAGAAACTTCCACGTCAGATGCGTGTCATGATCTAACAAAATTCATCCAATTCTTCAAACTAAACCTGAATGCTTCCAATATGAACAGTGACCCGGGAAAAATGGGCCTACGGACAAAATACTTGGAAACTAGCTTTCTTGCATATTTTGAATGATCAATACCAATATACGAAAAATTCAATTATCTGCATCCAGTAGATACAAAATTAAAACATTCTGAATATGTGTACCTAATGCATCATTGTTTACTCTAAAAATGATGTCACATACTATAATTTAGCATACAATAATTTTGAAACAGTTGAATATGTGTTTTAAGCAGTTTTACAAAACAATAATTTAGATTTTAGTACATAAATTAAATGACCCTGGCCTTTAATACAAAGTTTTTACTCATATTATATATACACCTATTTTTTTAATTCTACCTTCACCAACTTTAGTTAGATAATCAATAAAGTTCCAGATTTAAGGACTCATCAAGAGTTCTGTATATGGATGCACAAATCTTATAAATAGAGAAGGAATACTGTTAGTCATGAAATGTTTGCGATAACTTTATTTTCACGTTTTTCTGTTTGCAACAATACTTGTTCGCCATTTCAACATTGCACCACTTCTCTGCAGATGAATTAATTCTGTAAACATACGAGATAGCTGGTTCGCAAATTAATGGCATCGTGAATTTACACATATATCAAAAATTGCTTAGTTTTTTACTTGCGAATTAATAGTAGCAGAATAATTTGGAAGATCTGAAACACAAGTTGACTATTATACCTGTATACCTTCACTCTTCCATAATTGGAAACTCTACATATTCTCTCGTAACAAAAAAAGAAACCCTGTGACATTATATGATCTCTTAAATAACATTTTACAACAACTGCTTCTGCATAAATATTGGGACTTTACTGCATAAACAAAATAATTCAGATAAAATTAAAGATATATCTTATAGAACTAGCATAACTTTCCATTGTCTAACAGACAGTTTGCAAACATGTAGCAACTTAATATCAAACACATTCAGTCTAAAAATATTTACTTTCTTATAAGAATCCTTCAAACCTGAATACCAATTACAACATTTAATTTAGATTATATAATCCTCAACCTGTATGTTAATTTAAACCAAAACATAATAAACAAAAGATCTTAAAATTTGAATCATTTTAATGATTTAATATATAATCCTGAACCTGATGTAATAAACCAAAACATAATAAACAAAAGATCTTAAAATTTGAATCATTTTAATGATTTAATGATTATATAATCCTGAACCTGTATGTTAATTTAAACCAAAACATAATAAACAAAAGATCTTAAAATTTGAATCATTTTAATGATTTAATGATTATATAATCCTGAACCTGTATGTTAATTTAAACCAAAACATAATAAACAAAAGATCTTAAAATTTGAATCATTTTAATGTGTTCTTATCACGAGTTCTAACCCTTACCTTGCTTAACCTTACTGATAAACAGACCAATCCATGTTTCAACCAGACAGTTCATACAGGGTGCCCACTGAGAGTTTACCAACTAAACAGCAGACAGTGCAGATCATGATCAAACTGAACCAATTAGCACTTTGGTGATAATTTGCAATGGTCATAAGTCATTTCTTGCTGCTACCTTGGTAAGAATTAAACTAATTGATTGCATGACAAAATGTTAAACCTATGTTGTTGAGATATGAGGTCTTGAAATACATCATGTTTTGTGAGGAAGCAAAACCACAGCACTGTTCCTGTATAGGGGAGTTTACAAACCTCTTCCTACACATATTTAACAGCTTTTCAGCCTCTGCCTATAGATATTTATTTGCTTTTAGCTATGTTTAGGCCTAAAAAAAAATGTTTGTTTCAGGTTTTATGCCCCCCAAAAAATTGGGTAGGTAGGTTTAGGGAAGGAATTTTTTTTTTTTTTTTTTATTCTTAAACAAACCAAATTCAACATAGATTTTTATGAATTTATGCTAAAAAATATTAACACGCAAAAAATGTTCTAGGGTCGGGGCAAAAAAATAGGGTAGGTCTGGAAACCTGAAACAAACATATTTTGTTTACGCCTTATGTATGATAAAACTATAGTTACATGTACTTGTATAAACGAAAACCTTTTCTTACAGATGCTACTGGAGGCAATACATATTACAGTAACAATCATAATGGGTCACCCTATTCTACATAGCATAAATTACATGGCTCACTCTCCCTTTTCTCAATACTTTTCCACTCTTTTTAAACTAAAGTTTCATTCCATGTTAAATAATGTTTGCACGCCATTTCACCTTATTAAAATCATAACTTTAAAACATGGGACATGCTTTTTTTCTAACAATCACTACCTTATTTAATAGTAATAACTAAAAATACTTTGAAACAATTATCATTTTATATAAACTATACCCCAACCTAACAAATATTAGCACTGTCAATATCTTCTAAGTTTTTTCATTTTCAAACCTTTACCAAACCATCCTGGCACAGACAGGCATCTCCCAAGCTTTCTCTTCTTCCCAGTCTTCACACTATCTTCAGATCCTTCTTTATCCTCTGTTTCAACACTTGGAACACCGCCAGCACCATCGTCAGTATCTTCAGTGTCTGCTACAATGTCATCTTCAGCACTACTAACTTCACTATGAGAATAATAACGGACATGTCTTACACGTGGATGTTCTTGTTTTTCTTCATTTTGTTTCTGGTCATAGATCTCTGACTGAGAATGAGATCGTACAGGTTTAATTCCACCGACTTGTTTGACTTTCCCACTGACATCATCATTCTTTTCAGCATCTTCAGTCTTATCTTTTCTACTTTTCTCTTCAACCTCTTCACTTAAGCTAAATGTAACCTTTTCTGCAAGTCTACTTGTTGAAGCACAATCCTTTTTGTTTGAGTCTATAGTAACACTTCTCTGAGTAATACAATTGTCTGAAACTGCTAGATTTCTTGTAACATTATTGCCTACTGATAAAGAAGAACTTGCCACTGAGGTAGATACTGAAATAGAGATGGTAGGTTCTTTCATATGATTAATGGATGAACATTTTTCACTTTCCACACTTTCTCCACAACTATCGTAAATTTTCAGTTCTGAAGTATTTTTCACTGAGTTATTCATTGACATGAGGTAGTTATGGTTGTCATGTTCTACTTTTCCTTCGCATGAGACCATTTGTTCAGATTTGGGCCCTTCAACATCTGGAATTTCTAAATCTAAAACATAGTTATAAACAGGTTCAGTTTGTTCACTTAGACTTTTACAATTTTCAGCTGTTTCATCATGAGTATTTATAACTTTTGGCACATTATCATGTTCCAGGAATGTATTGTCTACCCTGCTTTTAGCTTTGGCAAGACTTTGCTCCACTCCCCCACAATTATTTTTAAGTTCCTGACATTTTGTACACCATTTCTTACGCATTCCATAACCATTAAGAAACTGGCAAGATTCACAAGATTTTGGTTGATCCCCTACAGATGTTTCCATAGAAACAGTTGCCACAGTGCTACTTCTGTTAGGAGAAATATTAGTGGGACTACCCAGCAGAATAGTTGCAATACTGTGGTCTCTCTTTGGGCTTTTCAACTCTTGTGAAACTGAAGGATTCTCAACTGTTTTTATAACAACTGTAATTGTCTCGGTGTTTTGCATGGATGGACATGCTGGGGTTTGAGCAGCTACGGGTCTTTTTGCCACAGTTTTCAGTGGTTTATTTCTGGACTCAGCTTTAATGCCTTCCAAAATCTGTACAGTTGCAGCTTGAGCTAGTTTTAGTTCTTTAAGAGCAGACTGAACTTTTTCAACTTCAAGCGTGTAGTTCTGTCGTAAACACTGCAGCATTGCATTCTGCTGGGTAAGCAAGGACTGCTGCTGGAGGACAAACAGCTTCAGGATTTCTTCCTTTTTACTTTTACCCCCTTTAGACTGTTGTCTAAGTTGTTCTTGTATGAGAAAATGTTGATGAAGTCTTAGATGTTCATTCTGATGCTGCACTTTTACTTGTTCTTCTAATTTCTGTTGATTTGTCAACATTGTTGATAAAGTTTTCTTCAGTTGTTTTTGTTCCAATGTATTCTGCTGCAGCTTCTGCTCTACTGTAGTAACAAGAGAATTATTATCTACTGCAACTTTATTTGAATCACTTTTAACTTCTCCCATGTTCTTCAAAATAGCATTCTTTGAATCATTTAGTTTTTGACAGTTTTCTGACTTTACTCTTATCTTTTCATTAATTGTATTTGCTTCAGATTTTTTTGGCTGTAAAATGCTTGACAGCTGCTTAGACTTTTCATGTTTCACAATTAAACTGGTCTCCTGTGCAATTTCTTTCTTCAAATGCATCTTTTTATCAGTTTCTTGTTTAACAGGACTTTTTTGTTCAGTTTCTTGTTGTGTTTCATGTTTCCTCTCCTTTTTATCTATCTGATCACCAAGCTGCACTTGTTTCATGTGCTGCTGCCTCTGCTGTTTCAAGTGTTGATGTTCCTGCTCTTTCAGCAGTTTTTGTTTCGTTTTCAATTCCTCAAGCTGAGATTGCAGCATCTGCAGGTATTTTAACTTGTCTTCATGAGTGACTGGTCCAGGATCAAAAGGGCCACCTCTTAATGGATCATACTGAAGCTTTCGCTGTTTTTCTACAAAAGTTTCCAGCTGATTTTCCCCTGACCCTAACAGTCCATTTAATCCAGCTGTGCTATCACTAAATTTATCTTGCATATTTGAACAAGCACCATACATTTCATTGATTTTTGCATTAACAAGTCTTTCTTGCATAGCTATTTTGGCTTCATTACAAATTCTTTCTGACTTTGAAAGACAAATTTCCTCTGAATTAACAGCTGATGATTTTGTTTCAGGCATACTATCTGTTCTACTCTCTGCAATAACAGCACTGAAATTACTAATGGATGTTAATTTTGTGTTCAAATCTGTCAGATCTGAAGAGGAATCACAGCTGTCAGTTGATGACACAGATGACTGACTATCCGAATAGTCACTCGGGGTAGGTGTTCTTGAAATTCCATGTGAGGCGATATTTGGCACAAAGTTAGGTATTTTCAGGACTTTCTTGGATGTTGTGTCTTCTTCATCTTCTGTTAATGATGTAGCGAGAGAAAAGATAGGATCCTCTTCCCTGTTAAAGAGAGAATACACTATGTACAGAGAGATGGAACAACGAACCTACACGAAAATGACCCAAAAAAACATGGTTGGAATGGGGGTTAAACTCCAAAAACATACACACCTTCACACATAGCTCATCCACAGTATATGACACAGATACAACTAAAGTCAGCTCAAATTTCAAACAAAGATAAATTTATTCAAACACAGTATAATGCTGCTGACCCAATAATTTGAAGAAAAACAACAACACTTTTTTAGTAGTAACTTACCTAGAGTACTGAGGTATTGAGTACTGTAAAATCTGCATGACTCTCTCTAACACTTCATCACATCTTCCTGCAATATGACATACATTAATTAAAAGCGAAGTTAAGAAACATTGACTCTCAATCAACCCTCAAACACAAAGTAAATATTCCATAACCTAAAACAATACAATATTGCAATACACAGCAAATGTACTCCAGTTAGTTACCCAGCCTAATGAGTCTTCTACTGATCTTCCTTTAATTTTCAAACCTCACAGCAACAAAAGGGCCATGATGGCCCTATATAGGTCATTCGGATATTATAGCTATAAAACAGGAAAGTATGCCAAAAGGTCATAACCATAGAAATTTTTTAACTTTGTTTGCAATACTGTAAAAATAATCCAACACAACAAAAACTAGGCCAAAAGTAAGGTCAGCAAGGTCAGTTTTTCTCAAGTCAAAACGTAATTATATAATTAAAATTTCACTGCTGTACTTTCAAAAACTGTAAAGTAAAAGTCAATGCCAGTCAATGCATTATGAAACTATCAATTTCCAAATATGAAGTAGGTTCAAAACAAAGGTCAATAAGTCAAGGTCAATGCCACTTAAGTTGAAATTGGGTGCTGGGCGCTACATGCAATTTCCAAATTTCATTGATCTAGCTTCAAAACAGAGGTCAATATGTCAAGGTCAACCACTATTAATGTTGAAATATATAAGGGTGACCCTGGAGTGGACCAGGGTTTCATAATTTGAACAATCTTGGTAGAGGACCACAAACCAATGCTAAATCCTGAATGTGTATGGTATATGACAATATTTTTTAAGTTTTGTCCTGTATAAGCCTAACCGGTATGTAAAATCAAGTGAACCCAGGGTAATGAGTTGAACAAGAAGCCCGAAATGGCCAGTTTTGCCCTTCTGGATTGACTGGACTGTTCTGAGTAAGTTATGTGAAAATCTTTTGCAATCAGGTCAAGGTGACCTTGACCCCAAAACAGTAGGGATCATCTACTCAAGATCAATCATCCTATGAAGTTACACCGTGGGTGATGTAGATCTTAGAAGATTTTTCTCTTTTTAGCTCAAGCAGTCATGTTGTTCAGTCAACCAGAACAATTTGAACAAATTTAAGACAGCTTAATGCCAGGAAACTTGCAGCCAAGTTTGATGATATTCTATGCCGCAGTTGATGAGAAGAAGTCACTTGAACTGTGGGTGACAAATGGCAGACGTTCATCGATCCCAACAGCTCACCCTGTGATAAAATTGCTTAGGTAAGCTTATAAAACTCACAGGTGATTTGACTAATCGACTAGGTAATTGACATTTTGTTTGACATAAATTCCGAAAGAGATTTCTAACTACACAAACCATTTATTTTCAATGTAGCAGATTCATCTTTAGGTGTCCACTGAAGGTTTATAATGGCAAGTTTTGGCCTTTTATGCTTTACTCTATCCATACACCATAAACATGCATACTTCTTCAGTATCTGAAATATAGAAAATAGATTTATCAACATGAGCTGTCTGTAAGACAGCATGCTTGACTATACTCAATACTTGCCAATAAAAAGAAACTTTTATCAGTAAATAACAAAACAAAATTCTGTGGACTCAAGTATAAACTAGAAAACTCTGATCATCCAAAAAAAGTCCAAAGTTATCTATAGTAACTTAATTTTTGATTTCCTCTGAACACTATTGCTAAGTTTCAAATAATTCCTTTAAGTGGTTACTATAGAATGTGCATGGTAGTACCTTGCATGCAAAACTTTAACCAAATTGTTTTAAGTCAAACAAGGTCCTTAATTTGTACTAAATCCATACAAGAGTTATCTTACTTGACTGTCTGACACCCCTATAGACATAAATGAAGTTTCAAATCAATATCAAAAGTGGTAACTGAGATATGTCCATGATAGTACCTTGCATGCAAAGTTTAAACCAAAGCTGCAACGCTGACATCGACGCACAAGTGACTGTAATAGCTCGAGCTAAAAACTGTACCAGATAACATGCAGTATGTTTTGACTTACATGTCACTAAGTTTTAATACATGCGTGTTCAAAATAAACAAAAACCATTAGACAGCTGACCCAGGTACAACCAGATCTATACATAAGATACCATACTTTGGGATTTTTCTGGTGGTCAAATTTTCTGCATTTTGACCCAATACATATTGGTTTTATTTTGGTGTGTGCATTTTTCTCCATCTAGCATAGGGGCGAAAATATGTCCAATTATTTAATTAATTCCAACTGGAAATGATAATAATACAGACATTTTATGAAGAATATCGAAGTGGACTTTGTCTTTTGCACCCTTACACTCATCAATAGTATCAATGAAGATTATTTAAGATTTTTCTTTATCAGGCAGGGTCAGTTTTGACCCCGGGGGCATGATTTGAAGAAATTTTAAAGAGGCCAGGGGTCCATGGGCAATGCCATGCTAAATATCTTAAGCTCTAGGCCTTGTGGTTTTAGAGTAGAAGATTTTAAAAGTTTTTCCTATGTGTTGCCATAGCAACAAGAGTTATACATTGAATGGAATTCTTTGAACATGTTTGGTACAACTTAATTCAAGAAACATCCCTGCCAAGTTTCATAAACACTGGCTTACTGATTCCAGAGATGTCTCTTGAAGCAAAATGTTGACGGACGGACAGACAATCGCCAATCCTAAAAGCTCACCCTGGCACGAAGTGCCAAGTGAGCTTATTAAGCAATATTATTTGGACCATGAAATTAAACAGAAATGTCGATTTCAGTACAAGACTGGAAGCATAATAAAACAAACCTTAAGACTTGACCCCAAGCACAAGATAAGATCACATTTGTTTGCTGCCCTTACAGCCTCTTTCCAGCCATAGGGAGATTTCATACCACCTTTTTCACCAAAGTGAACAATGGTATCCTTAAGTTTTCCACCACATCGTTGACAGTGACGCCCAGTGAAATGACGTCGGACACCCGTGTTTTCTGTGACATCAAAAAGTCTGACGTATTCCCTGTGAGGTCTGCAGTTATGACAAATCTGTAAGAGACAAGACAATGCACCATAGCTGGGCTCATCAAGAATTTACCTTTTTCTGCAAAAATCTTTTCTTAGAGTCTAATTTTAGTACGGCACAAAGTGTATGGATTTCAATCAATATCCTTACGGCAGCCATATAACCTGGATCTAGTTCTATATCTTACCCTCAAGGAAATTTTGTGCTTATCTCCATTCAGTATAATACTGAGGAACACCTATACAGGGTTTCTTTTGCAACTATCTGTAAGTGTAATTCATCTGACATCAGAATGAAGAATTGAGAACCTGACTTAATGCTATGTCACTACTTTAAATGCAATATAATCCTTCAACAACCATGGCATGAAAATGTCCAAAAATAGTGATGCCCGGTTCCTCGTTACCTGTCTGAAAATGTGGGTTTTAAGTGTGAAGACTACACAGCCTATACTACATGTTCCTGTAAGACAACAACGAGAACAAAGTTATCCATTAATTAGCACTAGTCCGCAGTAAAAAAACAAATCTGCTAACTAATGTTACCTCAATAAACATGTTTCCGTGCACTTCTGACAGAGCATGCCTTGGCAAGCCACTTCTCAAATGTAAACCATCGCAGTTCTGGGATACCACATGCTTCAGCTAAATATAATCACACAAACTGTAAAACACACTTTTATTTAGGAGAATTTAACTTTCGCTACTATTCTTCACCTCGTTCACACAACATGAAAAAACTATACCTTTTCCTATTTACAATTTATCCATAATTGAGGTTATTCACAATCATTTCAAATGTTAACAGTACAGTAAACTCTGTATCATACGACTCCGGATATAGCGAAAATCTGGATATAATGAACATATTTTCTCGGCCCGATTTTTTTTCAAATGGCCCGAAGGAGTTTGTTATAAACGGAATTTACTGTATTGTAAAATTCATGTAAAACTTGACTGACTAATTGACTTGCATGCAGGGGTACACATCTTCCTGTCAAAACATTTTTAAAAGTGTATCAGTAATGATTATACTGAAAAACAAGAGGGCCAGGATGGCCCTATATCGCTCACCTTGGTACAAGTCTACTTGCCTGGTGGAAGATCACTAGATAATGTTATATACCAAATAAGTTTTCCTATATACGCCTTTGTAAAACAAATGATCCCCCCGGGCAAGGTCAATTTTGACCCCAGGGGCATAATTTGAACAAACTTTGAAGAGGGCTACTAGGAAATGCTACATCCAAATCAGCCTAGGCCTGTGGTTTCAGAGAAAAAGATTTTTAAAGTTTGCATATAAGCCTATGTAAAACTAAGTGACCCCCGGTGCGAGGTCAATTTTGACCCGTGGGTCATAATTTGAACAATCTTGGTAGAGGTCCACTAGCCAATGCTACATGCCAAATATCTTAGCTCTAGGCCTTGTGGTTTCAAAGAAGATTTTTAAAGTTTTTGCTATAAAAGCCTATGTAAAACTAAGTGACCCCCCGTGCGGGGTCAATTTTGATCCAAGGGTCATAATTTGAAAACTATTGGTAGAAGTCCACTAGCCAATGCTACCTGCCAAATATCTAAGCTCTAGGCCTTGTGGTTTCAAAGAAGATTTTAAAGTTTTTGCTATAAAAGCCTATGTAAAACTAAGTGACCCCCCGTGCGGGGTCAATTTTGATCCAAGGGTCATAATTTGAAAACTATTGGTAGAAGTCCACTAGCCAATGCTACCTGCCAAATATCTAAGCTCTAAGCCTTGTGGTTTCAGAGAAGAAGATTTTTAAAGTTTTTCCTACATAAGCCTAATATGTAAAACTAAGTGACCCCCCGTGCGGGGTCAATTTTGATCCGGGGGTTATAATTTGAACAATCTTGGTAGAGGTCCACTAGCCAATGCTACATGTCAAATAACTAAGCTCTAGGCATTCTGGTTTCAGAGAAGAAGATTTTTTAAAAAATTTCCTATATATTCCTATGCAAAACTAAGTGACCACCCCACGGGGTCAATTTTGACCTGGGGGTCATAATTTGAACAATCTTGGTAGAGGTCCACTAGACAATGCTACATGCCAAATATCTTAGCTCTAGGCCTTGTGGTTTCAGAGAAGAAGATTTTTAAAGTTTTTCCTATATATGCCTATGCAAAAACTAAGTGCCCACCCGCGCGAGGCCAATTTTGTCACGGGGGTCATAATTTGAACAATCTTGGTAGAGGTCCACTAGACAATGCTACATGCCAAATATCTAAGCTCTAGGCCTTGTGGTTTCAGAGAAGAAGATTTTTAAAGTTTTTCCTATTTGTTGCCATAGCAACCAGAGTTCTGCATGGAATGGAATTCTTTGAACAATTTTGGTAGAGCTTCATGCAAGGAACATTCCTGCATAGTTTTATCAACATTGGCCTAGAGGTTTCAGAGGAGATGTCATTTGAATCAAAATGTTGACAGACGACGGCCGACGGACGACGGACAATCATCAATCAGAAAAGCTCACCCTGGCGTAGCAAGGTGAGCTAAAAAAGAATAATTGTAATAACTTACATGACCAAGTTGATGCAGCTGTGTTATACACATGTGTGTAAGTGTCGGTTCAGCATCACTTAAATCCTGAGGTCTGTAACACACAACATAATAATGTAACAATACTTAGAGCATTTACATTGAAATTTCCTCCCATTTTACTTATAGAATTCTCTACACAACAATTGAGGAAGATCTGAATGTTATGAGCTCTTGTAATATATCTATTCTAAATTGCAAAACAAGTTTCTAACAACTTGGATAACTGCTCTTGAAACCAACTTCAAATGAAATCAACTTTGAAGAGAGGCAAGGAAGGTGAAATTAGGTTTCTTGCGTAAGAACTCTACCACCATGACACACATGGGGATTGAACCATGGACCCTGCAATCCTGAATCAAACAAGCTACCAGTGCACTACTTAACTTGCTGGTCTTACTCATGCTTATAAAGCTTGGTAATGTTCAAAATGAAAACCTTTTGAGTGAGAGAGCAGACAAAATTAGCAGTCACACTGATCACTTGACCACAGGCGATCACAGTGATCACTTGACCATAGGTGATCTAACATGTCCTGTCTCTACAGACTGGCATATTTAATATGAAATTTAAAAGCATGGGCCTTGCTAGAAATGCTATTTCACTAAATTAAAATATGGTAGAGAAACTGGTGTACTGAGTCTGAATTTAGCCTCTTTTGTAGTTTCATATGAAGAACCAGACTAGACTTCTGTCCTCCACAACTTTCTAACATAAAGAGACATGGTCTGTAGCAGGGCTCATACCCAAGACTCTCAATCTATGAGAGGTTACAGTGATTTCAAGTACAGTATGATTTTTGTCATTGTTTGAAAATCTAATCTAAAAACGTGAGCCTAGAAATAAATAAATCAAAGAAAATAATTTTACAAAAATGTTCAGCAGAATATCTTACGTCAATTGTTCCCCTTTCTGCAGAAGGGTCCAAACTCCCTGTGGTCCTCTATAATCTGGTATAGATGCAGCCTAAGGAAAAATAAAATCCACTGAATTATAACAAAATATCTAAAACAATGTGGGTGTTCAGTAGAACACTTGTATCGCTCTCTTACACTTTGTCAGAATAACCAATAATTTTATGATAAAGTCTAAGAACAACAAGAGCTGTCACATGACAGCACGCTCGACTATTCGAAAGCTTGTTGGTAAAATGGGGTTTTTGTCTAAGAACAGGTGTATTGTGTAATTGTCTATAAGAATTAAGGTCAAAGATATGAAACTTCTTCAAAGACCTTTGTAAATGTACATTGCATTCAAAGCCTTACTCTGGATTCTGCAAGCCAACTTGAGGGAGGATGGGGGGGATAATTTCAAAGAAATACATGACCTTGTATATTTGATCATGAATAATTTTGTAACTTTTCAAAATTGATATGTATAGAATTAATAAAGCATGACCGCTGCATGCTGCATAATTATTCTATGATATTTCAAAAGAAAATATTTGAGTATTTCCATATTAGTCTGGTAAAAACTGTGACAAAATTCTAAGTTAAAAAGGGCATAAATATGTCAAAAATCAAAAACATTGGTGAAGATGTTGACAGTAAACATACATTTTAAGTTTCAAGTCAATACGTTCGATAGTATTCTATCTTTAACAAAAAATTCAAAGTTAAAAAGGGACACAAATCTATCAAAAATCAAAACAGAGTTATGGGGATTGTTTCCTCAGGTGTAGATGTTGATGGTTGACACATACTTTGAGTTTCAAGTCAATACTTTTGATAGTATTCAAGATATTTGAATTTATAAAATATTTTAACCAAAAATTCTAAGTTAAAAAGGGGCATAAATCTGTCAAAAATCAAAACAGGTTATGGAATTGTTTCCTCAGGTGTAGATGTTGATGGTAAACATATAGTTTGAGTTTCAAGTCAATACCTTTGATAGTATTCAAGATATTTGAATTTATAAAAAACTTTTATCAAAAATTCTAAGTTAAAAAGGGGCATAAATATGTCAAAAATCAAAACAGAGTTATGGGAATTGTTTCCTCAGGTGTAGATGTTGATGGTAGACACATATTTTGAGTTTCAAGTCAATACGTTCGATAGTATTCTATCTTTAACAAAAAATTCAAAGTTAAAAAGGGACACAAATCTACCAAAAATCAAAACAGAGTTATGGGGATTGTTTCCTCAGGTGTAGATGTTGATGGTTGACACATACTTTGAGTTTCAAGTCAATACTTTTGATAGTATTCAAGATATTTGAATTTATAAAATATTTTAACCAAAAATTCTAAGTTAAAAAGGGGCATAAATCTGTCAAAAATCAAAACAGAGTTATGGAGATTGTTTCCTCAGGTGTAGATGTTGATGGTAAACATATAGTTTGAGTTTCAAGTCAATACCTTTGATAGTATTCAAGATATTTGAATTTATAAAAAACTTTTATCAAAAATTCTAAGTTAAAAAGGGGCATAAATATGTCAAAAATCAAAACAGAGTTATGGGAATTGTTTCCTCAGGTGTAGATGTTGATGGTAGACACATATTTTGAGTTTCAAGTCAATACCTTTGATAGTATTCAAGATATTTGAATTTATAAAAAATTTTAACCAAAAATTCTAAGTTAAAAAGGGGCATAAATCTGTCAAAAATCAAAACAGAGTTATGGAGACTGTTTCCTCAGGTGTAGATGTTGATGGTAAACATACAGTTTGAGTTTCAAGTCAATACCTTTGATAGTATTCAAGATATTTGACTTTATAAAAAACTTTAACCAACGCAGACGCCGACGCCGGGGCGAGTGCAATAGCCTCCTTATTCTTCGAATAGTCGAGCTAAAATGGGGTATTAATCTGTCAAATGTTACTTTTACCTACAAAAGTTGGCGGCATCACGATCTTTTTGTCATAAACAATGCAATTTGAAAGTTTTATGACAAAATCTTAACAAATGACAAATCTATAGCCAACGTCTAGTTTTCATGACAAAAACTAAGTACAGTAAGAGGGCCATAATGGCCCTATATCGCTCATCTGAGTACAAGTGCACTAGCCTGGTGGGTGTGGTCAGTTTTGACCCCAGAGATATTATTTCAAGTTTTTTCTTTACCAAACAACCCCCTGGGCAGGGTAAGTTTTAATCATCTGGGCATGATTTGTACAAACTTTGAAAAGGTCCACTAGACACTGTTACGTACTTAAATCTCTAGGCTCTAAACCTTGTGGTTTTCAGAGATTTTTAAAGGTTTTCCAATACACGTCTATGTAAAATCAAATGATTCCCTAGACGGGGCCAATATTGACCCCAGGGGGATGAAACTTGGTAGAGGTCCACTGTACAATGCTATATACTAAATACCTAAGCTCTAGGCCTTGTGGTTTTGGAAAAGAAGATATTTAAAGTTTATCCTATAGAAGCCTTTAGTTTTAGGGTGTTCCTTTTGATCAAATTATCAAGTCATTTCTGAACTCTCTACTCCCTCTGCAATAGACAGTAACTAAACTTGCCGAGTAACTAAACTTACAGTACTTATGCCTGCTCCAGTATATATCACAGTTTTCTTTGATTGTTTAATTATCTTTGCCAACTCCTCACATTTGTTCTGTAGATCTTCCTCGCTGTCTTCAGTCTAGAATATCGGAAATAAAGTCTAGAATTTCATAAATAGAGTCTAGAATATCGGAAATAAAGTCTAGAATATCAGAAATAGAGTCTAGAATAGCATAAATAGAGTCTAGAACATCGGGAATAACATCTAGAATATCAGAAATAGAGTCTATAATATCAGAAATAGAGTCTAGAATATCAGAAATAGAGTCTAGAGCATCAGAAACAGAGTCTAGAACATCGGAAATAACATCTAGAATATCAGAAATAGAGTCTAGAATATCGGAAATAAAGTCTAGAATATCAAAAATAGAGTCTAGAATATCAGAAATAGAGTGTTGAACTCGGAATAACATCTAGAATATCAGAAATAGAGTCTAGAATATCAGAAATAGAGTCTAAAACATCGGAAATAACATCTAGAATATCAGAAATAGAGTCTATAACATCTGAAAAAGAGTATAGAATATCAGATATAGAGTCTAAAATATAAGAAATAGAGTCTAGACTATAAGAAATAGAGTCTAGAATGTCAGAAATATTTTAACTGCCTTCTCATGTAAAATGATTTCACAACTAGTTACTTCATAGAGAGCCTCAAATACACCATTACATGTAAAGGCTTATTCTGAAAAGGAAGTACATCTCAGGATATCAATCATCAAGTTACCAACAGGCTTCATTCAAAAGTGCAGTGTTTATTGTATCTGTAAAACAATTACAGTGTCAGTAAACAAGGTAAACTATAATACATGTAACAAACCTCCAACACCCTTTGTTGATTTAGCTTCCTTTTTTCCTTATTTTTCGAGATTCGTTTCACAATATCTTGGTGCTTGGCAAGGGTGGCCTTCTCATCCTCAGTGTGTTCATGAGTTGACTTCTTTAAAATCTTTGATACCTATTAAACAAGAAGAAATCTTTTTTTTTTTCTGCTGTTCATGATCTCTGATATTGCAACATCAAAGCCAATGAACATGACGCCAATGATGCAATAATAACATCGCCCCATAGTTGATGTCGGAGCATTTATAGTATACCAAAAAGACCCATTATCCACCGCATTTTGTAGGTTAAGTCAATTTGATTGGTACGAAACATGATGACACCGGTGTAAGTTAATTACAACTGAGTACTGCAGAACACACTACTTGACAACCTCATTAGGTTCCAGTTTTTGCGCTGTCCTATTTGCAAGTCTAGAATCAAAACTTATCAAACTGATAGTATCAATACAGGCTTCTAACCCAAACTAAACCTTCTAAAGGCTTCTTTGACTGCGCATAGGTATATTACCTAGCAGATATGATCTTCAGTAAATTTATAAACAAATGTTTGAGCATTCTCCATATTTCTATATAGATGTATAGGAAAATAGGATAGGCCCAAACATTTGGGGATGCAGAACTTTTGGTTGTTCAAATTTTGATGGTTAGATTGCCTGTAACAAAAATATTAAATCCTGTGGGCCTCGATAGCTCAGTGGTGAGGACGTCCACCTCTGGAATTGGAGGTCCTGTGTTTGAATCCCAGCCTGAGCACGATGTGTGTCCTTGGGCATAGACACTGATGCCACAAGTGCCTCAGTCAACCCAGCTGTAAATGGGTATCAGTGATGAAAAACTAACTGCATCTCTCTCACAATAATCTAATCTCTCACAATAATCTAACTAAAATATCAACAATCTAAACTTCTTTATTTCGACTGTTTATAGTCCCTGAACCAAGCACACCCAGAGATTTCTCCCTGTATGAACTTTCCAAGACTCCTGACAGGCGCATTTAAAGAGGCAGATACAAGGAAATCTGGGTACAAGACCCTAGCTCTTTTACAAATCGACCCCTTGGTTCTCTTACATTACCAATACACCTCAAATTACTTAGAACTGTTACTGTGTTCCATCTCTACATGACAGGTGATATGATAGACCTGTCAACCACTGTGTCACTTTATATTATTTTAGCCAAACACTGTTATACATGTCATGCTGGTAATAATGCCTGATTAGACTTAGAAACCCATTCAAGCTTTTATTGCCTGATCAGGCTTATATTGACCAACAGAATGATCGGTTTTGTAAATTATCCTAAAAATTTGAATAATATCTTACATATAATTTCTGATGTCCTAGGATATGTTTCTTGCAACATAACATTATGTTAAAAGTCAACATCACCAAACTATCATACACATAACATTATGTTAAAAGTCAACATCACCAAACTATCATAATCATAGCCACTTTTTGCACCAGAATTCTAGCATTTTTACTTTCACTTTGCATGTATTTTTTATGTAAAATAACCAGCCTCTTTAGCAGAAAACTGTATGTTTCATTTCGATAAAAATTGTGTTAATAACAAGAGAACACCAGCTGAAGAAATGTAGAATTTTCAAAGCAATCCACTGAATATTTCTTAAAATCAAGTTCATATAATTCTTTGTTTCTTTTCATACATACTTAAGCCTGATCAAGCAATAAAAGCTTAATTGGGCAATGTTACCAATCTAGTATCAATAATTCGACTCCAAACACAGACCCATTTTTCATACAGACATTTTATCGATATCTGCGATTTTTCCGGAGGCTAGATAGCGTCTAGCAAAATATATAATAATATTCACCTGTTCAGGCTGTTGAGTACAATTATTTCGACTATTACCAACCTGTTATAAACTAAACTAAGAGCATATATCAAGTAAAATATTTCCTTACAAAGGCTGAGACTATTTTTTCTTTGATTACCCATCATAACCACTTGTTATTTTGAATCAAAAACATAAAATTATCAACAAAATTTTCGAAGGTACTCAATATCCGAAAATTGCTACACTTTGACCAACAAACATAATAACCGATTATTTCGAAGAAATTGTAAATTCTTTAAAGGTACCTTTTTGCAGTTTATTCTGGACTCTTGTTTTGATAAATATTCTGACAAATAGAGAAGTTTTTTGGCCCTTCTGGCCGAAACTGGCGATTTGTTTGGTTCAAGTTTGGACCTATCATCGCCTTTGTCAGACATTTTTATTGGAAATTGCCGCTATCAACAAATACAAATTTTAATCTTGATAAACCACATCTCATGCGTTTAATTGGCTTAACATGATCATATAATGAATCATATATTGCAAACTATTTTTTACTAAATGAGAATCATTCTATGGTGTATAACATTAGTTTAAATGCATGTTCAGTACAACATTTTAGTACATGCCTTAAGCGATATCATTATACATGTGGAAAAGTGTAAACAAGGAGCTGTCAGTGTCAAAGTTACATTCATTCATTAACACGTTTGTAAAGATTAACTGCGGTAGACATGTTGAAACTCAATACCTTAATAAGTTCACAGCAACTAGCTGGGTACATGACAAAGTTCCCAAAGAAGATAAGAGTGTTGGACGCTACTTGGTTCCTGCCCAACTACGGGAAAACTGGTTTTGATAATTACAAAGATGGCCACATTCCTGGCGCACAGTTCTTTGATATCGACGCTTGTTCATCAAAGTCAGAGTATGAACACATGCTTCCATCTGAAAAACAGTTTTCAGAGTATGTTGGCAACCTTGGTATTGACAATGACACTCATGTAGTAGTTTATAATGACCACCCAGACTTTGCATTATTTTCAGCTCCTCGTGTGTGGTGGACTTTCCGTATGTTTGGACACGATGGTATATCCATTCTAGGCGGTGGTCTGAGGTCGTGGAAGGATGCAGGTTATCAGATAACAACTGGTATAGAAACTACAGCAAAGAAATCATTTACAGCAAATTTGGATGCAGATCATATTAAATCCTTCGATGATGTAGTGAACAACATAACCAGTCAGAAGTTTCAGTTGGTTGATGCTAGATCAGCAGACAGGTTTCATGGAACTGGTCGAGAGCCAAGAGACGGTAAACTAACATAACTTAATGTTGTTGATTGATATACATTTTATTGATATTTTTCAACAGAAAATATAGTGATGACATGATATATAGATGGTAGACATATATCTTTGTCTTCAATCTTAATCCCCGTGAGATTTCCGTCATAAGTTACTGTATTTAGTGGCAGGTTGCCTCTAGCTCCTTGTTTTGTCAATTTGTTTTCCAACACCACAATGTGCATGTATCTATCGAAGGGACACTCTCCGCTTCTCACTTCGCCTGTTAAGTTTTTTAGCAAGGCATGTCAGTTTGGCCTAATCCAATGCCTCAACTCCACAACTCCAGGACTGATATATAGAGCTTCTGTGAGAAAGACCACCTGTTGACCGTCCTCTTTTGACTCTTCAAAAGTTTTCTATGCTTGTACGATGACTTCTACTTCTTCTTTAAAGTTGGTACAATACTTGCCTGCTGACCCACCAGTCCTGTGCATGATTAAAATACCAGCACCAACCTCCTGTATAGCAGCTGTAACACACATGGATCTATATCTCTGATGGATAATCTTCTGAGATCATGCCTTCTATCATGGATTTTTAATGTTTTCATCACCTACACCCGACTTAAAACTTGGCACTGTGGTGTAGATACTGATGTTCGACTGGCTCTGGCAGTTCCCATTGGCCCAGTAGTGGTGGTCCATGATAGGCAGTGTTTAATTTTGTCAGCTTCTTAAATTCTTTGACAAATCTCAATCTTTTCAGGCCATTCTTTTTTTGGCCCCTAGCTTCGTTCTCATGTGTTGGTCAGGCAAGAACTTGGGCTTGCTGGCTTGCATGAGCCCCTTGGCACCCCTTCTTTTACATAGGTGTACAAATTGCTCAAGTAATTATTCTTAATGCTTAGTTCTGGTCCTTATCAGAGACTTTTTGCTGACTCATCCATATTCATATAGTGCATGGGGTCTCACTGTCAATGCAGGCAATTGACCGGGTCGCTGGTCAATACTGGTCAAACCGGTCAGTAGGGTCAATAGGTAGATTGAAAAATGATGTCTATTATCTTCCTTAGTTTACTATCTAAACTTTGATAATAACTTTATAGCTTATTCATTTTAATTTAAACATAAAATAATTATATTGACCATTTAATATTTTGTCAAGAATAATGTTTTCATTGAATCAAAA
Organism: Saxidomus purpurata; assembly: GCA_022818135.1. NCBI lineage: Eukaryota > Metazoa > Mollusca > Bivalvia > Venerida > Veneridae > Saxidomus > Saxidomus purpurata. Next base: position 54,530,267 of record JAFMSR010000002.1, on the reverse strand, counting down.
TGAATTGTACTGTGGTCAATTTAAAACTATAGGTCTAAAAGACTGTTCAACTATCATAGGAATGGTATATTTGCTATCAAAACAATTGGACCCCTTTGCAGAGGTGTCATCACACCTAGGCTGCAGTGATAGCAATTAATCTGCCACACTTCACACTTGTGTAATTCAAATAGGACAATGTCATCAGTATGTATACAGTTTAAGTAACATCATCAAGGAACAGCACTCGGTTCATCTTTGTATCAATTGACTAGTACTCACCAAACAGCCCATATTTACCTCACTAGGAAGGTATGGAACAGAAGTATTAACAGAGCAATACCTTTAATTTATTTATTTGAATTCTTATATTTGAATTACTTGACTTCTAAGGCCACACCAATTTGATTAATAGTTCGTCGGATTTTCCGCTACTTCAAAATCCTAAAGTGGAAAATAAAAAAAAAAAGACCCCACCGCATGTCCGTCAGAAATCAAATTTTATTTTTTGCACAGCGCTAAAAATTGTTGCTATTTTCAGGTACTTTCGGTTCATTTTAAACTCTTTTTGTTACAAGTGTCTCAAATTCAAGCGTTCGCGTAACAACACGATTTCCGGTAGCTCGGTTGTTGATAGCGGCATCGTAATTAAAACGTTTTAGGCGTCGGGAAGTTTCGAAAAACATCAAAATACAAACATATTTCTATTTTTTATTGATAAATAAAAGTTAATCAGTAAAAAACATTAAATTTCAAGTCACGACCCGAATGTGGAACGGGTGATTCTGGGGGGCATTTGGATGACCAACTTTGCACGGACACGATGGCTGGACGTCGCGGTAATGGGTGACAATTGGGAAAAAACACGTGTACTCTACCTCCATCCAGACAAGAGTACATAACTCTGTGAAGGTTTTTGTCAGAATTATGCCCCTTTTTTGACTTGGAAAATACATTGAATATGGGTAAAATGCACTTGTTAACTTAATCCTTTAAAGTATTGCTGCGAATCTTGGAATACTTGTTTTAAAGCAACTGCACTCCAAATTCTTAGTAAATTTTATTTTTTTGGTAAAATCAATATATATTCAATTTGTCAGCATCAAGATTATTTTCTTTGTGTAAGAGCTAAAAATAAAGGTAGAAAATTTTTTTTTACCTGAGCCAGGTTTTGAACTCGGATCTTTGCGCTTACAAAAAACTTACAGCGGCTTAACCTACTACACTACGGAGTCAGCTGATTTGATGCGAGTTAAAAATATTGGTATACCAAAGAGCCCACCCCGTTAGTCACGGGGTGATATTTTCTACAATAAAAGTAAGCAAAACAACACATTTTAATTGTTTCTTTTGTTAGAAAACTTGTCATGTTATCATAATACAATGCCCCTGATACAGTAATGACAGTTGTTTTCTTGAAATTGAAAATTTTCTTTTTTTTAGCGTAACTTGTTCATCTGGAGTGCAGTCGCTTTAAATCAATACCCCAATCTATAGGCAAGAAAAGGTAACTCTGTCAGATGTTTTTTTAATTAAGGCCCTTTATCGACTTAGAACCTTGTTTCAGATTTTTTTACCGGTCAACTTTTAGCTTAACTGTTTGAGATATTACTTAGAAAGTTGGAATACTTATTTACCATCATGATCTCCAAACATATATAGGCAGGAGAAGGTTACTATGCATAGGATTTCATTTGAATTATGGCCCTTTTTGACTTAGAAACTCAGTTAAAATTTTCATTCTTGTCCACTTGTTGACTTGACCGTTTGAGAGATTACTTTGAAAGTTGGAATACTTATGACACTTAGCTGTAAGCAAGGGAAGATAACTCTGTGAACATGTTTCTTGATTTGTACTTAAAATTCCTAGTTGACGTCTTGTGTGCAACTACTTGATTAATTTAAAAATGTAGTAAACAATTAAGTTTGAAAACTCTTGGCTTACTATCGTGCTACTTGTGACCCTTGTTTATACAGATCCTTTAGATTTTTGTACTGCAAACATTTTGTTTTAATGGAAAGCACTACTGACACCTCTTGTTATAATTACATACAAAGATAGGATATAATTATGTGATTTATTTCAGACATGGGACCTTCTAATTTTGAGAAGTAAAAAAGGTCAAAACATCAAATTAAAAAAGTGCCCGCCGCATGTGAAATTTCAAAAAGTAAATAAAAGATTATTTTAAAAAGTGCCCGCCGCATGTGAAATTTCGAAAAGTAAATAAAAAAAAATTAAAAAGTACTCGCCGCCTGTGAAAATTTGAGAACTAAAAAATAAAATAAAAATAAAAATTTCGCTCGCCCGCCCCATTTTTTTAGAGAAAAAATCCGAAGAACTATTAATCAAATTGGTGTGGCCTAAATTGGATATTTTATCTAGGCACTTCAAGAAAATATTCACTTGAACACCAAGAATGACCAATTGACTAATATTGGTCACAATAGACCTAACAGCCAACGTTAACTTACATTGAATGGCCATTTGGAAGTATTGACCATTGGATAAAGTTGACTGTCAAACCGTAGGTGGTTTCGACTGCCCAAAGTTTTCGGTACCCTCTTACTTGCCAGCTAGCTTTCATAGATCGCTAGCTTTCAACCCCATTCCGTAGTAATTTCACAAGGAGACCATCCAGACTTTGGTGAATGTTCTCTGGAGATCAATCTGAATTACAAGTTCTTGGAATGAATCTTCAATTTCATGGTCAAGGTATGTAGTCTGGTCTTCCGTGGAACGGAGTAACTCATGTCTGAAGTCAGCCTGTTTGTTATCCGGTTAATCAGCAAGTACGACTTCATTTGCTCATTCACAATGCTCTTCCTGGTTTTTCAATCACACTGATGAGACAGAAGGGGCGATATCTAGAAGCCTTTGCTTGATCCTTCCCGTGTTCGGGGTTGGGTATCACGATCGCCAGATTTGAAACATTTCATCTTCTCTTGATCAAGTTAAGGTTGTAGATGGCCATGTAGATCTTAAGAAGTGTACATTGCGAAGCATCTAAGGTAGATAAGCATAAAACATTATCATTTGTTATTTTATTTGGACCAGATGATTTCTTAGCTTCGAGCTGTTTTGGGTCATTTTGTAGCTCATTCATTACCTCATCTGAACTAATGTTTCCCTTTCCTCCTTTTGTTCCTTTCTCTGGTGGTTTCTGCTGATAGAGAGGTTACTAACAGTTTCATCATTGTCAGCGAATCTGTTTGCTGCTTTTTTTTCTACCATCAGGGTTTCATTTTCTACTAGAGTTGTTGCGCCATTGTTGCTTTCTTCTTCATCATTCAACTGTTTGGTTAGCTTCCAAAGCTTGTACCGTCATTTTTAAGGCTGAGAGATGTAGTTACTGCAGGTTTCATAATACCGTGCCGTTTCAGTGTTTGCTTTACGCACAGGTAGTAAATGACGTCGATGTCACATTCTGTAGTAAGCTCCGCCCAAATCGATACCTTTATCTATCGTACACACTGACTACTATACCGACAGTATAAGTTTACACATCTACAAGCTACAATTGCGACATTAATATTTGATTTTTTATGAATCTAGTGCTTATGTATTATTTTTGGATAAAATTGGTTTATTTTAAACCTCGAAAGTTTATTTCATAAAACAACTTGTATTCAATTTTTACAAACGAAACCGAACTGTACTGCGTGTTCTATAATCAACACGAAACAAAGATTTTATACTTTTCTGTAATATAGTCCATATAATAAAATGTTGATGGAGGAAAATGTGTCCTCGCCTAAGTATCTGAAACGTTTGCTGAGCTAAGAAGACACGGTTGTAAAGAGTCTGACTTATACGACGAACGTTTTACAAACATGATTCCAAGAACATTTCTTGCAGGATGTTTATAATGAACTGTTTCAAGACATTTTATATTCGTGAATCACTGTTGAACCTGCAGAGAATATAGCACCCTTAATCATCTTTCCTGTATATTTTTTCATACGGGAAATCCTTTCTAAAGCGTGATTAGAAATGTATAATATATATAATTGTTTTGTTGCATCATCGTCGATTGTATTTTACGAGAAAACAGAAATTCACCTTCGTAAAATTTATAAAAGAATGTCAAGGTCATTGAGTGACCACTCTTTAAACTTACGGTAAATTATATACATTATACATGCGCTCTGCATGTAAATATTTGTGCACAGTATAGCAAACTTCCGTGTACCATCTCAGATTCAGGTAAATGTATCGCTGTACAAACTTGCGAAAAGTCAAATTGTATGTCGATAAAATAAACACAAACTGAAAACATCAAAACTTGGCTCGATTTTACATGTAATCGTCACCAATGAAGTGAACGAAACTACTTATAAAACAAAGTAAATTTCAACTGTACTGGCGATAGGTCAACTTGTTGGCAATGTGATGTACTGGTAGTCCTAGAAAAAAGACCTCGCATTTATTATCTCTAGTTTACACTTTTAGGATATTTTACTTTTTATATTCATTGAGGAAAGTCATGCTAACAAAGATGTAAAAAAATAAACACCAAAAATTAGAAATCATGAAGAAACAAGCATTATGTCTAAATAGTTGGACTACCGGTAGAGGTAAACGCTCTACATTTTTTGTGAAAGCCTGGTTTCTCTAGTTTTACGTAACGACTCTGATGACATGTGCGATAGATATCTCCAGCAGGGATTGTAGAAATAATCTAATAGTCAAAAGTGTACATGATAGAAATAAATCCTGTCTTCAGATAAATTATAAACAAAATTTAACGGTCTTTGTTACATTTCTTGCTACACAGATTATCATTTTACAGATTTCAGAGCATCGACAGAAACATTTTAGCACTCTTGTAAGTCAAATACAGCACGTGCAAAGCATGCGCGGTTGTAACAAGATATCAGTAGAGTCGTATTTTATAATGCATAATATGCAAGTATTGCGATCGGATCATTTATAGAAGAGCGAAGTAGAATGTATATTTACAATATTTTTATTTATTCTACTGCGACATATATTTACACTAAAATTATGTAAGTGAAATGACACTTGTACTGGATTTACACGTACATATTGTATGCGTATATTCCCTTCTTTGATGGGACTCTAGCACACAAGCAACATGTACGTAACCACCGACTAAACACTATTGAATGCCGTAAACAATATGACCGATTTATACTTTTTTCTTACTATGAACACACAGGCACACTTTATCTGATTGCTCTCCGTATGTGTAAAATGTAGCTCCGCCTACAAACGCTTTAGTCATTCATTACCTGTATTCAATCGATACGCAACAAACACTGAAACGGCGCGCTATTATGAAATCTGCAGTATCTCTCTGCAGCTTTTTCGTCTGGCATGGAGATTGGCTCTTAGGAACTTAGCACTAGCTTGTTGAAGCCTGGTGTTGTTTCCTTGTGAAGGTGTGTTTCAACCTCTCGCCTGACCTCTGATAACTGATTACAAGATCTTCGGGGTCATCACTCCAGTATGGTTAATAGTCTCTCCTGGACCATCAAGGAATGCAATTATTTGCACCTTTTAGAATGGCCACATTTAAGGTTTTTTGTCTTGATTGATGTCTATGTCATCTGCACGTATATTTCTGCAGAGGTCATCAGTAATATAAGGTGCTGGTATAAACTCCATTTTGTCTTCTTGTAGTTCCATCGAGGGACGTTTGGCTCTTGTCTGGTTTTGTAATGCATGGTGAGGTTAACAGGGCGATGGTAATTTAACTGTCTTCATGTTGTTCACCCTCTACCATGGTGACATGAATATATGTGTCTTCTGTGTACAGAAATCAACGTCACGAGCATCAGTTTGTATACATCTTGCGAAGATCTAGCATCTTCTCCACATTTGTCTACTAAGTATGTGTTCATAACCCCAACTCTGAAAGTGGCTGTTAAAGTCACCACGGATTGAATCAAAGGATAGACGTTTGTCACTTGGCGAGTACAGGTTCACAACATCCATCACCTTGTAGCAAAGACTAAGACTCAAAACCTTGTATTCGGAGGCATCCATCTTCGTACTAGTTGCATTGCAAAAATACTGTTAATTTCTTACCTTTCCCCTTTGATATTTCTAACCTGCCGCAACAAAAGCACTAAAAGCCTCTTACATTTAATGAGTTTGTCCTGATAATGTAAGTCTCTTCAATGAAGCCGATTTGGATGTCCTTTTCATACAGAATAGTTTCTTGTTCTGTTTTTTTATTGATGAGTCCTTCTGCGTTCAAATGAATAACCTTAAAACACTGGCTTCTTCTATGTCGTTTCCCTTCACGCCCTGGCTCTAATTCGAGATGAGTGACCTCCGTTACTTGGGAGCAACTCTGTCGATGCTCAGAACCCGGATGCTGCTTCTTTCTGAAGGGACCTCAAAGGCCCAGCAACATCCCGATATGCTCTAGATGACTTTGCAGACATTATGGGTACGGCTCCGTCGTCGGCGTCCACACGTTGTCCGCTCTCTAAGTCAAAGAGATTTCATCTGATGTTCACCAAACTTTGTGAAAATGTTTGTCAGCATATAATATCTCGGCCAAGTTTGATAACCAGTCAAATCGACTAAGGCACTTTTGGATTAAAGCCCTTGATTTAAGCAAAATTGACCAAATTCACCTTGTCCGCTCTCTGAGTCGATCAGTTTTCATTTGGTGTTAACCAGACTTGTTGAAAATGTTTTTTGGCATACTATCTAGGCCAAGGTCGATAAGCAACCAAATCGCCCAGACACTCCTGGATTATTGACCTTGGATTATCGAAATATTATTAAATAAGCCTTGTCTGCTCTATAGTTATAGCAAACTTTACCATACATGTATACTGAGTTATGCCTCCTTGACGGGCTTATTTTGTGACAGTTTGGTACTTTTGTTACTTGTTGCTCTTATATTACCAAGAATGAAGTCATTGATCGTTATAAATTGAATGTTTGAAACACATTCCTACCATTACTTTTAAATTAAATATACATGCTATAAATAATGAGCTGAATTGTTTCGTGATCATTGCAAGAACAAAAACGCTGTCTGACGACGCGAGTGACAAAGAAGTAACAAAAATATGAAAGGTAAGAAGGTATAGGCATTATAGGTCAACATTGTTCCGAACTAAATAGTAATATTATTATTCTATCCTGATATGTATCATTCTATATATTTACAATGTAGGGTTTTTTAAAGTGCTAATGAGGCTTGCAGTCCATAAGGATATGCAATTAATGCTGGTACAGATACTGTATATTAAAGTGACATAATGCATAGTGCATTTTGGTGACAGTTTTATAAAAGCAATTTTCGGTTGCTGTGCATTTAAATGTATTAAACTAATGATAATGCCGCATTAGTATTTGAAGTTGGTGCTTTAGAAATAAAAAGAATTGGACAAACGAAATAATAGTTCCTTTCTTCGCAGTGATCTCCCTTGTGTTGTTGTTGTTTGTAGAGAAATTTCAGCAGTGGAAGGGAAGCAACTCCTGCATGCACTTGTTTTTTTTAATTGACTCTCCCAGTCAAAATAAGAAAAGTAATATTTGGAAAGTTATCATTTCGCCCTGGTAGCAGCAAGAGTTTGGTGTATTGGGCTGAAAGCTATTATTTCCTCTACCCTTTCTACACACACCTATTTCAGCTGGATTTTGTCTTGAAAAAAAATGTGCATAATTCCACTTTAATGACCGTCTCACTGATACACATGTAACAGTATCTTTTTCATAGTTATAGGACTATTTCTTCACGAGATACTATAAGGGGTCTATCAAAATCGTTCCGGTATGAAGATCGGGAGTCCTGAAAAATAAAAGCCACTAGGTATCGCTAAGAACAAACAAAAAACAAGGACAATACACGAGTTTAAAGAATGCAAACGGGCAGCATTTGTGGAATAAACTGGCGCGTCTGACCTTTAGATTTGTAAGTCAAATTAGTTTGAACCGATCTTGGAACTACTGAACTAGTTTTGTAGATAGGCAATCTTTGCATAATAGATACATGTATTGTCACAGATATCATTTATAAAATAAAACATTACTTCAACTACTGTAGTAGATTTGTACGTATAATGGATATTCAAAGGTATCTTTTTATCAATTTCAGACGTCAAACCAGGCCATATACCCGGCTCGTGTAGTATTCCGTTTACAAGCATACTTGGTCCTTACAAAGGTGCCGACGGAAAGGTTGTTGAGCGTGGAGCCGTCAAAAGTCCAGAGGAACTAAAGACTGTATTTACGGAAGCTGGCATAGATCTGAATAAACCACTCACTGCATCGTGTGGCTCAGGTTCGATTATTATACATTGTACTCCTAAGAATGTTTCCCTATTTTAACCATACAGCGATATAGGGTATTTTTCAAATAAATGTATTTTGTTTATAATGATGGATATATAGGTATATGTACAAATGTGCTGGGTCTCCTAGCTAATGAATATGCAAATGAACTAACATTTGAATAACTGAAATGTTTTATACTTTTTTTTCGTACATCGGGTTGTCAAAATGTATGAATAAGTAAAAGATACACACGAAACCTTTCTTTTGACTGACTGACTTTGTCATTGGTTTTTTGGAAAGAGTGAGGTAGGGGAGGGGTGCGGATGATAGGCTCCCACTTAGTCAGAGAGAGACAAAGACACACAGACAGACAGACAACAGAGCACGATTGTCATGTACCGTGGTTAGTCTTAGCATATTTATATCGTAACATTTACAACAAAACGCAAACGTCTTTGACCTTCTACCTTTGATATTTATTGTGAATCTTACTTGGTCAAATCGGATTGGCCTTTCCGGTGATTTCATTCATGCCCGAAAAATTGGTCTGGCACTCCTCCTGTGACAGACGACTCTCGTGAATTTCTTGTGACGTAACGTTATAAAAATTGTGATTAAACTCTCACAAACACATCTCAATGTCGTTTGTTTTTATATGATAACATAAAGTTTGCTTTTTAAAATCTGCTTTAAAGTGCAAGCCGACATGCATGAGAAAGTTTCTGTCACGAGACACATGGTTCAGATGGAAATATCTGTCACCTCGGTTAATTCGACAAAACAGTAACCTTCGATGACGGACAATGTGCTCACGAAAGAAACTATTAATATGCATGGGCAAGCAGTTTGCTTATAAGTAGGGATAAATTATTTAATATAAATGTAGATTGAATGGTTTTAACAAAAACTTTGGTATCTTTGTGTTTTAGGCGTGTCGGCATGTTGTCTTGTACTGGCGTCCTACCTGTGCGGGAAAAAGGATACTTGTGTTTACGACGGTTCCTGGTTGGAGTGGTTTAAAAGATCAAGACCGGACCAAAGAGAAGAGTGTCCCGAAAATTAATTTGTTTTGACTGGATATTATGAAAGCTCTGGATGTGTGTGATTGACTTACCACGTATTTAGAAAGATGTACAGTCGTGAAATAATATCTCAACTGGAAAAATCTATTTTCCCAACTTTGATACTTAGATTTCTAAAAAAAACTACAAAAAAGTCCCATTTATGTCGAAATGACATATTGAATTCTGATAACCTCTCGCTCTAATTATGTTTGGCACAGCCAGCTAGATTTAAGAACTAAAGATATAGATCTGATGCAGTAGTTTAGCCATTATGGATGTAATCCATTTTAAATTAATTTTTCATCAATGGTAAACTAAAGTTCGTTCAACTTATATTACTAATTCTTCATCAAATATATGATGAACACAGCATACACAGTGATAACTATCAAATAGTAACAAGAGAAGGATGAAGTAAACTTAATACTAGATGATTTAATTGGTTATGTAGGTAATTATCACATAATTCATTATTTAATAGACTATGTATTACATTCTATAAGTGCACTCTAACAAAGTTGGAAAAATAAATGTAATAAAATAATGATAAAGGATATAGATCTATTCTTTGTTATAAGTAAGACAATTGATGTTTCATAACTTAGCAGTGTAACATACCCAAACTTTTGATATGATTTTGGATTATTTAGTTAATACTGGTATATTTTCCGAATTATGAACTTCGAATCATACCAATTTGTAAAATGGTTTCAACATTTTAGTGGTAATCTCTTTTTTTCCATGAAAACTATCTGAGGTGGGTAACATGCACAGAAAATATCTATTTACCCCTGTTAGCCAATCAGTTCAGTATCATACTTGGTATATTTCTATCACTGTTTAGCTCACATGAGCAGATGCTAAAACGTCTGATGAAAATTTATAATTGTTGGGGTGGATGATCCGTGGGTGGTTCCCTACAAAAGTTTAATTCACTATTGAGGGTTTTTTAAAAACAATTCGGGTAGAGACTGCTCATTTTTATATGTAGGTAGGTAAAGTGAGGTTAGCATTTTAAAAGTATTTTATCGTTTTATTTTCCGTGTATTTAAGTTTTTAAAATAATATTTTGTCTAATGGACACCTTATTTGATCATTTCACTGCAATATTTTAACACTTTTTGACAGCTGAATGAGATTTTATCGTTGTTAGGTTCTCGTGCTATTTGCCAAATATGGAAATAGGACAGAATGGGGGAATAGTCCATTTAATATAGTGGGTTCTGTTTTGTGAAGAGGTGATTTCATTGTGCATTTATTTGTTTTTGGCCTGGGGACTGAAAGTCCCCTAGGCCTAAGTTAGCATACCACATTTCAAACACTGCAGACAATTTAACTGTGCTATGTGCGAATAACAACTGCAAACATGCGCTATCCGAAAGTAATGCAAGACAGACCAGATCAATCTTCTGATTGAATGTCGCATATGATAAGAACATATTACAAATAAAAAGAGTACATACAACTTCAAACGATTGCAGAAAGGTATATAGCTTACGGGCTGCATTACACATTTTTTTCTGTTTTAGAAACTGTTAGCTGATTACGGAAGATAACTATATGCATATTACGGAAAAGTACGGATATTTACGGAAATTTACGGAAACATACGGAGCTCGATATAAGAGTTTGAAGTTTGATTTTCAAATTTCCGATGTTTCACTAAAAAAAAAATGATATAATTTACGTACATTCCCGAGAAGGAACTCACGTGATCAAAATCACCCGCCTTTATCGAAGACGCTGCATGTCAAGGCCCAGTGAACGGTTTCACCGATTACATCTACAAGGTAATCCGGAATCATTTTTGGTTTTCTCTGTTATACACATTGTACAGTCCTGTATTTACATTTCATTGTTGGTATTGCTTTGTTTATTTTAAGGTCTTGTCCTTGGTACACAATAATTATTGATCCACATCATCAGATCATATCGCTTGAAGTTGTACAAAGCGCAGATCGAATTATTTTTATTGGTTTAAACAATTTATAATGTTGACTATGTGATTATTTTTCATTTAACGTACGTTTTATAATAAAACAAACTTCCCTGCCACCCATATATTTGTGAATCATTCATTCTGTGTCATATATTGAATTTCGTCCTCTGCACATTTCGACCCGCGCTTTAGGTAAGGTTCAGCGCAAAACACGTTAGTCAAAAGTTGTTTTTCGGGGAGTTAACCTATAGCCCTAAGGCCTTCAGCGCTCACAGCGCTTTGATTATCTATGTCCTAGAAGGAAACTTGTATCGTTGTAGCCCTAGTTACTCTTATTTTTACCCAAATCGATACACGTCAGACAGGAACAGAACAGTTCAGTTACTAAATGTCGATATAAGTCTTGATTTGATATACAGTGCCACATATTTCTAGAAGAACCTTAATGGTTACAGTTCTCGTTTCGGCCACTTTTAGTACATAATTTGCTATAACTTGCAAACTTGTTACCAAATCTTTATGAAATTTCACCTCAACCAACTTGGGCTCCTCATTTTTAACTCGATAAGGAGGCTATTGCACTTGCCTCGGCGTCGGTGCCGGTGTCAGCGTCTGCGTTGATTAAAGTTTAAATGAAGTCAAATATCTTGAATATTATCAAAGGTTTTGACTTGAAACTCAAATATATCTTTACCATTAACATCTACACCGGAGGAAACAATCCCCATAACTCTGTTTTGATTTTTGACAGATTTATGTCCTTAAAATTTAGAATTTTAGTTTAAGATTTTTATAAAGTCTAATATCTTGAATTATTCGTATTGACTTTAAACTTAAAATGTATGTTAACTATCATCATCTTCCCAGTGTTTTTTATTTTTATGCCCCCGAAGGGTGGCATATTAAAATCGCACTGTCCGTCCGTCCGTCTGTGCGTCCTCACTTACAAATTCGTGTCCGGACTGTAACTCTGTCATGCATTGAAGGATTTTAAAATAACTTGGCACACATGTCTAGCACATCAAGACGACGTGTGGCGTGCAAGACCTACGTCCCTACCTCAAAGGTCAAGGTCACAATTGGAGTATGAAGGTTATGGAATCCTCTATATATGCACACATTCGTGTCCGGACTGTAACTTTGTCATGCATTGAAGGATTTTAAAATAACTTGGCACAAATGTCTAGCACATCAAGACAACGTGTCGCGTGCAAGACCCACGTCCCTACCTCAAAGGTCAAGGTCACACTTGGAGTATGAAGGTTATGGAATCCTCTATATATGCACACATTCGTGTCCGGACTGTGATTTTGTCATGCATTGAAAGATTTTAAAATAAGTTGGCACAAATGTCAAGCACATCAAGACGACGTGTCGCGTGCAAGACCCACGTCCCTAGCTCAAAGGTCAAGGTCATACTTAGAGTTTGAAGGTAATGGATTCCTCTATATATGCATATATGCACACATTCGTGTCCGGACTGTAACTTTGTCATGCATTGAAGGATTTTAAAATAACTTGGCACAAATGTCTAGCACATCAAGACGACATGTCGCGTGCAAGACCCACATCCCTAGCTCAAAGGTCAAGGTCACACTTAGAGTTTGAAGGTAATGGATTCCTCTATATATGCATATATGCACACATTCGTGTCCGGACTGTAACTTTGTCATGCATTGAAGGATTTTAAAATGATTTGGCACAAATGTCAAGCACATCAAGACGACGTGTCGCGTGCAAGACCCACATTCCTACCACAAAGGTCAAGGTCAAACTTAGAGTTTATAGGTAATGGAATCCTGTATATATGCATACATTTGTGCCCGGACTATAACTTTATCATGTTTTGAAGGATTTTAAAATAACTTGGCACAAATGTCTAGCACATCAAGCGGATGTGTCGCGTGCAAGACCCAAGTCCCTACCTCAAAGGTCAAGGTCACACTTAGTGTTTAAAGTAATGGAATACTGTATGCATGGTTACTCTGTCATGCATGGAAGGATTTTAAAATTACATAGCACATTTATTGAGCACATGGAGAGGACACAGACTGTGAGGCACCTCTTTCGGGGGCATTCGTCACTTGTGAGGGACAGCTCTTGTTTGACATATTTCTGCCCCTTTTTAACTTAGAATATTTTCACAGTTTTATCAGACTATTACATGGAAACACTCGAAATGGCTTACTTTCAAAATGTCATAAAATAATTATGCAGCATGCAACGGTTATGCTTTTTTGATTTTATGCATATCCATTTTGAAATGTTACAAACTTATTCATGATCAAATGTACAAGGTCATGTATTCACAATGAGGTCACCAAAAAAGGAAAATTTTATGATCGAAAGTACTCTAATTTCGGAGAGTTATCTGCTTGCTTTTTCTCTTCTCTTCATCTCGTTTTTTTAATTCCAAACTAAAAAAAATAATACGCCTCTTTTCACAAAGATAGGCTCACAGGTAAAGGCGGTGGCGTTTCAATTTTGGTTAATAAATAAATATATCTCATCTGTGCAGCAACTTGTTAATACTCAATGTGAACTGTTATGGGTCAAAATAAAGGTGAAAACAACTTAGCCCCATGTTGATGCCTACTACAGACCAAAGGAGACTGGTCTCGTGAGTATCATTGAGTTTAAAAGGTCACTGGATCTAACCAGACCCCTCAAAGGCACCAAATGGATTTTTGGTGACTTTAACACCCCCAACCTCACCTGGGACTCTGACCACATACCTTCAAACCTAAAAGCACAAACACCCAGTCTTATAATAAGTTTCTGGAAATCCTTGATGACTATGATTCCACACAAATGGTTTATTTCCTAACACGTTATGAAAATGTCTTGGACTTATTCCTCACAACAAACCCAACACTAGTAAGCACAGTATCTGTCCAAGCCGGTATCTTAGACCATAATATAGACATCTTTCAAGCTCTAATCAAACCTTTAAATAAACAAACCCCTAGGAGACATTCCATTAATCAGAAAAGCTAAATGGGATGATTTCAAACAATTTATCAGCAACTCCAAGGTCAACACATTAAAATACGCAGAGGTTATCCCAGTTGAAGACCTTTGGATCAGGTTTAAACTCCTAATTCAAGAAGACATATCAAAGTTTGTGCTAATTAAAAACTAGGTAATAAGAAAAAAAATCTTCTATGGGTTACACAAGACATAAAAGGATTAATTAGAAAAAGGGACAAACTCTACTAAAAGGTTAAACTGCACAAAGGTCAAAATCAGTACATTAGAAAATGCAGAACTGTCAAGCACCTCATCCAACAAAAAATTAAGAAATCACACGAGACATATATAGAAAACATACTAGACATCCAACATTTAGAAAACACCAACACTACTAAATTCAACACCAAACGCCTCTACTCACTTATAAAAAATGCCAGACAAGATAATTGCACCGCTAAAAGATCAGAAAAATGGTAAAATCACCTCAGAAAATCTTGGTCAAGCAAATATTCTGAATAAACAATTTCAGTCTGTTTTTTCAGGTGTTTCTCCCTTGTTTCTGTCCCAGCTTTGCAGGACTGCCCTATGAAAAAGGAAATACCCTACAATGCCCAACATTGAAATTGACCCCAAAGGCGTTCTGAAATTACTCCAAAACCTAAAAGTGGATAAGGCTGCTGGCCCAGATATGATAGAGCCCATTGTCTTGAAGGAGCTCCGCCATGAGATTCTTGACATAGTATCACTAATCTTCAAAAGATCCCTTAATACTGGTCAACTCCCTTCCGATTGGACGAAGGCAAATGTCGCTCCACTATTAAAAAAGGTGATACTAGTGACCCTGCAAACTACAGATCCATATCGCTAACTTGTATTCTATTTAGACTCCGAGAACACATAATTGCATCTAGCCAGTTCACGCATCTCACAAAACACAACATACTATATAAGCTGCAACATGGGTTCCGTGAAAGGCGGTTCTGTAAGGCCCAGCTCATTGAGCTAGTTCATGAAATATCCAAAAACCTCTCTTCAGGTAAACATCTGACCTTGTCCTACTTGATTTTAGTAAAGCCGTCGAAAACCACCTAAAATTATTATTTAAACTCCAAGAACATGGTGTGTCCAATCAAACTGTGTCTTGGATCCGGTCCTTTTTAATAGGTAGATCTCAGTCAGTAGTGGTTAATTGTTGCACGTCTGATCAAGTCCCTGTTACATCTGGGGATCACACAGGGCTCTGTCCTAGGACCTCTGCTGTTCCTACTTTACATAAATGGTCTTCCTGACATGATAACCTCCCAGGTGCGGCTATTTGCTGATGATACTGCCGTTTACCTTGCAGTTACTTCTCTCTGATCATCAAAGGTTACAAAATGATTTCTTTAAGCTAGAAACGTGCGAAAAAATTGTGGAACATGGAATTTAATCCTAGTAAATGCCAGGTCCTCAATATTACACATAGCAGAAAACCCATCCAGTTCACTTATAAGCTTCATGGTTAAACACTCTTGCCAGTTAAGGATGCAAAATACCTTGGTGTAGACATCAGCCAAGATCTCAGCTGGAATACACACATCTCAAGAATAACAACAAACGCAAACAGAACACTAGGCTTTCTCAAACGTAACATCAAAACAAAACATGACAATATCTAATCACTCTCTTACAAAACATAAGTCAGACCACAATTAGAGAATGCATCATCTGTATGGTCGCCACACACCAAGGTTAATATTCACAAGCTGGAGATGGTCCAGCGACGCACAATCAGATGGGTAGAAAATTATTATTCCAGAGATGCCAGTGAGACAGACCTGCAGAACACCCTCGGCTGGAGCACAAGCCTCCAAATTGGTTATGTTTTACAAAATATATTACAATCTTGTAGCAATCTCCCTGCGAGTTACCTAGAAGTCTCAAACAGGTCAACAAGACATATGCACCCCCTTAGTCTCCGCCAAACCCATGCAAACTCGGACTTCTTTAAGTACTATTTTCCCCCTATACCACAGTCCTGTGGAATATATTACCCATGCATATTGCGATCCTGTCTGATCTTGAATCTTCAAGCAGGCAGTGGCCCAACTCAATTATTAATCGTACAATAGTTGTTTTTAAACCTTTTTATTCTTTTATTATTTAAACAGTTTTAACAATCTTGATTCTCCTAACTGTAAGAACTATCTTGCAGTTGTTTTATATTTTATAAACACACGGCGTGCACCCCGCCCATAATACTCGTGAGAGGTGTGAGGCAGTATTACAAGATAGATAGAAACAGGATTCTTCCGATGTCATTTTTGTCTGAGTCTACCCAAATCCCATAAAACAAAACAAAATCAAGCCAAAACCAACACCTATTTATTCAGAATTTACATAGAACTAGATCGAAGGAGTGCGAAACTAGATAGGTCTCAAAATTTGCACCTCTTATTTGTCTTTGGTAACACTGGTCACCACCAGTCACCTAATAAAGTATAGAGGTCACAAGGTAGAAAAGAGGTCCGTATGGATATAAAGGGCTGCGCGGAGGTGCACATTTTGGGCCATATATGTGTGAAACCGCGTCCTGTGCGAAATCACAGGGGTAGGGGTGTACCTTGGACCCCCAAACGGCACTGCCTCTACAAAAAATTATGTTACCCTATTAAATATGTGTTTTCTGAACATGTTCTGCCTCTGTTGGACAAAAACCCATTTTACGTATATAACCAATATTTACGAAACCGGGTACACTGACTCTACATCAAGTGTATACTTGCTATATTTAATACGTGGTTGAAAAATGTAGGTGAAGTTTGCTTTACACGAACCTAGAATATACAGTAAATGTATTCTGTCTCTGTTGTAGTCTGTAAAGTTAATTTGCATCTCCCATTTCAAAATATTTACATGAAAGCTTTGTTTCAAGGCCTGCTGTGATACGTAGTATCACAGTTTTTCTTGTATTATTTCACTTCAATAAAGTAATAAATACTCATGTTCGCGAATATGACTCATGTTCGGTATTCAGTCATACACAAGAATGAAAAACTATCACGACAGAAGAATATTTACGTAAATATTCCATATTTGTGTCAGGTAATGCCCTCCTTGTATTTATTGTGTAAATGTTATTGCTGATAATGTCTCGGCGAATAGCATCATTGATGCTGAATACATTTGAGAAAGGTTCGCGTGTATGGCAAAGTATAAGGGTACTCCGGATACGCGCTTTTCGGATATCGGTCAATTTAAACTCAAAGCAATATCACACTTTTCATTTTTCCAAGGATACTTCGAACAAACTGTATAATACAAAATATAAATAAAGATTTGCAAAACTCTCGAGCCTGCTTAATCAGTGTTATGTATAAAATTTGTCATAAGCGTTTTTGTACTGTAGTGGCAGTCTAAAACGCATGCATAATCATCATGTCTAAAACGCTGACCAGTATGGTTATATAGGGGATGGGTTGAAAGGCATGAAATGCAAACAAACTTAAGTAAAAGAATAAAAAATAGTTACAGTAACGCAAACGTAGACTTGGGTACGCATAGCTAAAACAACTTCAGCGTACCTGGTTTATGATTGGGTACGCTGAAGCTTACTCCATAGGGAAATCACACCAATAATCGCGTCGGGAATCTGACACACTCACATTTCAGTATGTCATGAGAAATGAGTGAAGACAATAGTTTTATTAATCAGACTATAATCTTTTTATTTGCCAAATATGAATATCAAATTTTATCTATTTAAAGTAAACAAAGCAAAAGTAAACATAGCAAAAGTTTCGAGCAGGTCAGATTTTTCACAAATTGGCTGCCAACTTGCGGATTTGACAATTGTCACGTGTCCATTCCTAAGAACCTTTGGAAAGGGATCTTTGCGGGAAATCGCAAAGGTTCCGATTGAACAGGGACAGTTTATTTATTGGCAGTGTCTAGCCAAGTCTAGAGTTACGGAAGTTTCGTATCTCTAGAAAATCCTAAGAGGATTGGCTAGAGTTACGGAAGTTTATAAAGGCATATGTATGTTGCTTTAAATATGCATGGTAATGTATTGTAAACTTTAATATTTCACAAGTACATGTAATAGTGAATAAATCGATCTGTCGGCAAATGCAGCGACTTCATGTAGTAGAGGTATAATGGTATAATACGGCACTGTCATTGAGCTAGCTTTTATAGCCATGTGGTCGAGTGTCCGCCTAGGGTACTGGAGGACCCGAGTTGAATCCAGCTCGGGGCGATGTACTTTTCACGGTTACATTTGGTGCCCAACATAAATAACCCACGTGTTTAGAAAAACAAAAATAATATCAAACAGGGAATGCCACGTACCAAAAACGCAGCCTCCCCAAAACGAACCCCACAGAAGTTATATTACCCGTAGAACGCCCCACAGACATTCATACTCCAAAAATTCGAGGACGAATTCTGGTAAGGAGGGGGTGTATGTAGTAGAGGTATAATGATATAATACGGCACTTGTACATTGTACTTCCTTGCCATTGAGCTAGCTTTTATAGCGACGTGGTAGTGTGTCCACCCATGGTACTGGAGGACCCAAGTTCGAATCCAGCTCGGGGCGATGTACTTTTCACAGTAACATTCATAGCCGCCATTTTGGTAATACATATTATCTATACATTGGCGAAAATATCGTTGTTATCTTTGTCTTTACTTGAGCGTTCCATTGTAGTTGGACAATTATATCACATTTTGTGCAAACCATGATAGAAGTAAAGTAAAATAATTATGTTGTTGCCATTTGTTGTTTTTGTATTTAATTGTCCGACTGCATCTAGGCCACACCACGAGAAGGCACTAAAATCGTGACAAAAAAAGAGAAAGATTTTAATTGTGATGGAAAGTACAGCTATCAAATTTAAAAATAAATCTTAATTTCTTTTTTTTGTTTACGTTCTTCGTGCTCTTAGAATTCTAACATTCTTCTTTTCTTTATCTTACTATTGTTCTACTAACGTTGTTTGTAAACAGAACACGTAACTCTGTGCAAGAGTATACAGCATGACAATGATAGTTCCGATATTAGCAACACATTAAGTATAACCAAAATGGCGCCTGTGAATTGTCGTATAAACAACAGATCTGTTTATTCACGAAAGTGGTAAAATATTTAAGTTTACAGCACATTATCATGCATATGTTAAGGCAATAAACATACCTTTATAAACTTTCGTAACTCTAGCATTTCCTCATAAGGTTTTGCTAGAGATACGGAACTTCCGTAACTCTAGACTCGGAGGCTGAGTTACGGTACTGTAATTCTAGCCACTACCTTATTTATTTACATGACCACGTGTTTTGGTGGGAACACTTTCAGGGTTAGTTCCGCATCGAAAATAAAAGTAAATTTCTTTTGAAATAAAAAAAACATAGTGGTAAATGGTATTTTATATTTACACTCGTCCTTTATATCATCTAGACACTAAACAAAAGGGAAATATCAAGTGTTCTGATCTACATGAAAAATGAGTGTGATTGCATTATACGAGATCTTGCGACAGCAGGCATTTTGAATGTCCGTTGTAAATGTAAACAAAATGATATAGGTTTGAAAATTGATGTTTTTGTGGTCAACTTTGGTTGAAGAACATCGTAAATGGTTTGAAAAGATGAATAAATAAATATATGACCCAAACATGTCCATTTTTCCCTACTCAACGTACATGAGATGAAAATTTGCGAGTTCTGTTATTAGGGCTGATCCAAAACTCTAAAGCCGCACCTGAAGAAAAAAAAAAAATAGCGGCATTTAGAGTTTTGGAAGCCAGAACTAGGGTATGCACATAAAATGAATTTGATATTTCTGTGACTTAAATAGTAATTGATATTATTTTCCCTGACCCAGTAAATGGTGTAATTTTTATCAGTAACTGGTCTAACTTGTTAATCCCAAATATAGATGAGGTCATTTTATTTGCACACCGGAAGTTTTCACAATATGCTGTCAAAATCTCCTGCAACCTGCAAAGTTCATAAAAATTGTATGCAATGAGCATTTTTAGGTAAAAAGATCTAATTCTGTATAAAATTCTATATTTATCTTGGAATTTTATTGATGTCTATCATTGTCTATCATTTCCAACTGAGTGTGACTTTCTTTCATCTTGAGATTTTCTAATTTGTCTTCTGCTTATTGAAGTTAAGACCGATGTAAGGGTAAAAGTCACCCAATACCATTTAGTCCTGGTGTAGATTTTTAACGATGCAGCACCGGTCACCCGTACAAAAATGACCTACAACCTTGTATGTATACATGTTAATTTGAGGCCAAATATCGCACACTGCATGGACATTTCAGAAGTTTTGACGGTTGCTCAATATTGTTGAAATGACAATTTATTAAATATAATCAAGTAACTAACTAAAAAATGATTTTGAAACTTTTGAGCTAGCTATTAGGATCACATTCTGTCTGTCGTACGTAGTACATCGTACATCCGTTAACTTTTCCTTCAAACAACATCTCTGAAACCACTCTGCCAATGTTAATGAAACTTGACAGGGATGTTCCTTACATGAAGCTCTACCCAAATCGTTCAAATTATTTCACTCCAAGTAGAACTCTGGTTGCCATGGCAACAAATAGGAAAAACTATAAAAATCTTCTCAATAACAGGAAGGCTTATTTAGGAAATTTTAAATAATCTTCTTCTCTGACACCACAAGGCCTAAAGTTCAAATATTTATCATATGGCATTAGCTACAATGTATTGACCCTCTACCTAGATTTTTCAAATCATGACCGCTGAGTCAAAATTGGCCGTCTCTTGTTTTAATATAGGCTTATACAAAGGAAATTCATGAGCCAAACGTCAAAATTTTCCCATTGTGCTATTAGTGATCTATTATAGCCAATGGAAGCCAGGTGAGCAATAAAAGGTCATTTTAGTCCTCTTGTTTTAATTGTCTCCCTTTATTGAGTTATCTGTGACCGCGGGTTGCCGGCTGGGCTTGCGCTTCAAGGGGGAACTCGCTTAGCAGTTAGCTATGGTTAAAGCTAAACTCGCACAACCTACAGTTTACTGGTCACAGAGTGAGGTCCCTTTAGACCAGGTTATTTTATTAAAGCACAAAGTCCGTTTGTAAAGTTCTATTTCATTTATTTTCTTGTTCTGTATTTTCTAAGTTTGCATACAACAACACATCAGCATAGGCTAGCACCAGAAAATATCAAAGTTATTTCAGTTATCCGTATGTCTTAGATGTTAACTAATCGAAAGCTTTGATACGAGAGTCTTCAAAAGTAAATACATTTCCTTGTTTCAGAATAAAGAGAATTACTACAAAAACAACATATGGCAGAAATGACTTATGTGTCAAATGACTTGAGAAATCCTTTGACAACTAAAAGTAACAGAAGTCAAAATGTATAATTTAAACTGAATTTTGAATTAACCTTTTAAATTATTAATTAACAAAGTACAATTATGAAACTTACTCAAATATTCTTATTATGTATTACAAAGAATTTGATGACGGTAATACTCACATATCTTGTACAGAGCATAACTTGTCCATAGCATACATTCAAAAGTACTGAGGGGAAGTTGTATTTGAGGATTTCATTTATTGTTTTGATACATATTTTCAGAATGCTATCGGTGTGTGTTTTGTAAGATTGCCTCCACTACAACTGTGTACAATGTCAGACATCTTGTAAGAACACGTGGAAAAGACAAGCTTTCACAGAGCGATACACAGGTACTAGAGGAGTCAGTTAGGACGAATACTCGGGAGTTGTACACAAAAAGAGAAGGAAGAACAGACAATAGTCTCAAATTCCTTGTTCAAAAGAAAACAAAGAACAAAGCAGAGTGTATGAGAAAAATATCACTGAAACTGCTAATGCCTCTACAGTAACACATAGCCAATGTGTAAAGAAGCTAAATACTGAAGGAGAAACACTTTACAAATGTGAGACAAGAAGTTATGTTGAAGTGATCTGAAGAAACATATGTATAATGAATCAGACAGAAGAACAGCCCGTTAACGCTGGTATGAATTACCAGGTCTGTAATGATACAAATACAGTGTTGACACATAGTAGAATATATACAGGAAACAAATGCTTCAAATGTGATGTCTGCGGTAATGCCTTTAATCAAATCAGTGGTCTAAAAAGGCATATGAGAAGAATACATACAGTGGAAAAGTGCTTTAAATGTAATGTTTGTAATTATGCATGTAATCACAGCAGTGAACTGAAGACTCATATGAGAAAACATACAGGAGAAAAATGCTTTAAATGTGATGTTTGTGATTATGCAGGTAGTAAAATCAGTAATCTGAAGACTCATATGAGAATACATACAGGAGAGAAATGCTTTAAATGTGATGTTTGTGATTATGCATGTACTCAGAGTGGCAATCTGAAAACCCATATGAGAATTCATACAGGAGAGAAATGCTTTAAATGTGATGTTTGTGATTATGCATTTACTCAGAGTGGTCATCTGAAGACTCATATGAGAATACATACAGGAGAGAAATGCTTTAAATGTGATGTTTGTGATTATGCATTTACTCAGAGCGGTAATCTGAAGACTCATATGAGAATACACACAGGAGAGAAATGCTTTAAATGTGATGTTTGTGAGTATGCATGTACTCAAAGCAGTAGTCTGAAGACTCATATGAGAATACATTCAGGAGAGAAATGCTTTAAATGTGATGTTTGTGATTATGCATGTACTCAGAACGGTAACCTGAAGACCCATATGAGAATACATACAGGAGAGAAATGCTTTAAATGTGATTTTTGTGTTTATTCAAGTGGTGTTAGTGGTAATCTTAAGAATCATATAAGAATACATACAGGAGAGAAATGCTTCAAATGTGCTGATTGCGATTATGCTAGTTATTGTAGATATCATTTAAAAAGACATATTAAAATGCATACAGGCGAGAAATGCTTTAAATGTGATATTTGTGATTATGCATGTACTCAAAGCAGTAGTCTGAAGATTCATATGAGAATACATACAGGAGAGAAATACTTTAAATGTGATGTTTGTGATTATGCATGTAATCAGAGTGGTCCTCTAAAGACTCATATGAGAATACATACAGGAGAGTAATGCTTTTTATGTGATGTTTGAGATTATGCATGTACTCAAAGCAGTAATCTTAATATTCATATGAGAATACATACAGGAGAGTTATGCTTTAAATGTGATGTTTGTGATTATGCATGCAATCAGAGCGGTCCTCTAAAGACTCATATGAGAATACATCCAGGAGTGTTATGTTTTTTATGTGATGTTTGTGATTATGCCTGTACTCACAGCAGTAATTGGAAGACCCATATGAGAATACATACAGGAGATAAATGCTTTAAATGTGATGTTTGTGATTATGTGTGTACGCACAGCAGTAATCTGAAGACCCATATGAGAATACATACAGGAGAGAAATGCTTACAATGTGATGTTTATTATTATACATGTACTCGGAGCAGTAATCTGAAGGAACATATGAGAAACCATACATGAGAGTCATGCTTTATATGTATTGTGTGATTATGTGAGTAATGCTAACAGTAAACTGAAGACACAATGAAAAATATGTAAAGTTGAGAAATGCTTCAATTGTGATGTTTGTTATTTTTCATATAATCATAGAAGTTCACTGAAGACTATGATAATACATACAGGAGAGAAATGTTGCTTATGCATGTAGTGATATAGTGATAGCTATAATTTGAAGAGTCATAAAAATGCATACAGGAGAGAAAATGTTTTAAGGTTCATTAAGCCAAAAAAAATAGTTTGGTTTCCGGTCTGCTGCCCCCCCTCCCAAAAAAAGAGGCTAGGTAGGTTGCAAATCTTTTTTTTCTGTTTTTTTTTTTTTTTTTTGTTAGCGATGGTTGTCACTATCTCATATATGGCGGGACCTATCTACACTATCTTTATAAGCCCCTATTTTTTAAAGGAGGGATATGCAACTTAAATGTTACTTACTTCTATATTAGAAGATGAAGAAGGTATCGTCCTATGAAAAAAAACGTAGTTTGAAATTTACCCCAAATAAAAAGTTTAGTGTCAAGGGTAAACAAGAGGGTAGGTAGGGAGAAATAAAACTCTTTATTTGGCCTTACTAAGACCAATTAAATTTTCTTTTAAATCTTGAATTGTATTAGGCATCTTCTCAGAGGGAAAATATGACATACCACATTATATGTAATCAGATTTTGGCCATGTAACAGATTTGTTTGAAACTTTAACATCTGATCATTTATACTCATTTATGTTCACTTATCACTTAATTCAAGTAAGATTTTCACTGGAGGTATTTTTAAAATTTGATTTCCCTATCCTGGTTGCCCAACCAAGGTAGAGTTATTTTATCATAAGTAAAAACTTGATACACATACTTTGCCTAAGGAAATATATAAATATAAAACCTATTGTATTATATTTGTGAAATAATTGCATTAAAAATTATATATTTAGATTGAATTCATTAGAAGTTCAAGTTTGAAAAATTATTACCTCCCTTTACCTATCTTGGGTGCACACCCAAGATAGATTGGGAATAAATGAATTCAGAAGCCATACGTAGTTTTAAAACTTGCATTTTGGTTCAGAATGTTAAAATATTTGTATATCTATCCAATTCAAATGTAAAAATAGAAATGATATTGAAACAAAAAAAAGAAATACTCAACGTTTTAAATACTTTCATACTACAAATGTAAAGGGGAGTAATAACAAAATTTTATAAAAGTTAATAAAATGTAAATTTCTGATAGGGATCTAACTCTATGTAGGTGGTCAATTACTTTTAAGCAACATTTTATGACAAATTTTACTTTTTAGCTCACCTGAGCTGGCTCAGGGGGATCGATGAATGTCCGTCGTCCGTCGACTGTCCACACTTAGTTTGTTAACACTCTAGTGGTCATATTTTTGCCTCAATTGTCACGAAACTTGGTCAAGATGTTCGAATATGGGTCATCCCGGATGAAAAACTAGGTCACATGACCCAAAAATAGAAAAATCTTGTTGAGGCTCTAGAGGCTACTGTTTCAGTCCAAATATCCTGGCAATTTGTCAGAAAGGTTGTTTCTATGATTTTTAGCTCAAATTTTAATATGGGTCACCTGGGGTCAAAAACTAGGTCACACAGTCTGAATATTGAAAAACCTTGTTAACACTATTAGAGGTAACATTTTCAGCCCAAATATCCTGGAAATATGTCAGAAAGGTTGTTTCTATGATTTCTAGCTCAAGTTTCAATATGGGTCATCTGGAGTCAAAAACTAGGTCACACAGCCCAAATATGGAAAAGCCTTGTTTATACTCTGGAGGTAACATTTTTCAGCTCAAATATCCTGGAAATTTGTCAGAAAGGTTGTTTCTATGATTTCTAGCTCAAGTTCGAATATGGGTCATCTTGGGTCAAAAACTAGGTCACAGAGCCCAAATATGGAAAAACCTTGTTAACACTAGTCAGAAAGAAGGTTATTTCAATGATTTCTAGCAACTTTGTTAAAAGCAGTTGTACTCGGGTGAGCGATAAAGGGCCATCATGGCCCTCTTGTTTGTATATTCTGTTAGAGATTTATTTAATGAACAAAAAGACTCATTACATATAGTTAGATCCGGGGAAATACTCTGCTTAAGAAGGCAATTTCTAACTGTATTTCCCTGTTACAATTCCAGATTTAAAAAAAAATTGATTTGGTCTTAGCAGTGGACCTTAAAATGTGATGGTTGAGATTATCCCAGAAGTGATAACAGTATAATATATATATCATAATACATACAGAAGAGAAATTGTTTAAATGTTATGTTTGTTATTATGCAAATGAGATGGCAGTATTCTGTGGAGATATATAAGAATACAGAATGTAGAGTTATGATTTAAATGTGATGTTTATGATTAGAATGGTGATCAGCTTACAGAAATAAAAATGTGTTCATAAATGTAATGTTTGTGATTATGCCAGACTTGTGCATGATTGCTTTAAAGGTAATCCATTAAGTTACAATGTAATTGATTTATTTTTAATATAACTGATTAAATTACAATTGCTTTTGAAATGTAACTGATTACATTCCGTTACATTTACTGTTTATAATTAAAATATGATAATTTGTTTTCCCATTAATTTTGTAAATACTGAAGTATATGTTGTGTGAGCTAAATTGTGTAAAAATGATATAATGTTTTTTCTTCATTTCATAATAATTCATGTAAAGAGAACTATAAATTAGTGAATTACTATGAAGAACTGATACATTTTGAAACATATTCTTGCTAGTTGACGAACAAAGAGTCTGTGACAAATTCAGTGGAAATAAAGAAAGTAAAACATACAGTACTTAACACCATTTTTAAATTACTTTTGTTTCATTTATCTGTATCAAATGAATAATGTGAACAATATCTGTAAAGACAATAAGAGCGTCTTGCAGTATTTTATATGGCTTGGTTAACAATTTGTTTACAACAAGAGTATGTTGATAATGGTATAAACTATGTTTTAGTTTATTGGCGTTTGGTGGACCGGTTCCTCTTCCAAAGGACTTTGTGTCAGACGGGGGTAGTACGTGATGGGTGAAGCTGGCCCATATTAAAGCAATCTATTCGGAAGTGGCTTGTTTTTCTACATGCAAAGCAAATGTCTGCACCGGAGGCTCAAACCCTCAAAGAAAGGGTACACCTTGGTAGGATCCTCCCTGAAAAGATCCACTTTGGTAAACCTAGTACCGTAAGGTGTGAAGGTCGGCATACGTGGCTGAGTTTGGTATGCTGTTGGAAATCTTTGGCCCATAGCACCAGTACGTATGGAAGTAAAAGAATTTTGAGCATTATTAACATTAGACGTTTTAAGCTTTTTAATCGCCTTAATCTCAGCAGACTCCAGTTTCTTTTCGTCCTCACTATCATCACCAAGTGAAGGGGTCTCATTTTTGCGGACCGTGGCCCAGCCCCCATGGGAATTTTCTGCGATCTTAATAAATTAATTTCTATGCTGTGTCTTTTTCAGCAAATTCTTAGCGAAGAATTAACATGTGCAAAATGAACAATAATGTCTTCAGCAGAGTCAATAACGTCGCTGTTAAACTCGAACTGCTGCCTGTGTGCTCCACTCTTTAACTTAGGTGCTTTATCTTTCACTTTGGTGGTGCTTGAACTGCCTGCACCGCCAGAAAACTGCTTCTTTAAATCACTAATTTGAATGTCAAAGTAAGATCTAAAAAGTCCAACAACTTCAAAAACATCCCCGTCGCAATGCCCAGGGGGCTTACCTGTAATAGGGCCACGTGCAACTCCTTGTTGACTGAAATGCCTGAGAGTCGCCACGTAATCCCCTTTCTTGCAGAAATTGTTGACTGCTTGAAGAGCTGTGGAAAAACAAAAATCTAGGTCAGTAGGTCGAGTTCGAACATGGTTCATCTAGCGTCAAAAACAAGGTCACCTGGTTGAAAACCTTGTGTATGCCATATAAGTGACATTTACAAGTCAATTGTTTAAAGCACCATGTATTTAATGTTAAGATCATTTTTTTTTAATCAGTAGATGTTTGGTCACAGGTACTTGACGCCCACCTTTTTGACATCTACATCCAATTCATTATGTAACAGGCATATATGTTAGTGTTTTCCCTGTTTTTCTTTCAAGAATATGAAATTCAGAAAATTATGATATATATGTTGTGTGCACAACTGCACACGCATTATATGCTAAGTACATTTAAAAACGCAACATATTTTAATTCAACAAATTATGCGGAAAAACAGTTGCAAATATTCTAGTTGTCCTTTCCATTGACTATTGTCTTGTTGTGCCATTTTCTTAAAAACGACACGAAAAAATTGTAAAACGGCAAAAATAAAAAAATCAATATTTGCAATTAAATGTTTATGTTATTTTTTTGAAAAGAATAAAAAAATCAATATGTTTAGAATTTAGACAACCTAAGAAAAATTACTTAACATTGATAATGTTTGTTAAAATGTGGTGTGTCTATTTACTTTGTAATTTTGTTAAAACTTGTCTACATTCCCCTGATTTGTTAATGAAACCACTGCTTTAAGCATCAAAATGTACCAATTTTTCTCACAAATTTTAAATGACTTTAAATAGCGATTTTCCGTAAATATGGCAATTATTTTCGGTTAACCATAAACCCCACAAAACATTTATGATTGATGCAAAACCTATCGCAACATGTTATTTCAGACTAAAACAATACTTTGGTGTTAACATTGTTCACGACTTATTCCCCATTTTCTTTAATTGAAACAATCAATATTGATAACAAATTGCCAGCCGGCGCTCTTTTTTTGCACAGTATACATCAGAAAAATCAGTTCTCCGTTAATTTGAATACAATGTACACAAAAGTTAAATTTTCAAAAAGAATTGTCTAGTACTGTTTCTTCCCAGATTGTTTAGTAAATTGCCCGCCTGTTAAAATGACCCAAACACGGTTTGAACGGGCGTTAAACCCCTACAACACAACATGTAAGTGTTGCGTTTTTAAATGTACTGAGTATAATTATGCATCATTGTGGTCTTTGATCTTCTGGTTGTCAATATTTTAATGATAAAGGAGTTCCATCATTCATGAAGATCTTCATGAAGATCATTTAAAATATTTCAGACTTATTTACAACTAAATTTACACTCAAAGTTGTTTTGAAAGACTGTTCAAATTTAAATGATATAGATGTTTCTACTCAAATATATTCACATAAGCAAAAAATCCTATCCATAAATGGAGACAACTGACATGTCAGAGTTCTTCTAGAATGAATGCAATCAAAACTGAAGGATGGTAAAAAATTCAATAGAATACATGCAGATTTTACCTGTGATAATATGATTGAAGTACTCAAATAATGCCAGAGGTTTAACATGCCATTAACAAATTCCTTTAATGACTTTTTTAGCTCACCTGGCTATGCCAGGGTGAGCTTTTCTGATCGATGATTGTCCGTCGTCCGTCAACATTTTGATTCAAATGACATCTCCTCTGAAACCTCTAGGCCAATGTTGATAAAACTATGCAGGAATGTTCCTTGCATGAAGCTCTACCAAAATTGTTCAAAGAATTCCATTCCATGCAGAACTCTGGTTGCTATGGCAACAAATAGGAAAAACTTTAAAAATCTTCTTCTCTGAAACCACAAGGCCTAGAGCTTAGATATTTGGCATGTAGCATTGTCTAGTGGACCTCTACCAAGATTGTTCAAATTATGACCCCTGGGTCAAAATTTACCCCGCGCGGGTGGGCACTTAGTTTTTGCATAGGGTTATATAGGAAAAACTTTAAAAATCTTCTCTGAAACCACAAGGCCTAGAGGTAAGATATTTGGCATGTAGCATTGTCTAGTGGACCTCTACCAAGATTGTTCAAATTATGACCCCCGGGTCAAAATTGACCCCGCGGGGGTGGTCACTTGTTTTACATTGGAATATATAGGAAAAACTTTAAAAATCTTCTTCTCTGAAACCACAAGGCCTAGAGCTTAGATATTTGGCATGTAGCATTAGCTAGTGGACCTCTACCAAGATTGTTCAAATTATGAGCCCCGGATCAAAATTGACCCCGCACGGGGGGTCACTTAGTTTTACATAGGCTTATGTAGGAAAAACTTTAAAAATCTTCTTCTCTGAAACCACAAGGCCGAGAGCTTAGATATTTGGCAGGTAGCATTGGCTAGTGGACCTCTACCAAGATTGTTCAAATTATGACCCTCGGATCAAAATTGACCCCGCACGGCGGGTCACTTAGTTTTACATAGGCTTATATAGTAAAAACTTTAAAAATCTTCTTCTTTGAAACCACAAGGCCTAGAGCTTAGGTATTTGGCATGTAGCATTGGCTAGTGGACCTCTACCAAGATTGTTCAAATTATGACCCCCGGATCAAAATTGACCCTGCACCGGGGGTCACTTAGTTTTACATAGGCTTATATAGGGAAAACTTCAAAAATCTTTTTCTTTGAAACCACAAGGCCTAGAGCTTAGATATTTGGCATAGCATTGCCTAGTAGACCTCTTCAAAGAATGTTCAAATTATGCCCCTGGGGTCAAAAGTGACCTTGCCCGGGGGGATCATTTGTTTTACAAAGGCGTATATAGGAAAACTTATTTGGTATATAACATTATCTAGTGATCTTCCACCAGGCAAGTGGACTTGTACCAAGGTGAGCGATATAGGGCCATCTTGGCCCTCTTGTTTTAATTATCTTACGCCAAATCTTAATGTACAAATTTTACGTAATATTTATATATTTATATATCTAAATTATTACTAAAAAAGTGGGCCGTTCTGGAAAGGTCCGTTCTGGACCGGTCCGTTCTGGATGCGGGCCGTTCTGGTACTAGACCCCAACTGGATACCTTAATTTATGAATTGTCTCGTTAAAATGCTCAAGATGCCAAAATGTCATGGGGTTTGAAAGTCTTGTTTAAAAGGTTGACTATATATTTTTGAAGATATTTCCGAACAATTGTCTGCTTGTAACGGTAACTTTCTGGCAAGACATGGATCATCGTTAGATCTACGGTCAAATGAAAAAGTCACAGCTTCTTTCCAGTCTATCAAAATTTGTTATATTTAAGAGCTTTCCCGCTTGTTGGGCAGTGCCTAATTTCATATTATGAAGAGTTTGGGGTAAGTACACATAGCGCAAAGATGACAACGACCTTTTAGTCAGCACATAGGGACCATAACCACATCGAGACAATAGCGATCAACAACAACGACAGAATATTTACGTAAATATTCATTATTTGAGTCAGGTAATGCCCCCTTTGTATTTGTTGTGACAAAGCGACCAACAACGACAAAAACTATTACGACAGATTCCAGGGCACACAAATTGAGGGTAATGAGCTAGCAGATCAACAAGCTAAGAAAGGGGCGGTAGAAATAAGCAATATGAAAGATGAAGATGTGATCACAGATAAGAAGGATGCAAAAGAGATAGTCTCACTAATGAAAGGAAAGAAGTTAAAGAGAAGTGGAATAATCAATATAACAACTCAGAAAAAACAGACAAAATACAAGAGATTTTCCAAACAGCAGGGACAAGAAATTGTGTGGGGGAAGAGAACAGAAAAGTTTTCAACATCATAAACCAGCTGATTTCTGGACATAGCAGGCTGAACAACCATTGGAGCAAGGTAACAGGGAATGAAGATAAAAGCGAAAAGATGACAACGACTTTTTAGTCAGCACATAGTGACCATAGCCACATCGAGGCAATAGCGATCAACAACAACAACAACGACAGAATATTTACGTAAATATTCATTATTTGAGTCAGGTAATGCCCCATTTGTATTTATTGTGTAAATATTCGTGCTGATCATGTCTCGGCAAAGCATCCTGGATGCTGAGTACACTTGAGAAAGGTTCGCCTACATGGCAAAGTATAAGGGTACTCCGGATACGCGCTTTTCGGATGGCAGTGGCTAGAGTTACGGTACAGTAACTCTAGCCTCCGAGTCTAGAGTTACGGAAGTTCCGTATCTAGCAAAACCGTATGAGGAACAGCTATAGTTACGGAAGTTAATAAAGTCATCCATGTTGCTATAATGTAAACAGTATCATTTTACCTGTAATCGCAAATATTACGGAAATAGTGTTGTTATCCTCATGTTTTAATTAAGAAATAATCTATGGCTTGGAGTTCTTTATCGAAATTGAAGCATTCCCTGGAGGTGATGTGCCTGGCGGAATAATTCACGAGGGCGAAGCAGGCACATTACCAACGGGAAAGGCTTCAATTTCGATAAAGCACTCCAAGCCATAGATTATTTCGATTCTTATAAGCCGAATTTATGAAAACTATCGTAACTACCACGGACCTTTTTTTCAGTTCGGCGGTAATGTGTAAAATAGCATAAGTAGTGGCATCTAGCGAATCAAGATGGTAAACAAGTATTCTAACTTTCAACGTAATAGTTCAAACAGTTTAGACAAAAAGTGGACTTAGTACGAAAGTTAATAAAGGGTCTTAATGTTTTAAAAATCCTTGACAGAGTAACATCCTCTTGCCTACAGATGGGGGTAATGATATAAACAAGCAGTCAGAGTTTCAAAGCAATATCTCAAAGGGTTAGTCTATAAGTTGATTTTACACATATTCAATGTATTTTCGAAGTCAAAAAGGGGCATAATTCTGGTCAAAAACCTTTACAGAGTTATGTACTCTTGTCTGTTGATGGAGGTAATGATGATAAATAAGTATGGTAAGTTCCAAAGCAATACCTCTAATTGTTTCGAAATAAAGTTGGGTGGTACGAAAAACTTAACCAAGCTCAATACACTTTTTAAGCAAGAGCTGTCCCTCACAAGTGACGAATGACCCCGAAAGAGATGTCTCACAGTCTTTGTCCTCTCCATGTGCTCATTAATTGTGGTATGTAATTTTAAAATCTATGCGACACATCAGCTTGATGTGCTAGACATTTGTGCCAAGTTATTTTTAAATCAATCAATGCATGATAAAGTTATAGTCCGGACACGAATGTGTGCATATACAGGATTCCATTACCTTCAAATTGTAAGTGTGACCTTGACCTTTGTGGTAGGGACGTGGGTCTTGCACGCGACACGTCGTCTTGATGTGCTGAACATTTGTACCAAGTAATTTAAAATCCTTCAATGCATGACAAAGTTATAGTCCGGACACGAATGTGTGCATATAAACAGGATTCCATTACCTTAAAACTATAAGTGTGACCTTGACCTTTGGGGAAGGGACGTGGGTCTTGCACGCGACACGTCGTCTTGATGTGCTAGACATTTGTGCCAAGTTATTTTAAAATCCTTCAATGCATGACAAAGATATAGCCCGGACACGAATGTGTGCATATATACAGGATTCCATTTTTTAGTTATTATTAAAATTCCCCCCCCCCTTTTTTTTAGAAAACACTACTCAATTTAATAACAAGAGCTGTCAGTAGGGCAGCGCGCTCGACTTTTTTAGTGCTTGCCAATAAAACAGAACTTTGACAGTAAAGGGCACACACGACTTTAACTAGGAATTTCTAAGTACAAATCAAGAAACATTTTCTCTTGCTAACAGATGTCTCATGATGGTACATACTTATGTACCATTATGACACGTGTTTGTAAGCAAGAGAAGATAACCCTGTGAAAATGTGTCTTTGATTTGTACATAAAAATTCCTAGTTACGGTAATTTCTTGTGTGCAACTGGCACTGCCATGCACATACAATATATCGTTTACCACCAAGTCTTGAAGTATTAATTTAAAACTTTGCTGTAGTATTCAGGGATATCAAAGAAATAAGTTTGATAACTCTTGACTTAATATCTTGCTACTTGTGGCTCTTGTTTATACACATTTGGTTTTTTTACTGACAAAGTTTTGTTGAACTGAAAAAGTCGTGACGCTGTCCTACTAAAAGCTCTTGTTACACTTAGACTTTTGCTATAACTTTTGCGTTTCTTAAGATTTTTTTATCAAACTTTTAAATTATATTGCTTATGTCGAAAGGGTTCTAATGCCACCAAATTTGTTGGTCAAGGTCATATATGACAGAGTTATGCCCCTTTTGTACTTAGATTTTGTCACAAAAATATTGGTCATTCTGACAAAGCGTAAGAGGCCGACACAAGTGTACTACTGAACACCCATCTAGTTTTTACATAGGCTTATTTAGGAAATTTTAAATAATCTTCTTCTCTGAAAACACAAGGCCTAGAGCTCAAATATATATCATATGGCATAACTTCAATGTATTGACCCACTACCAAAGTTGGTCAAAATTTGCCCTGGTCTCTTGATTGAATGTAGGCTTATACAAAGGAAATTCATTAGCCAAAGGTCAAAATTTTCCCATTGTGCTATTAATGATCTTCTATTATAGCCAATGGTAGCCAGGTGAACGATATAGGACCATCTTAGCCCTCTTGTTTTAATTGTCTCCCTTTATTGAGTTATCTTTGACCGCGGGTCGCCGGCCGGGCTTGTGCTTCTAGGGAGAACTTGCTTAGCAGTGAGCTATGGTTAAGGCCCAACT
Source organism: Saxidomus purpurata (assembly GCA_022818135.1). NCBI lineage: Eukaryota > Metazoa > Mollusca > Bivalvia > Venerida > Veneridae > Saxidomus > Saxidomus purpurata. Next base: position 54,496,009 of record JAFMSR010000002.1, on the reverse strand, counting down.
CGCACAACCCACATTGTGCTGGTCACGGAGTGAGGTCCCTTTAGACCCGGTTATTTCATTAAAGCACTTAGTCCATTTGTAAAGTTCTATTTCATTTATTTTCTTCTTCTGTAGTTTCTAAGCTAGCATACAACAACACATCAGCATAGGCTAGCACCAGAAAATATCAAAGTTATTTCAATTTTCCATATGTCTTAGATGTTAACTTTTCGTAAGCTTACGACTGTCTTCAAAATTCTTCAAGAATTTCATACTTACAGAATAAAGAGATTTACTACAGAAACAACATCTGGCAGAAATGACTTATGTGTCAAATCCCTGAGAAATCCTTTGACAACTAAAAGTAACAGAAGTCAAAATGTATAATTCAAACTGAATTTTGAATTAGTTTTTATAAATTATGAATTAACAAAATACAATTATGAAACTTACTAAAATATTCTTACTATGTATAACAATGAATTTGATGAAGGTAATACTCTGTCACATATCTTGTACAGAGCATAATCTTGTCCATAGCATAAATTCAAAAGTACCAAAGGGAAGTACTTGAAACATCATACAGTGCTAGAGCACAATGATGGGAAGTACATGCCAGAGAACCATAACTCTACCTTGCCTAGTTACCCCCTGCCATATACTGACATTTTATTAAATCCTATATCCATTCCTCTCACCTCAAATTTCTTGGCAGACTAGTATGTAAAGAGCACTTTGCGAGGGAATATCCATGCCTAACATAGCTCTTGTTGTATTTGAGGATTTCATTTATTGTTTTGATACATATATTTTCAGAATGCTATCAGTGTGTATTTTGTAAGATTGCCTCCACTACAACTGTGTACAATGTCAGACATCTTGTAAGAACACGTGGAAAACACAAGCTTTCACAGAGCGATATACAGGTACTAGATGAGTCAGTTAGGAAGAATACTCTGGAAAAGTACCCAAAAAGAGAAGAAAGAACAGACAATAGTCTCAAATTCCTTGTTCAAAAGGAAACAAAGAACAAAGCAGAGTGTATGAGAAAAATGTCACTGAAGCTGCTTATACCTCTCCAGTAACACATAGCCAATGTGTAGAGAAGCTAAATACTGAAGGAGAAACACTTTACAAATGTGAGACAAGAAGTTATGTAAGTACATTAAGAAGTGATCTGATGAAAAATATATGTATAATGAAGCATACAGAAGAACAGTCCGTTAACACTGGTATTTATGATCATGCATGTAATGATACAAATACAGTTATGACACATAGGAGAATATATACTGGAAATAAATGCTTCAAATGTGATATTTGTGGTAATGCATTCCATCAAATCAGTGGTCTAAAAATGCATATGAGAATACATACAGGAGAAAAATGCTTTAAATGTGATGTTTGTAATTATGCATGTTATCAGAGTGGTGATCTCAAGAAACACGTAAGAATACATTCAAAAGAGAAATGCTTTAAATGTGATGTTTGTGATTATGCATGTACTGACAGTAGTGCTCTTAAAACTCATGTAAGAATACATTCAGGAGAGAAATGCTTTAAATGTGATGTTTGTGATTATGCATGTACTCAGAGCAGTAATCTGAAACTGATGGGTTTTTTTTTAAATTAGTTGTTGGTTGCAAACAATTTCATATATGAGTGGTCCCCTAAAAATAGGTATGGTGAAAATTAAAGACAAAAAGGGGGGGGAAGTGGGCCTCGGGGGATTCGCAATGAAAATACCGCGGCGGCGATTTTTTTGTGGTTTTAAATTTTTTAATGTGTGAAAAAAGTCAGAAATAGGGGGAGAAATGTCCTGCTAAAACCCCCGAAAAAAGGGGTTATTTTTAAAAATGTTTTTGCATAGTGAATTGCGTGAGTTGGGCGGGGGGGGGGGGGGGGGGGGGGGGGGGGGGGGGGGGGAAAAAAAATTTTTATTTTTAAATAAAAGAATATATAAAGGAAAGGGGGGGGGGGGGGGGGGGGGGGGGGGGGTTTTGGGGGGGGGGGGGGGGGCTGTATAATGGAAATAAATGTCTTCAATGTGTAGCTCCTCAAAGGGGAGAAAAAAATGTGGGGGGGTTTGTTTGGGGGGGGGGTTTTTTTTTTTTTTTTTTTTTTTTTTTTTTTTTTTTTTTTTGGGGTTTTTTTTAAAAAAAAGAAAAAATTTTTTTTAAGGGGGTTTTTTTTTTTTTTTTTTTTTTTTTTTTTTTTTTTTTTGTGGGGGTTTTTTTTTAAATTTTTTTAAAAAAAATTCGGGGGGGAAATGCTTTAAATGTGATGTTTGTGATTATGCATGTACTCAGAGCAGTAATCTGAAAAAACATATGACAATACATACAGGAGAGAAATGTTTTAAATGTGATATTTGTGATTATGTATGTACTCACAGAAATACTCTGAAGACTCATATGAGAATACATACTGGAGAGAAATGCTTTAAATGCGATGTTTGTGATTATGCATGTACTCACAACAGTGCTTTTAAGACTCATTTGAGAATACATTCAGGAGAGAAATGCTTTAAATGTGATGTGTGTGATTATGCATGTAATCAAAGCAGTAATCTGAAGACACATATGACAGTACATGCAGGAGAGAAATGCTTTAAATGTGATATTTGTGGTTATGAATGTACTCACAGCAGTGCTCTCAAGACTCATATGAGAATACATACAGGTGAGAAATGCTTTAAATGTGATGTTTGTAATTATGCATGTAGTAAGAGCAGTAATCTGAAAACACATATGAGAATACATACGGGCGACAAATGCTTTAGATGTGATTTTTGTGATTATGCATCTACTAACAGCAGTAATCTGAAGACCCATATGAGAATACATACAGGAGAGAAATGCTTTAAATGTGATGTTTGTGATTACGCATTTACTCAGAGCAGTCATCTGAAGACTCATATGAGAATACACACAGGAGAGAAATGCTTTAAATGTGATATTTGTGATTATGCATGTACTCAAAGCAGTAGTCTAAAGACTCATATGAGAATACATTCAGGAGAGAAATGATTTAAATGTGATGTTTGTGATTACGCATTTACTCAGAGCAGTCATCTGAAGACTCATATGAGAATACACACAGGAGAGAAATGCTTTAAATGTGATATTTGTGATTATGCATGTACTCAAAGCAGTAGTCTAAAGACACATTTGAGAATACATACAGGAGAGAAATGCTTTAAATGTGATTTTTGTGTTTATTCAAGTGGTGTTATTGGTAATCTTAAGAAACATAAGAGAATGCATACGAGCGAGAAATGCTTTAAATGTGATATTTGTGATTATGCATGTACTCAGAGCAGTAAGCTGAAGACTCATATGAGAAAACATACAGTGGAAGAATGCTTTAAATGTGATGTTTGTGATTATGCATCTAATCAGAGTGGTCTTCTAAAGACTGATATGAGAATACATACAGGAGAGTAATGATTTATATGTTATTTTTGTGATGTTTGTGATTATGCATGTAATCAGAGCAGTGATTTGAAGACTCATGTGAGAATACATACAGGAGAGAAATGATTTGTATGTTATTTTTGTGATGATGTGAGTAGTGCTAGCAGTAATCTTACAACACAATGTAGATTATATAAAGGGAAGAAATGCTTCAAATGCGATGTTTTGATTTTGCATATAATCATAGAAGTTCTCTGAAGACTCGTATGAAAATACATACAGGGGAGGACTGCTTTAAATGTGATGTTTGTGATTATGCATTTAATCAGAGCGGTCTTCTGAAGACACATATATGAGAATACACATGGGAGAAAAATGTTTTAAAGGTGATTTTTGTGATTATGCATATGAGAAACCATACATGAGAGTTATGCTTTATATGTGATTATGTGAGTAGTGTTAGACTTTAAATGCCAGTAGTGATAGCAGTAATCTTAAGAGACGCATATATCAGAATACGTACAGAAGAGAAATTGTTTAAATGTTATGTTTGTCACCATGCAAATAGAGATAGCAGTATTCTGTGAGATATATAAGAATACAGAATGTATAGTAATGATTTAAATGTGATGTTTATGATAAGAATGGTGATCAACTTACAGAAATAAAAATGTGTTCATAAATGTAATGTTTGTGATTATGCCAGACCTGTGCATGATTGCTTTAAAGGTAATAAATGTAATTGATTCGATTTTAATATAATTGATTAAATTACAATTGCTTTTGAAATGTAATTGATTGCATTTCATTACGTTTACTGTTTACAATTAAAATATGATATTTTGCTTTCCCATTAATTTTGTAAATACTGAAGTTAATATGCTGTGTGAGCTGAAGTTATGTAAAAATGATAATTATAATGTTTTTTCTTCATTTCATTAGGCCTAACATAATAATTCATGTAAAGAGAACTATAAATTAGTGAATTATTATGAAGTACGGATACGTTTTGAAACATATTCTCTGTGACAGATTCAGTGGAAATAAAGAAAGTAAAACATACATTATTTAACACCATTATCAAAATACTTTTGTTTCATTTTTCTGTATCAAATGAATAATGTGAACAATATCTGTAAAGACAATAAGAGCGTCTTGCATTATTAAATATGTGCGCACCATAAACCGGTTTAAGCTCCCCAGTGGTGTTTTTGCCACTGACCGTTCCAAGGCGGTGCCCCATTGTGTTCCTTTAATTGTTCGTTTTGTCCTCGTGTGTTTGCTTTGTATGCTAGTGTGTGTTGGTAGTGTGCGTGTGTGCGTGCGTGCGTGCGTGCGTGCGTGTGTGCACTTCTGGGTGCTGTGGGGCTCGTTTTGGGGAGGCTGCGTTTTTGGTACGTGGCATTTCCTGTTTGATATTATTTTTGTTTTTTTGGTAAACATATAGTATGTTGATAATGGTATAAACTATCTTTAAGTTTATTGGAGTTTGCTGGACCGGTTCCTCTTCCAAAGGAGTGTCAGACGGGGTGTACGTGATAGTGAAGTTGGTCCGTAAGCAATCTATCCGGAAGTGTTTTGTTTTCCCACATGCACAGCAAATGTCTGCACCGGAGGCTCCCTGAAAAGATCCACTTTGGTAACCCTGGTAAGGTGTAAAGGTCGGCATATGTGGCTGAGTTTTGTTTGCTGTTGGAAATATTGGGCCCATAGCACCAGGACGCATGAAAGTAAAAGAATTTTGAGCATTATTGACATGAGACGTTTTAAGCTTTTTAACCGCCTTAATCTCAGCAGACTTTAGTTTCTTTTCGTCTTTACTATCATCACCCAGTGAAGGGGTCTCGTATTCGAGGACCGTGGCCAAGCCCCCAGGGGAATTTTCTGCGATCTTAATAAATTTATTTCTATGCTGTATCTTTTTTAGCAAGTTCTTAGCGAAGAATTAACATGTGCCGAGTCCTCAAAATGAACAATTATGTCCTCAACAGAGTCAATAACGTCGCTGTTAAACTCGTTGAACTGCTGCCTGTATGATTCACTCTTAAACTTAGGTGTTTTATCTTTTACTTTGGTGTTGCTCGAACGGCCTTCACCGCTTGAAATCACTAATTTGAATGTCAAAGTAAGATCTAAAAAGTCCAAAAGCTTCAAAAACATCCCTTTCGTAATCCCCAGGGGGCTTACCTGTAATAGGGCCACCTGCAACTCCTTCTTGTTGACTGAAATGCCCCTGAGAGTCGCAACGTAGTCCCCTTTCTTGCAGAAATTGCTAACTGCTTCAAGAGCTGTGGAAAAAAGGCTGTCGTCCTAAAATGCCCTCGTCTGAAGAGTCTTTTTGTTTAATTTGAGCTGATAAACTAGGCTCGTCATCTTTTTTGTGCGCGGAAAATGAATCGTCGCTTGTGATCGCCTGGTGTTCGTCGTCTGTCTGTCTGTCGTCTGTCTATCCACACTTTACCTTGTGTATGCAATAGAGGCTGCATTTTACACTGGATCTTAATAAAACATGGTCAGTATATCTGCCTTGATAACATCTCGGTCGAATTCGAACATGGGCCATCTGTAAACATTAAAAAAAAAATATGTTGAAAATTTGCTGTTTCTGTGTTTTTGAAAACAGTAAAAGTTAAAATCAGAATTTAGTGTAAGTTTGTTGCATTTGATAAAGTAATTTTTGTTAAAAAATCTAAATAAGTAACTTCTTAGTATCTACATGTTTAATATACTTAAACATTTAATAAAAATATTAAAATTGAATGTGAATTCCAAAAATGAAAAATGTAACAGTTTTATTAGAAAATTAATTTATTTGCTGACGAATGAAAACATAAAATTTTCTAGAAAATTGCTTTTTCTAAGAAATTAAAATCATTAAATGACAAAAGAAGTAATTAGATTGATTTTATGCAATAAATATATTGCAGTTGTAACTGTTCCTTCAGTCACTCAGTTGTAATTTACTATATTTACATTGTAGCACATTCATCAATTTTAACCGTGAAATATTCCTAACAGTTACTTTCACAGCATATCACCATTAAACAGTTCACATAGTGTATTCTGCTGGTCCATATACCCTGCTGATACCCTTCAAAAGTGCTGTAGCAGATATTTTCTTGTTTTCATATTCTTCCCAGAGCTTGAAAATTTTCTTGTCACCATTTCTTGATGCTTGGCGTTGACTTCTTCCTACACCATGTTCTACAAGCTGCTCAATGTCTAGCTCGACACCTTTGGACTGCTTGCTCAAGGCTGGCTCTTATAAAACGGAAGTGCCTGCAGTCCACAATCTTCAGACGATTATGCCAGTCTGGAAATATTTAAAGCATTCATTCCAAAATTAAATACTCGTTCACATGCATGTGTTTACTTTACTGTAATATAATTTTATGATTTTACTACTAGGCAAGTACTGAGTAGGTATAATTGTTGTCTCCCATTTAAAAATAGATCCATGCTGGGATTCACATGAATCATCTAGGGTTTTTGGAGGTGAAACAACTAGGAGTGAAACGACTAGGGGTTGGGTGAAACCACTGGTATTCGTTTCTATGGCCTTCTTTGATGTTGTTTTCCCGATTTTGCATTCTATTATCTTCCAATTTTTTATAGATAACTGAACAAATTTTTCATATAAACACTTTTTACACTGTTCCCTGAATTATAGAGCTTATAATATCAAGAGTTTTTAAGTACAGTGTGTAAAGCGCAAAGATGACAACGACCTTTTAGTCAGCACATAGTGACCATAGCCATATCGAGGCAAAGCGATCAACAACAAAAACTATCACGACCAAATCACAATCAACTTCCTTTGATGACAACTAAAATAATTATAATATCAATATTATCAATATAATAATATCAATATAATTGTAAAGCGCAAAGATGACAACGACTTTTTAGTCAGCACATAGTGACCATAGCCACATCGAGGCAATAGGTGTTACACCGATCATTTTTGTCCCATTTGATTTTATGGCAAATAGAGCACTTAAACACACTTCCTGTGACTTTCACAACAAAATCCAAGCAATCAGCTGTCTATATTTCTCATTTGCATCATTATCACAGTCAATCTACACCAGAAAAGTTACATGGTCAACGATGAACTTTTTTGCTATCATTCAATATCTGAAGACACTGTACAAATTTCCAATACACAGCTGTCATGTATGCCAGCGGGGAGTAATATTTGAACTCGTAGTCCTGAAGAAGACAAACAAAACAACTATTAGAGTATTCAGAAATGGCCAAATATTTACATAACAACAATAAATACAACTTACATTTCATCAAGCCATCCGCAGACAGATCTAAAATGGAGACTTCAAATTTTCAAAGAACTGCTTCCTAGCTAGAGCAATAATATTAATATAGTATATATTCGTCCCAGTTCCTAGTGACCGGTGTCACACCAATAGCAATTAACAACAACAACAACAACAATGTACGGTATCCGAGTCATACTTGAAATTCTGAATAACTTTGTAAAGCCATCCAAAAGATTTAACTAAATCAGTTATACCAACACAGCCGATTTCGGTTTACGTATACCTGTGCGTTTTTTAAGTGTTTCTACCTGAGAAGAAGTTTAGCCTATACCGGAGTGTTAAAACGGCCATGGGAAAGGGGCAGGCAACAGTTTTCTGGGTTCTCGGCAACAAAGCTTACAACCAATCTCACAATTTCTTCACACAACACCTGTAACTGCTAAACTGAAAGAAACAAAATACAGCATCATGCACATGTCAACTACCTCTTGAAAAATATCTTTGCTGCCAAACTCATTGCCATACACGAGTCATGGATTATGTTGAAATGTCCGAGGACAAATTGCTAACTTTCAAAACATCACTTAAATTTCATGCCTCAGTTGTCAATCAGGAGCTGGTCAATTTCAGACACCAGACTCCCTGTTAAATAAGAAAGAATTAAACACCTAAAAAGAGGAATTTACTGTACTGGGTCTTTGCTATTTACAGTTGTTACCAAAGAGATATCAGGATGTCAGTCCGAGAATCAACAAACATTATGTAGCAAAGATGGTAAATTAGTAACATAGTCGCGACACCTCTACTAATTTAAGCAAAAAGTAAAGCCCACGCATATTAGCTTCAGTGGATTCAGCAGCCAAAAGCCAATTAATGCTTCATTTACAGAATGGATACTGTATGAAAGACTACCTCCATAAAGTCGGCATAGGAAATTCACCAATCTGTAGCTGTGGAAAACCAGAGACCACAATATATGAGGGTCCCCCGGGAGGAATTCAAACAAGAAATTTTCTTATAAACCGGAGTGAATGACTCTAGTGAACACTTAATTGTTCACTTAAGTCATTCACAGGTCCTCTTCTTGTTCGGTCAGCAATAAGTGCACTCATTGCTGACAGAACAAGAAGACGACCCACACAAAGAGTACCGCAGAGTCATACTTGAAATTCTGAATGAATTTGTAAAATCATCCAAAAGATTTAAATAATCACTCGTACTAACACAACCGATTTCGGTTAACTAGATTTCTAATACATTTTCGTTTTTAAGTGATTCTACCTGAGGAAGAAGGTTAGCCTATACCGGAGTGTTAAAACGGCCAACAACAACGAGATTTGAAACAGGATGATATAGAGGCAGTGTGGTGCGAGATATATACTAAAGACAGCAGTTTTTTTATTAGCATCTGTTTAGCCTATACCGGTGTGTTAAAACGGCCAACAACAACAACAACGACAAGATGTTGAGAGGACATATGAAAGGAAAAAAATTGAAACAAGATGATAAAGAGGCAGTGTGGTGCGAGATATATACTAATGACAGCAGTTTGTTTTATTAGCATCTGTATATATACCTCCATCCAATGAACAAATGATGAAAAGTTTTTTGCCAGTAGTAGACATTGTAACACGCAAGGAAATGCCGGTTATGATATTAGGAGATTTTAATGCACATCACCAATATTGGAATGATAGAAGTGATAATAGACTGGGATGCATACTGCAATAGTTCATTCAGGGTAGCCAGCTAGTTATAATAAATGATGATACCTCAACAAGACATGACACAATCATAGATTTAACTATAATAAGTCCACAAATACTTCCCAAAATTAGTGAATGGAAAGTTCAGCAAGAGATCTACTTGAACACAGTTTAATAGATTAATATCGTTTGAATAGGAGATAGAGAGAAATATATAAGTCTCTGGTCCTTCCTGTGATGGACTATGGTGTTGCAGTTATAGCTACATCTACTGACAAATGTGTCAAACAGTTTGAAAAAGTGCAAAGAAGTGCCATGCTGAAGGCAACAGGATGTGTGAGTAGCACTAGTACAGAAACCTTAGAAATATTATCTAATACCACGCCGATCAGCCTGCATCTAAAACTACTATGCAAGTAGTCAATATCACGGACCTATACACCTGTGTATATAGGTCCGTGTCAATATTAAAGAATTGTTTCATAGATGTCAACAAAATGAAATTTTAGCTTTCGCAGATGGATCAATGCTTGAAAATCCAGGGCCAACAGGAGCAGGTGCAGCTATTTACTTGCAACGATACAACTCTAACCCAGTATTATTACACAAGGGGTATCTAAGTTTAGCAATAACTACGCAGGTGAAGTTGCTGGGATAGAAATGGCAATGGAATTCTTAAGCAACCAAGACGACATAATAAACAGACAAATTCACCTTTTCACTGACTGCCAGTCTGCAATTTTGACAGTGTTCTCCAAAGAAATCCCCAAAACGAAGATAGCAACAGTCATTAACATAAAAAAATAGTCATTTAGATTGAAGAGAAACACAACACACTTGAAGTACACTGGATTCCAGGTCGCAAAAATTTAGAGGGTAATGAACTAGCAGATCAACAAGCTAAGAAAGGGGCGGTAGAAACAAGCAATTTGAAAGATGAAGATGTGATCACAGAGAAGGATGCAAAAGAGATAGTCTCACTATTAATTAATAATAGGAAAGATAAAAAAGAAGTGGAATAATCAATATATCAGCTCGGAAAAAAAGCAAGAGATTTTCCAAACAGCAGGAACAAGAAGTTGTGGGGGGGGAGAGAGAAACAGAGGAAATAATAAACAGACAGGGCCTGGTCTGTCAATACATCTCTCTTGCAACACTGATTTGGAAAATAGAAGGAATTGACAGGCATTCCAGAGGGGAAATGATATCAATTCTTGGCAAATGTTTGTCTGATACCAAAAGGCTATGTTTGCCATTGTATTTAACAACTTCCTTTGATGACAATTATTATATAATATACAGTGTGTAAAGCGCAAAGATGACAACGACTTTTTAGTCAGCACATAGTGACCATAGCCACATCGAGGCAATGCGATCAACAACAACAACAGATGAAACCAAACCAAACTATTCCTTATTCTGTTATTTGAGTCAGGTAATGCCCTCCTTGTATTTGTTGTGTAAATAGTATTGCTGATCATGTCTCGGCGAAGCATCATTGTTGCTGAATACACTTCAAAAAGTTTCGCGTAGATGACAAAGTAGATAGACAGACCGGACCAGTACGCGGACGCTACCAGTACGCGGACACTTCCGTTTTCGGCGTTTTCTAAATCTAAGAATATTTCTTGCATTATTTTGATATTACATAATTTTTTTCGTACAGTATTAGTTCTTCTTCCGGTATAATAAATCTCTCGATATGAAGGTACAGGATCAGGCAGATACAGGTAGAGAGGTTCCCCACACATCATTTAGCCCCCATAACCCCATGCGTGATATTGATATCTCTGTAAAAGGTGTTGAGAAGCTTTTAAAAAACCTCAACCCCATAAGCTGCAGGACCTGATCAAATTAGACCCATTGTGCTCAAAAATACCAGTAAAGAATTAGCCCCTATAGTGTCCAAACTTTTCCAAAATCACTGCAGTCCAGCACTCTACCAGACATTGGAAAATGGCAAATGTCGCCCTGTCTTTGCCCTGTCTTTAAAAAGGTAGCAAGTCAGACCCAGCCAACTATCGCCCTTCTCTCTTACTTGTATCTTGTGTAAAACCCTGGAACACATTGTCTCCTCCAGTATAACAAAGCACTTTACTAGATCAAACTTGTTCTATGAATTGCAGCATGGTTTCCGAGAAAAAAGGTCATGTCAATCCCAATTATAATGCTTATAGATGATATCCTACAGTCAGTAAATCAGAGAAGCCAAGTAGACTTAATCCTTCTTGACTTCTCTAAGGCTTTGATATGGTCAACCATGAAAAACTTCTGTATAAGCTGCATTTCTACGGTATAAGGGGTCAAACTCTTAAATGGATCAAAGGTTTTCTTGATAACAGGTCACAGTCCGTGGTGGTAAATGGCTCCACATCCAGCTCCATACCAGTCTCCTCCGGTGTTCCCCAGGGCTCGGTCCTCGGACCTCTTTTATTTCTTATATACATCAATGACCTTCCTGAACATGTCCAATCCTCTAAAGTCCGCCTATTTGCTGATGACACGGCCATCTATCTATCTCTGACTGTCGCTTCTCATTCTAGCTTACGCAACATGACTTACACCAACTTGAACAATGGGAGACAAAATGGGACATGCAATTTAATCCATCAAAAGCCAGGTTATCCAAATCACAAAACGAAAAACAGCCATTCCAACACAATACCTTCTACATAACACCACATTAGAAACAGTTCCATCTGCAAAATACCTTGGCATTACAATATCAAAGATCTAACATGGAACAAACACATAAACAACATCACAACAAAGGCGAATCAAACACTTGGTTTTCTACGCCAAAACATCAAAGTTCATTCAGAAAGGTTAAAGTCAACTGCATACAAGACACTTGTCAGGCCCCAGCTTGAGTACAGCTCCACGGTCTGGTCCCCTACACAGGAACTCTCATTGACCAGATAGAGTCCGTCCAGAGAAGGGCTGCTAGGTGGGTCAAACATGACTTTGGCCGCATGTCAAGTGTCACTGACATGTTGACTTCCCTTCAATGGAGGCGCCTTGACCTTCGGCGTATTGACCAACGCCTGGTCATGTTTCACAACATCTTGCATGACCAGGTGGCTATCCCTTTCCCAAAATATATCATCCCTCTTACAAGATCATCTAGAACATCCCATCCCCATGCATTCCAACAAGTCCAAACTAAAACTGATTACTATAAATATTCATTTTTCCCAAGAACAATAGTCCACTGGAAGCTTTACCACCTGATATCATAAACTTGTCTGGCCCCGAGTTCAGTCTGGCTGTGCCGGATTGAACATACGTCTCCCTAAAATACCTTCTCTATTTTTAACCTGTTTTTAACAATATACTCATTTCCATTACTTTTATATTCTTTATTTCAGCTCTTTTACTAACATTCTTGTCAGTTGACGCGCGTCAAGTCTAGGTCCCCAGCAGGGGTTTGACTGTATGGAAGATAGATAGATAGATAGATAGAATAAATGTATTCTTACTTTTCCCAATTTTCAACTGGCAAACAAACAAAAAGAGAGGAACCCAAAAGGTAAATGTGAACAAATCATATTTTTCGCTAATATAGTGATGATAATAATAACGATGGGGTTGAAAATAACCCCATTATATGAAAATTCGAAGTTTTTAATGATGCTAACTTTTTTTAAAAGAAATTTCATAACGAAGCCGTAAAGGTGGCGTCAATTGTGAACTGCATGACTATCATTAAGGTGCATTTTCACAGTTACACTCCAAAGTTTTTCTTCATCTTTTGATTTGTTGGATGCATAGTTCAAGTTCTAGAAAAAAGCAATAATCCCCAAATTAACAGGTTTTTTACTTTCCTTGACGTAGAATTAAAATTCAGGTGGAAAATGGATGATGGATCAGTTAATCATGCACACGCACGACTACGCACTACGCACTCTATTTCCATGGCTTACCTCATGTGACTTAAATCAAACGGACGAAAAAATTTTTTTTCAATAAATAAACACTTGAATTCTTAAATAAGAATCATTAACAAATCTTTTCAAGGGTCTAGACTCCTCGTTTCATTTAGTTTTCTTTCCTCAAGAGGGTGTCCGCGTACTGGTCAAATCGTTTGAATTTTAAAGGCCGTGACTACCTCGTGCAGAGCTAGACTGCACATGCGCAGTGCGTTGTTTACACGCACAACTTTCTGTAAATTTTAGAGCAAAGACTTATCTGAATATATATGAAGACCAGATGATCTGAATCTCGACAGATTTGACACAACAAGTACGTTGCCGGAAAAAGTGTCCGCCTACTGTTCTTGTCTGTCTATGTTTACGGATTGCTCTGAGACAACTTACGTTATATGGTTTGTTCTCCGTAACTCATTCTTTAACCGAGGTCGTGCTTTTTAATTTGACGTCATTGCGAGAAAAAAGAATGCCCGAATGCAATCACATTCCATCTGGTGAAAAGTATACATCGACTTTGGTTTCTCAAAACAATCAAAATGCGAACAGGTAACGGGTGAGATAATTTATAATTTTTAACACTACATATCCTACTTTCTCAAACATTGGGCACTTGCACTGGTTTCATGAGGTATACAATATTTGGAATATTTGCTCGTGACACTGGCTGAAACGTCCGAGTACTACGCAAGTTTTTCTTTCCCAAAGAATTATATTGTTTTTCAGCCATATCAACAAAGAAAATTCGTAAAAAAAAGGCAGATTAAACCTAAGTAAAGTAGTTAATTTAAAGCAACATTCCTGTTACCATGCAGACTTTGTCCAAAATAAATCAATTTGCAGGTTTGGTTTGATTTGATTTGCAGCCGCGATAATCAGTTGGTGTCATTGATTCAGGCGCTTTGCCGAGTTTACATGCACTACCTTAGTTAATAGAAGCCAAATATATTTCAGTTCAGATATTCTACTCCACTCACAACATTCAATTATTTCTCAATTTATGTTCCAGATTATGGATGATATTACATTGCCATTACGGTAAAGAAACACATATTATTTTGCTTTTTCATGGACGTAGTCATCCACATCCCTCCCCTTTCCTGGCCAGTAATGCTGTTATAGCTTTCAAACTGTTTATGTCGTTAAAACTCAACTTATTTCAAACAAAAGTTAGATCTACCTTTGTTCCAAATAAATACAAACTGTTGAATTCTTAGCATATTTTAATGACATATGTTATCAGAGACACTTGGAAAGTTATTATGCAGTGTTTAAATTGATCAGTGGCTATTTTGTGTATTTGATATTGGAACACACTGTCTGAAATGGACTGTATAATTGTTCTTTTTGCTTTAAATTTACTTTATTTGGCGCGAAAAAATGAGGTCACGAATCGTGGAGAAAGCTTCCAGACGATTCTGATCATTATACTGATGTTAAACATGAACGCTTTTTAGACATATTTTTGAAAGATTAAATACTTTTTAGTGGGTAACTAGTCTAGGATGGACTTCATCTAACATTTGATTATAATATTACCCTATCTCCCCACATGTCGTAACGCGCATGCGCGAAAATCGGGTCACAAAACTGGGACATAGCAGGGTACATATGGAATGACGTGTATCTAGAATAATTTCCCCTAATTAAGTCAGCAATACTAAAATTTCATTGGTAAGAACACGCATTGTCTTTACAATAATCATGTGCGTTGACATAGATAACTGCGCATGCACAAAGTTACTGTAAATACCGAAAAGTCAGATCTAAATGATTTTCTGTAAAAAAAATACGAAAGTTAAGTAGGCAGCAAGAATCTTTGAAGTGCCTACTTGGATACTTGGAGGTGTGTTCAAAGAATCCAATCAGAAAGCACAACCTCAGGAGAACGTTGCTTCTAATGTGACAACGTTCATGGTTCATATTGTTCTGTTTTTAAGGAAATCGCGGCATTCCAGCGTATCCGTTTTTTTTTGTCATTAATTGTTTCATCAACAGTTACTATCAAAGCCAACGTTTTTCCAGTGACAATTTTCTACTATTTATTCTAATGAATAACCTTTGCCGAAATATTTTTTTTACTTCAGCCTGTTTTATACATAGAATTAAAGCTGCAGGTGTTACAAGATCAAAGAACAAACGCCGCCGCATATTGTACATGTGAGTTTTGTTTGATCTTAGTGAAGCACGTGGCATCAAACAGCTGGAGATATTTGACAGTTTGAGACATGAAAAAGTAATTCTAGACAATACTGGCATGAGACCAGTTTCCGAATCATACCAGTTTCCGACTACTCGTTATCATAGCTTTCGCGTAACTCTTCAGAATGGGAGTACTACATAGTTTCAAACAGCATCATCCAAACAAGCAGCAAACAAAATTTCATTTTCTAAAGATAAGTACTTTCAAAGAAATTCTACATTATACATCCGTCACTGAAATTGCTTGCAAAATATGGCACAGTTCAAGTGTTATGAAATGATAATACAGTGATGTATGAAATGGAGCGGAACGGAACGGATAATAGACAGACACTCATCACGAGCGTCGGAAAAGTAGGGAAAGGAATCTACGTTTTAAGAGAATAAAAGTTCTCATAGATTTAAATAATTTATGATTCCAAAACTGTTCAGGGTAAAATTATGTCGGAAACTGGTCCTGTACCTTAAGTTATTAACATTAATTAGGCTGTCCTTTCGGGGCCCCATTTTTGGTACGCATGCGCAAAAGACACTGGTCTTGTTTACATCATTGAAAAGATGATAAACTGAAGTTTGTAAATGTGTAGATGCCTTTGGTTTACAAGACACATATAAGAAAAAATATACAGAAAACCTCAATTTTTTGTCGGAAACTGGTCTCATACCAGTAGTCTAATAATTTTGGATTATAGAAATAATAGTTGGGAATAGTTGATGTTATGAGTAAGTTTTATTTTTGATGATAACAAAATATTGAACACGCTATACAGATGTGCATTGGTCGGCAAATATTTTTGAATTTTACATGTAGACACATTTCTGCCGTATATAATAAATTTTATTTTTATGTGCCGTAAACCGGTTCATTTACCTGTAAAACCACGCGAAGTGCCGCGATTTTACTCCCGCGAAGTAAAGCGATATTTCTCCAGACGCCAAGTCACTTCAGGCACTCCAAGCTCACTCGAAGTCACGTTATTTTTCCCAGAGTTACTCATGCGAAGTGTGGCGTGAAAAACTCCACACTTCGCATTTTTTGCATAATCCTCCAGGCCTGTACTGTAGGTTCCTCTCTGTTTGTTTGATTGCCAGTTGAAAATCGGGAAATGTAAGAATATATATATTACACCCGAAGAACTGATACTGTAGGAATAAAATCATGTGATCTCAAAATAATGCAAAAAAATTATGCAAGAAAGATTCTTTGATTTAGAAAACGCCAAAAACGAAAGTGTTCGCGTACTGGTAGCGTCCGCGTACTGGTCCGGTCTGTGTACATTTCCGGACACTTGTTAATATTAAGTTTATTTTGGTGAAAATAATGTCTATATTGTATAAATACACGTTTAGCATATGGCCAAACTCAATGCAGTCGACGACCAGGCTATTTCTAGTAACGGAAAATACAGGATGTGATGTCACACTAAAACCTCCTATAGCGTCTTCAATCTTTTTTAGAATTTATAATTCCAAAACATTTTCAGGGCAAAACTTGTAAACGTAGTTTTCAGAGGTTTAATACGTTCTTCGATTGAATTTTATGTTCGTCGGCGATCAAGAACAGCAACGCTAACAATTTAAAGTGCGCACGTCCAGAACCGCTTCAAAATGTAGCATGATGCGCATGCGCAGTTATACGGTTTCCCCAAGCATGTTTACAGAAAAAAAGTTGTACAAGTAAGTTTTCTCTGCATTTTTGTTTCCATATTATACTCACCAGAAACAAATAAGTGTTGCTCATCTGTCAAAAAGCAAAAAGTCTGAATGATTGCTTGTGCTGGATCAAAACAATATGTAAAAATAAAGCATTTAAATGGGGGTGTAACTGTTCCTGTCCGGAAATATGACCCCAAGCAGTATAGAATTTATTAAGAAAAAATTGCAAAACTCCCAAGCCTGATTAATCATAGTTTTGCTAGGGCTGTAATGAATACACTAAGGGTCGAATACGTTTCGTATCACGATTACTGGGTGACGAATACGAATATTTATTCAGGAATATGAATACCATACTAAAATCATTGAACAAGTGAACATTATTTATACATGTTATATGGCTTTGGCAACAATATATTACAGTCTGTTGACTAGATAATAGTACTTAATTGGTACTCAAAACACTGTGGAATAATACTGTTCAAACGTAAAAAAAACACTTGAGTAAATGTAACTTAAAGAGCTCTGGATTTATATGACTATAAGAAGTGTTTAGTAAAAAAGACTAGACACGACTATATAGTAAAAGGATCTACGATTTCAACATTTTTCCTTGACATGTTGTTGATGTAGACGGTTTTTTGATGCCGTAAAATGGGAATTCCCAAATCAAATTTTAGTTAAATGTGAAATTTAAATGAATTCAATCAATTTAAAACCCAGAAAGTTATGAAAGATCATTTATTCAATTGTAAACCAACATCAAATATCAGCCTTATTAGCTCACCTGGCTACGCCAGGGTGAGCTTTTCTGATCGATGATTGTCCGTCGTCCGTCAACATTTTGATTCAAATGACATCTCCTCTGAAACCTCTAGGCCAATGTTGATAAAACTATGCAGGAATGTTCCTTGCATGAAGCTCTACCAAAATTGTTCAAAGAATTCCATTCCATGCAGAACTCTGGTTGCTATGGCAAAAAATAGGAAAAACTTTAAAAATCTTCTTCTCTGAAACCACAAGGCCTAGAGCTTAGATATTTGGCATGTAGCATTGTCTAGTGGACCTCTACCAAGATTGTTCAAATTATGACCCCTGGGTCAAAATTGACCGCGCGGGTGGGCCCTTAGTTTTTGCATAGGAATATATAGGGAAAACTTTAAAAATCTTCTTCTCTGAAACCACAAGGCCTAGAGCTTAGATATTTGGCATGTAGCATTTGCTAGTGGACCTCTAACAAGATTGTTCAAATTATGAGCCCCGGGTCAAAATTGACCCCGCCCCGGGGGTCACTTAGTTTTGCATAGGAATATATAGGAAAAACTTGAAGCTCCACGTACCAAAATCGTTCAAATTATTTCATTACATAAAGAACTCTGGTTGCTATGGCAACAAAAGGAAAAACTTTAAAAATCTTCTTTTCAAGAACAGGAAGGCCTAGAGCTTAGATATTCACCTGTGGCATTACTCTCTACGAGATTGTTCTAGAGCTTAGATATTTGGCAGGTAGCATTGGCTAGTGAACTTCTACAAAGATTGTTCAAATTATGATGCTCGGACCAAAATTGACCCCG
Organism: Saxidomus purpurata; assembly: GCA_022818135.1. Lineage (NCBI taxonomy): Eukaryota > Metazoa > Mollusca > Bivalvia > Venerida > Veneridae > Saxidomus > Saxidomus purpurata. The sequence continues at coordinate 54,477,273 of JAFMSR010000002.1, read as the reverse complement.
CACAGGTGGTCACTTAGTTTTACATAGGCTTATATATAGTAAAAACTTTAAAAATCTTCTTCTTTGAAACCACAAGGCCTAGAGCTTAGATATTTGGCATGTAGCATTGGCTAGTGGACCTCTACCAAGATTGTTCAAATTATGACCCCCGGGTCAAAATTGACCCCGCACCGGGGGTCACTTAGTTTTACATAGACATATAGTAAAAACTTTAAAAATCTTCTTCTTTGAAACCACAAGGCCTAGAGCTTAGATATTTGGCATGTAGCATTGGCTAGTGGACCTACACCAAGTTTGTTCAAATTATGACCCCCGGGTCAAAATTGACCCCGCACCGGGGGTCACTTAGTTTTACACAGGCTTATATAGGGAAAACTTTAAAAATCTTTTTCTCTGAAACCACAAGGCCTAGAGCTTAGATATTTGGCATGTAGCATTGCCTAGTAGACCTCTTCAAAGTTTGTTCAAATTATGCCCCTGGGGTCAAAATTGACCTTGCCCGGGGGGGGACAATCATTTGTTTTACAAAGGCGTATATAGGAAAACTTTTTTGGTATATAACATTATCTAGTGATCTTCCACCAGGCAAGTGGACTTGTACCAAGGTGAGCGATATAGGGCCATCTTGGCACTTGTCATATTTACATGATGATTTACAGGAAGCCTAAGTAAAATGCTACATGCAAAAATGACGAAAGATAAATTTGATCACTTTATAATCCTTTATCAAGGTCAAGGACATGGTTACTTAAAAAATGGTGATAAATAAGCTTTAAAAAGAATAAAATCAGACAAGCGTCCAGCACCCGCGGGCAGTGCTCTTATTGTACTTCAATTTTGTCCCGAAAACTTAATATTTGCTAAAACTTTGTCTGAAACCACAAGGCCTAGAGCTTAGATATTTGGCATGTAGCATTGTCTAGTGGACCTCTACCAAGATTGTTCAAATTATGACCCCTGGGTCAAAATTGACCCTGTAGGGGGAGTCACTTAGTTTTACATAGGCTTATATAGGAAAAACTTTAAAAATCTTCTCTGAAACCACAAGGCCTAGAGCTTAGATATTTGGCATAAGCCAGTGGACCTCTAGCAGGATTGTTCATATTATGTCTAACATAGCTCTTGTTGTATTTGAAGATTTCATTTATTTTTATACCCCCAAAACGAAGTTTAGGGGGGTATATAGGAGTCACCAGGTGGTCGGTCGGTCGGTCGGGCGGTCTGTTGCATTTTCCTTGTCCGGAGCATAACTTGAAAACTACTAGTTGGAATTCAATACAACTTCATACAATGATCAAGCACATTGAGAGGAAGTGCAGTGCACAAGAACCATAACTCCATCTTGACTAATTACAGAGTTATTGCCCTTTGTTACTTTTCCTTGTCCGGAGCATAACTTGGAAACTACTAGTTTGAATTCAATACAACTTCATACAATGGTCAAGCACATTGAGAGGAAGTGCAGTACACAAGAAACATAACTCCATCCTGACTAATTACAGAGTTATTGCCCTTTGTTACTTTTCCTTGTCCGGAGCATAACTTGGAAACTACTAGTTGGAATTCAATACAACTTCATACAATGATCAAGCACACTCAGAGGAAGTGCATTGTACAAGAACTATAACTCTATCGTGAGTATTTACTGAGTTATTGCCCTTTATTAGTTTTCCTTGTCCAAAGCATAACTTGAAAACCACTAGTTGGAATTCAATACAACTTCATACAATGGTCAAGCACAATGAGAGGAAGTGCAGTGTACAAGAACTATAACTCTATCTTGAGTATTTACTGAGTTATTGCCCTTTGTTAGTTTTCCTTGTCCGGAGCATAACTTGAAAACTACTAGTTGGAATTCAATACAACTTCATACAATGGTCAAGCACATTGAGAGGAAGTGCAGTGCACAAGAACCATAACTCCATCTTGACTAATTACAGAGTTATTGCCCTTTGTTACTTTTCCTTGTCCGGAGCATAACTTGAAAACTACTAGTTGGAATTCAATACAATTTCATACAATGATCAAGCACACTCAGAGGAAGTGCAGTGTACAAGAACTATAACTCTATCTTGAGTATTTACTGAGTTATTGCCCTTTGTTACTTTTCCTTGTCCGAAGCATAACTTGAAAACTACTATTTGGAATTCAGTACAACCTCATACAATGGTCAAGTACATTGAGAGGAAGTGCAGTGCACAGGAACCATAACTCCGTCTTGACTAATTACAGAGTTATTACCCTTTGTTACTTTTCCTTGTCCGGAGCATAACTTGAAAACTTCTGGTTGGAATTCAATACAACTTCATACAATGGTCAAGCACAATGAGAGGAAGTGCAGTGCACAGGAACCATAACTCCATCTTGACTAATTACAGGGTTATTACCCTTTGTTACTTTTCCTTGTCCGGAGCATTTTTCGAAAACTACAAGTTGGAATTCAATACAACTTCATACAATGGTCAAGCACAATGAGAGGAACTGCTAAGAACAATATCTCTTGTTTGCAAGGTATTATGTTACTACGAACTTCTTCAGTTTATAAAGCAGTCTTTTGGGGATATTAATCACATTTAGTGATAGCTCTAGTTTTAATACATATTTTCAGAATGCTATCAGTGTGTGTTTTGTAAGATTGCCTCCACTACAACTATGTACAATGGCAGACATCTTGTAAGAACATGTTGAAAAGACAACCTTTCACAGAATAATGAAATACAGGTACTAGAAGAGTCAGTTAGGAAGAATACTCGGGGAATAGTACACAAAAAGAGAAGAAAGAACAGACAGTAGTCTCCAATTCCTTGTTCAGAAGAAAACTTAAAAGAAAGCAGAGTGTATGAGAAAAATGTCACTGAAGCTGCTTATACCTCTCCAGTAACACATAGCCAATGTGTAAAGAAGCTAAATACTGAAGGAGAAACACTTTACAAATGTGAGACAAGAAGTTATGTAAGTACATTAAGAAGTGATCTGAAGAAATATAAATGCATAATGAATCAGACAGAAGAACAGTCAGTTAACCCTGGTATTAATGACGATGCATGTAATGATACAAATACAGTGTTGACACATAGGAGAATATATACAGGAAAAAAATGCTTCAAATGTGATGTTTGCGGTAATGCATTTCATAATATCAGTAGTCTAAAAAGGCATATGATAATACATACAGGAGAAAAAAGCTTTAAATGTGATGTTTGTGATTATGCATGCTATCAGAAATGTAATCTGAAGGCTCATATTAGAATACATACAGGAGAGAAATGCTTTAAATGTAATGTTTGTGATTATGCAAGTATTAACAGAGGTGCTCTTAAGAAACATATGAGAATACATTCGGAAGAGAAATGCTATAAATGTGATGTTTGTGATTATGCATGTAAGAATAGCGGTAATCTGAAGACTCATATGAGAATTCATACAGGAGAGAAATGCTTTAAATGTGATGTTTGTGATCATGCATGTAATAATAGCAGTAATCTGAATGCTCATATTAGAAGACATACAGGAGAGAAATGCTTTAAATGTGATGTTTGTGATTATGCATGTCCTAACAGAGGTGCTCATAAGATTCATATGAGAATACATTCGGGAGAGAAATGCTTTAAATGTGATGTTTGTGATCATGCATTTAATAATAGCAGTTATCTTAAGACTCATATGAGAATTCATTCAGGAGAAAAATGCTTTAAATGTGATGTTTGTGATTATGCATGTAATAATAGCAGTAATCTTAAGACTCATATGAGAATTCATTCAGGAGAAAAATGCTTTAAATGTGATGTTTGTGATTATGCATGTTATTACAGCAGTCGTCTTAAGACTCATATGAGAATTCATACAGGAGAGAAATGCTTTAAATGTGATGTTTGTGATTATGCATGTTATCACAGCAGTCGTCTTAAGACTCATATGAGAATACATACAGGAGAGAAATGCCTTAAATGTGATGTTTGCGATTATGCATGTAATCAGAGCAGTAATCTGAAGACTCATATGATAAAACATAAAGGAGAGAAATTCTTTAAATGTGATATTTGTGGTTACGCATGTACTCGCATCAATGCTCTTAAGACTCATATTAGAATACATACAAGAGAGAAATGCTTTAAATGTGATATTTGTGGTTATGAATGTTATCAGAGCTGTCATCTGAAGACTCATATGAGAATACATACAGGAGATAAATGTTTTAAATGTGATGTTTGTGATTATGCTTGTTATCAGAGCAGTGCACTCAAGATTCATAAGAGAATACATACAGGAGAGAAATGCTATAAATGCAATGTTTGTGATTATGCATGTGCTCACAGCAGTGCTCTTAAGATTCATATGAGAATACATTCAGGAGAGAAATGCTTTAAATGTGATGTTTGTGATTATGCATGTTATCAGAGCGGTGCACTCAAGATTCATAAGAGAATACATACAGGAGAGAAATGCTATAAATGCAATGTTTGTGATTATGCATGTAATCAGAGCAGTTGTCTGAAGAGACATTTGAGAAAACATTCAGGAGAGAAATGCTTTAAATGCGATGTTTGTGATTATGCATGTAATCATAGAAGTAATCTGAAGACACATATGAGAATACACAAAAGAGAGAATCGTTTTAAAGACTCATTCTCAGACAACTTAGACGAAAGAGCTAGAAAATAAACATTTTTTTCATGTGACCAAATGTATGTGTTTTGTTTTTCAATAGGTACGGATATATATTGACTGTTTATTTCTAGAATTTCACCAGCTAGGAATGAACAATTTTTTCGATACATGCCTTTTAGTTGATAATGGTGTGAGCTTTTAAAAAAAATGTGAAATATGACATTTAATACTTACATTCATTTTAGTGATTAGTTTTTCTTTCAACTGTATATATACACAACAATTTTCATTCCATATATTATATTTTATGTGTCAAAACATTTTTTTATGTTTGGAATACCTTGTTAAGCGGAAATATGACAATAAAAAAGAAAGTAAAATCAACTGTTATTTATTTTTTCAGAAACACTCTTTTAAAACTGTAATAAATCTAACAAAAATCGGGAAAAAGTAACGCAGGTACATTAACACATTGCAATGACACTCGTTTCGAAAACCAAAACATTCTCAAGTGACCGTATGGCCAGACATACAGCAATTATTCAGAAAATACAATGTCTCGTAAATTACACAAGTTTGACTCGTATGTGACTCTTAGATACCAGTGACTGAAAAATAATCTTACACTGAAAAAATAGTAGCAAAAGTTACATAAGCTACAAACCTGGCTAGCAATACTCCCTTAGAACGTGTTAATGACAATATTTGTGATGTCAGCTGATACGACAATATTGTGTGTACATTTAATACTGTACATCTCAATAATTAGTTGTTAAAAGTAATTAGATTAACATATTAACAAGCAAAAAATGTACAGTTTAACTGCAACTTCAAAAACAAAATAACAACGTTACTTCAGAATATAGGTATCTAAAATATCGACACCATTAAATGAAAAATTCTAACTTGAACTATTGTCTCGTAAATTACAAGAAAACTGTGAACTATATGACATGTGTAAAAAGCAATAGTTGAATATAATTTCAGAACAAAACACGTCAAATGTGCTCACTTCTGCTATTTTACATAGAATATCTGTAATTATACTATGACAAAGAAATAAATTTACTACAGTAACGTCATAAGTACTAAATCTGTCCCGTAAATTACCCTTTCACTACTTTCAAAGGTAAGGTAACTGAATGTCATTTTAGCAGGGCGTTTGGTACAAAACCTGTCAATTATTCACCAACTGAAGGACACCTTCTGGAAAACAGAATATTCGACCCGTTTTACTTGTTGGTATTGGATCTTCAATAACTCGAACAATATCATCTGTATTGACCCAAACCTTGTCTTCAACGCTTGGCCATTTATAACGTCCTCTGAGTTTTCCACACTCCGACATAAAATTAACATATATCGTGTTGTCAGTGTTACCAACTTCAATAACTTTTCCAAAGTAACACTTCTCATCGTACCGTGCAATAACAAATTTGTCAAGTGAAACTTCGTCTATGCTTTGAATCATTTCTTTCTCATTTGAAGATTCACTTTCAATTTCAGCTGCTGCTTCATTTGCTTGTTGTTGATTTTCTTCTATGTCGTTTGGAGTGTCGTGTTCACGGGTGTTGCCTTTTCGACTAGCTTTCTGATAATAGAACATTCTTCCCAGCCACAGCTTGACTCGACATTAAACGATGTCTCTTTGAAACAATCATTGCATGCACACGAGGTATTTCTAACAGCTATTTTGCCATCTTTAGTTCCTACTACTGCATGAAGCATCATGGACCCTTTCACAGGCTTTATCTCGCTGTTTCGTGCGTCTACTTCTTCTTTATTCCGACTATATTCCTCTTCAGTTACTAACTCATATCGAATTCCTTGCTCATTTTGTGTTGCCCATGCAAAAGAAATCTGTTGCGTCTTGTATCATCGCTTTTCCTTGTTTCACTGCATTGTCAGCATTCCTTTTAGTGGTTCCGCCAATACCATCGCAAGGGCCTTTACCGTGCCCACTCTCGAAGTAGTGCCAGGTCGCCAAGGTTCCATACAGTTTGGGAAATCTGCTTACTAGGTCAAATATAGTTTTATTGCGATACTGTGAAGACGGTGAGTCTGTCCAGAAATGAACACAATCCAAACTGGTAACCAAAGCCTTAACAACTGTCATGATCTTATCAATAATGCTTTTCACCATTGCAGCATTGTGACTTAAGACTTCCGACACATACACATAACTAGTGTGTTTCAGTTCGTTGTCCTGACTTCTATAATATATTACAACGGGGTGTAAGGTTATCATGCAGTTGTTCCAATATGCTGACTGGATTTCTTCTAGGGTGTTGCACGAATAATTTTCACTAAAGTCCATCTGAATTAGGACTTGGCTTGGTGAAAGGTTATCTTTCATATTCTTCACCGCACTGTACTGCTGTTTGATTCTTTCTATGTGACCTTTGAACTCATGGAATGTCTCATTCATTATATCAGTGAATTCTTTCCTGCCTTTCTGGATTTCAACAACCCTTTGTCTTTCTTTGCCGTTTGTCAGTTTAACCCTTTTCCACTGTTGGAATTTTATATCTTCACCATTTTCTGGAATCTTTTGCAGCAACTCTTTCAGGGATTCAGGGCTGTCTTTATACATCTCTACGAATTTATCCGGTTTGTACAAGTTGTTGCATTTACAGATTTTAGTGCACGTAGTAAGAAGCAAAAAGTTCTGATGCTTTGAGCAGAGACACACTACGCGAGGCGAAGTTCGCGGTGCGAAGTTGACTAAAGCTATGTGTTTGGGTCTGGCACGATAAAATGATGCTCTTGAGATGCTTACTTGAGATTCTGCTAAGAATTTTAGGTGCAAATTATACATATAATCGTTTGACACTCTCTTTTGTACTTTGCCCTTGTCGCGCACTTTACTGCATCTGCTTTTCCAGGTAATTGTCTGGAATTATCATCTCGCTCGAGAAATTTCACTATTTCATCAATTACGCCTTTCCGTACTCTTTTCAGCCTCAGTTTCTTCTCTGGTATTACGCTTTTGCCTGAACAAGATTTTCTTCTGTTCAAATTGGTCATCTTTTGTAGAACGGATTTCATTCTGTATTTCTTAATCACCTTTCCTGATGCTATTTTATGGACAACCTCTGTCGTTTACAGCTCTTTTCCTGTGCGCTTTTGCAGATTTAATTTCCTCACTCAAACATTCACCATACACTAACTTCTTTCTTATTTCAGGAACCTGCTTTGGGTCAACGCCTGATTGCTTCAGTAAGCGATCTGTTTTACTTTTAGGTGTGTCTGCAGTTTTCTTTTGTTCATGACGTTGCAACCGTCTCTGAGCATTTTTCAGCTTTCTCTGCAAATCTTCAACTTGGTCTTCTAAGTTTCTATTCTCCTGTAAGACTTGGCCAATGCTCTTGATGATCTCTTCTTACCGCTTGATGATTTTGAACTTGTTTGAGGAAACGGAAGCTTTACAGTTAGTGTCGGCCACTTGTACTTGAAACAATGTTTTCATTACTTGTTGTTTCAGTTTCTTGCCGTCACTTCTATACCCACTAGTTGATGGTTCAGCTTCATTGCTCTCATCTATATCCATATTTACGGCATTTGCTTCATTGTTACTTGAAATAGTTTGATTTCTCTTTTTATTGTTTCTGTATCGTGCCGTCTAATTTTGTTTTGCTGTCTTAACTTGGTCTGCTTCTCTTCATCAAGTTCAGACATAGGAACGAAATAACCCCTCACTCTTTGCCGCTCAGTTTCAGCCATTTGTCTCCCTGCTTCTCTTTCTTCCTCTGTCGTATTCGCGCATCCGCTGCGCCTTGACTTGCCATCCTGTAAAGACAAGGTAGTTACTAGTATTATAATACCCGCTACTGAAAGTAAATGTGACCTTAACCTTTGCGGAAGTGAGCCAAAACAATATAGGTTATTGAATGATAAAAGTTTGAAAACTCTAGGCTTTTCTAGTATGTGGTGTAGGACGTCATTTGGTTTGCAACCAGGAAGGCAATACAGACGCACATAAACACAAAGAGACAGACATACAGATATGTACAAAGAAATGTGCCAACTTTCTTCGATTTGGGTATATTTATTTTTAATAAATCAACTGTGAGAAAAAAATACACCGAGAATAACATACGGGACAATTGCTTGATAATGTACGGGACAACTCAATGAAACAGTATGAGGAAAATATTAAGTATTTTAAAGTTAAGCATCATATGTCTATCATGTAAGTAAACACACACGTTCATTTCCATAAATTTAGTTCCACGTTCAGTGCCAATTGAATCGGCATATTATCATACATAATACAAATGAATACACAACCGCTTTAATTCTAAGATATATACAACGATAACACATTATTAATCAAGAGTACAGTATTCAAATCAAGATGTTTCAGCATACAAAGGTTTACATTTATATATTAAAAAGACATATAAAAAATATTTACGCATATGAAAACACGAAAATACACGACATGTATACCAATAACATGTAATAACGTACGGGACAGTACCACATAACATACGAGGCACAGATTCTACTGCAAATACACTTAGTATTACTGAGTGAAACGTCCCAACGAATAATTGTTTTGAAGTATTACCTTATCCTTTATGCACAATATACAAATATACATGTAACACAATTGTAAAATGAAAGTTAATACATACCTTTCGGCGATCTGGATGAAGATATTTTTTTTAAATCCTTGATTCAAAAAAATGGCGGTTTTCAACTTTTGTAAACATCCGGGCTGTACAGGAAAGTACTATGTAACCCAAAAGAGTGTAAAACACCGACAGAAAAGTCCGTTTAACCGGTATTTTAAACCACATGGTCCCGTTTGTTGTGACTCGTACGTTATGATCGCAATATCAAAAGAGTTTGTTGTGTTACTGAAACGTTTATTATACATTTTCAAGAACAGAAGTAAAACAAATTCAATTACACATTTATCAGGTGGCATTTAAATGATAATACTGGTGTTTTAGGTATACGCATGTGAACGGTGTAGGCCCGTTAATTAAAGTCCCGTACGTTATTTCGGTAAAATTACGAGTATTTTTCAATTTTAAACTTGGTATGTGTCTCATTGTACTTAAAGATACATTGATGAATATTATTTTGATTGGATCAATTATGTACAAAGTCGCAAATACAGGAAAATAATGTGTTTCTTTTATATATATTCGACGCAGTATGCCACGTAAAGAAATTGTCCCGTAGATTTACCGAATTTGGCGACAAGCAGTTCAATGAAAATTTTTTTGAAAAAATTACCGACCATCCAACATTAAGTGTCATGTTATTGTAACATTCACATGTACCGCTTCAAAAAATATGTTTCTGTCAGAATAATGTTTACTTTACTCTCGATGCGCTGACTTTAAGCCACAATATCGATTTCGGCGACATCTTATTTTGAGGACCACTACCAAGATCAAAGGGCATAAAACTCTTAGAAACGGCGTTCAGCACCAGAAAATATGTACTGTGACTTTCGTATGTGGTCTAATCTACCATATTATCACCATATTCATATCCTTTATCACTCTGTTTTGAAATTATACAAGTTTAAAATATGGCGACATCAAGTGTCCAGGTTGTCTGAGAATGAGTCTTAAGAAGTGGACTTTTAGTAAAAACCTCCTCTTGAAACTGTTAGCGTAGCCCCTATATGGGCAAACTTTTTATATGTACGGCTGTGTTGACGGGACACTATTCAACTGTTAACAAATATCAAAGATATTTATATGTTTATTGAAATGTATATTTCAAAAATGTAGAACATTACATTACATGGTCAACTGGCAAATGCAACAAAGTATTAAAACAATACAAACATTTATGATTCCAGCTAATAACTAAACTGCTTACATGTCTTGTGGTCTGATACATGTATTCACTTATTAAAAATAATCTTCTTCCAATAACTAGCTGAATAACATATTAATAAAATTTTTTTTTTTTTTTTTTTTAAAAAAAAAAAAAAAAAATATTTTTTTTTTTTTTTTTTTTTTTAAATATAAATTTTTTTTTTTTTTTTTTTTTTTTTTTTTTTTTTTTTTTTTAAATTTTTTTTTAACTTGGTCAACTGGCAAATGCAACAAACTTGAAAGTATTCACTATTTGATTTGTCACTTGACCCTGGTGTGTAATGTCATGGGTGAGCAGTAAATCTAGGTTAATATAATTAAACAATTAGGGATGTATGAATAGGATTACAGTATCCTGTAAATATGCTCACAGAATGACCGTTCTGTTTTATTTTATAAAAAATGTTAAGCGCGGACACATTCGCGCGATACTGCGTTTGTACTTAACGGCCTGCTGATAAATACACCAGCAGAATAATAGACCTGACCAGCACACATAAATGTAAATGTACAACTGCCTAATTTCGGGGATGATCTCAAACGATTCTAGTATCATAAAGTCAGGGGTGCAACTGGTATAAGTTATTTTGCAAACAACTTCTGTAAGTGATATTTGAAACATTTTGTTAATAAAAATATTCCCTTTGCTGAAAGAATTAACTCCCCTGAAAGTTTAGGTGACCAAAATAATTGGAATATCTGAAAGTAACGTATACAGGTTACACATCAACATTTCAGTTTTTCTTGAATTTCTTCATTACCAGCAGATGACCTCTGCAAATAGATAAGAGAAAGAAATGCAGGTTCTTTCTTTATACCTGACAATAATGACTTTTCAATAAGACATAATGGATTTACTGCCAGAATTGTCTAACAGATGACCTGATTAATGTCCTACTTCAAAGCCCTTGCGTAAGGTTTTGTCCTGGTGTAACATATTTCATAATCTTGAAGTTCAGTGATCGAAGAAATAGAGAGAAAAAATTGTAACTGCCCAGAAAATTTGTATCCTTGTGAAAAAATGATATTAAATCTTTGTACTATTTGGAAGAAAATAACTTGAATAAGTGATCATGACTGAAAAATAACTCAAAGAAGTGATTAAGTGAGTGATGAATAAAAGATGAATTAACTTGTAGAAGTTATCTAAAATAACACTAAAATAACTTAAACAAGTTACACCCCTGACTGTCATTGGAAATCTTGGTTACGTTCATTAGTAAAAAGTTGATTATTTAACTGCCTAGTAAGCCTAGTGGTTGAGTGTCCGCTTTGAGTGTGGGAGGTCGTGGCTTCGCTCTCTGGCCGCCTCATACCAAAGACGTAAGAATGGTACCAGTAGCTCCCTTGCTTGGCGCTCAGCATTAAAAGGGAAACTGGCTTCTCTTCTCTTATACCCTCACGGCGATGGATACCATCAGGAATGAAGTGTGGAGAGTGATTAATTTAAGTTGTGTAACTTATTTCACAATTGACCTAAAATAAATTAGTATAAATTGTTAAAAAGTCTTCATCATTGTATGATTACTTTTGGGCAACCAATTCAATCTTTGGCTAAAACTGACAGGAAATTGCAGTCAGGTAAATCTCTCCTCTTTTCGGCTTCAAAATTCTACTTTTCTAGGCATGACGGGAGACATAATAATAATTACTACTATTGTGTACTGTAGAACTTATACAAGATTGAACATATACACCATCATCATGAAGAGATTCAGCCTTGCAATTAAAATAATCAATATAATCAGATTCATCAAAATCGTCATTGTCCCATCAACAACAGTTGTACCATTGTTAGAATAAAACAAATAATGTCCCAACATACCGGGAGAAAAAAAATCTTCAAGTGTCCTTGACCAAACAACAACAGTGATATGAGAATTTAAAAAATACAGTGACATTGACACCCTGCCCCCTCAAAGAAAATGTTTTATTAATTTGAAAGAAAAAAAAAACATATAAAATTACAGTGACCTTGAAGCCCCCACCCAGAAAATAATCTTTTTTTTTTTCAGAACAATTTAAAAATCTTTTTAAGTAACAATAACATTGAGCCCCGAATTTATTTTTTTTAGAATTTAAAAACATGTTGTTTTTTTTTGTTTTTTTTTCAAAAACAGTGACCTTGACCTAGACCCTGGTTACCTAAATGCAATCCAAATCTCCATAAAAGCTACCTACACACTGATTTTCATATTTTAATTCATCACTCCTAGTATAGCCGGGGTTATTGATCGGTTTTATTTGAGTAAGTGACTTTTACTTTGATTTTTGTGACCCAAAATGCAATTCCAAGATTCCTCTTCACACAATCTACCTACACGCCAAGTTTGATTGCAATTGGTCACTCCTAATTCGAGTTACTGAGCGGAAACTATTTTTCTATTTTAGTAACAGTAACCTTGAGCATAGAGCCCTTAATTCAATCGCAGACTTCCTCTGTGCAAGCTACATACGCACTAAGATTCATTTTCAACAATTGAATTGGTATGATAATATTGATTGTCCATCGTAAACAACTAAAGTTGACATATTGTTGTTCTATTATGACATCTCCTTCAATACATTGTTCAAATACAGAGTACGTTTAAATGTACATGTACGTTTACAGTAACACTGGTCAGGTCCAATATGTAGTCCTATGACAAAACTGTTCAATTTTAATGCGCTAGCCTAGCTTGTTAAACACAGGACTATAGATCATTTGAGGCTTTCCGGGCGTAGGTTCGAATCTAGCCGGAACCACAATCTATCTAAAAACTTTTTCATCTTTGTTTTCAGTATTTTGCATTTTTCTACATAATATATTACTTTCGTGGTATGTAATTAGTATTGTTTGGGTTAACACAATATGTATTGAGTTTTGTTTGTATTGCTTATTTGATAAAATCGAATAATAAGTCATCTGAGTTTAATTATTGAATTAGAACATGAGTGTAAAGTTATCTAAGCTGGAAAACTTGAAAATTCATAAGTAGGTGGTAATTTGTAAAAGTGTTTTTTTCCCAATGCTACATGGAATAAGTTTCAATAGCTTATATGGTGTCCACGAGCATTAATTACAGCCTAACAGCGCCTGGGCATGCTGTGAATTAGACGGTTGGTCTTTAACTGGACCCCAGTTTTGTTTACTGATGAGTCTAGATTTGTATGGACTTCACAGATAGACGTGCCAGAATGTTGAGAAGACAAAAATGAACGTTTTGCACCTACTTGCATCTCTGGACACGACCGATCTTGAGGAGGGTCTGTCATGGTATGGGGAAGTGTCAATGGCAAAACTGACCTCCATATTACTGATAAATAGTACCTTAGCAGACAGGTATTGTTGCGAGATTCTTGGCGTACATATACGCCAATATGCATGTGCAGTGGTTCCAGGTTTTATTGTAACACAGGATAATGCTCGCCCACACACTGCCCGCATCACTAACCAATACCTTGCACGTGAAACAATCTAGCTCTTGCCTTGGCCTGCCAAATCCCCGGACCTCAATCCAACTGAACTTGTAGTGGAACAGAATTCCACAGTTGCACGTGGTCATGGGCCCAACATAGGCGTTCTCTGACGTGGTTATTATACCCCCAAAACGAAGTTTAGGGGGGTATATAGGAGTCACCCGGTGGTTGGTCGGTCGGGCGGTCTGTTGCATTTTCCTTGTCCGGAGCATAACTTGAAAACTACTAGTTGGAATTCAATACAACTTCATACAATGGTCAAGCACATTGAGAGGAAGTGCAGTGCACAAGAACCATAACTCCATCTTGACTAATTACAGAGTTATTGCCCTTTGTTACTTTTCCTTGTCCAGAGCATAACTTAAAAACTACTGGTTGGAATTCAATACAAGTTCATACAATGGTCAAGCACATTGAGAGGAAGTGCAGTGTACAAGAACCATAACTCTATCTTGACTCATTACAGAGTTATTGCCCTTTGTTACTTTTCCTTGTCCAAAGCATAACTTGAAAACTACTTGTTGGAATTCAATACAACCTTGTACAATGGTCAAGTACATTGAGAGGAAGTGCAGTGCACATGAACCATTACTCTATCTTATTACATAGTTATTGCCCTTTGTTACTTTTCTTTGTCCAGAGCATAATTCGAAAACTACTTGTTGGAATTCAATACAACTTCATACAATGGTCAAGCACAATGAGAGGAAGTGCAGTACACAGGAACCATAACTCCATCTTGACTAATAACAGAGTTATAGCCCTTTGTTACTTTTGTTTGTTTGGAGCATTTTTCGAAAGCTACTTGTTGGAATTCAATACAACTTCATACAATGGTCAAGCACAATGAGAGGAAGTGCGGTGCAAAAGAACAATAACTCTATCTTGACTCATTTCAGAGTTATTGCCTTTTGTTACTTTTACTTGTCCGGAAAATAATTCGAAAACTATTGGTTGGAATTCAATACGACTTCATACAATAGTCGAGCACATTAAGAGGAAGTGCAGTGTACAAGAACCATAACTCTATCTTGACAAATTGCAGAGTTATTGCCAAGAACAATATCTCATTTTAGTTTGTTTGCAAGGTATTCTGTTACTAGGAACTTCCTCAGTTTATAAAGCAATCTTTTGGGGGTATTAATCACATTTAGTGATAGCTCTAGTTAAAGTAACACGAATGGCAGGACGTCTGTCATTACCAACAATCTGTTCCTTATTGTTCGGGTAGATACCCGTACATTTGTTGCATTCTGCAAGCTGTTTAGTAAGGATGTAGCGTTATGAAAACGATTGTGCCGGGCCTGAACACCACTATATCGGTGTTTACATGCATTGCACACCTAGAACGGCCAACACCATGTAAATATGCTACATTTCCTTCGATTTGGATTTATGAAACCACTAGGCCAATGTTGATGAAACTATGCAGGGATGTTACTTTCAAGAAGCTCTACCAAATTTTTTCAAAGAATTCCATGCCATGCAGAACTCAAGTTGCAATGGCAACATGGTTAGCAGAGTACTGACTGCCCGGGTTTTCCCGCCTGGGAAAACTTGGGTTGTGGCAATATCCTTAAAATGGGCAATACTTGGTTATACGATTTTTTAAAACTAAAACCTGATTTTTTTTCAACTGTACTGGTGTTTCATTGCCTTATTTTACATTAGAATGAGTACACAGATGATATATAGTGTAGTATGAATATGTTTGGATGTAAGAATCTGATAACAACTACAGAATATATATTTTTTTATTCTGAACCTTGAAACTTAATTTACATCATGTGTGCATTTCCGATGTCAAAATGTCAATTTAAAGCAGGCTTAACCACACGCTGACATTACGTGCATTATAATCACTGTGTCTGATTCATATCAAGAAATATTGTACATTACTCAACAGTGATTACCAGTCTAATTCCTCTTTTCCCCTCGGCATTCTACAACAAAGCACTCACTTTGCACAGTTCAGAATGCCCAAATTGTTTCGGAGATTGTTCTGGATCAAACCAAAGTTTGAAAAGAGTTTGGTATGAAAAGATCCTTTCAATTGAGGCAGAACTTGCAGGCATTTTCAAGAGCTGCCGTTGGTGTGTCTTCTGACAACTGCCACTTCAATAGTCAAAGCCTTTGATAAGTTGACTTTGTTGCACGTGTGAATGTCTACAGTGCAGGAACAAGTTCTGGTTTTTGTTCCTGCAACACATCCTTTGCACTTGATAAAAATGAACCTCACTAGACAAAAAATATGCATACAGGGTAAAATGATAAAACCCGGGTTTTATGCCAACCCTGTATGGCAACAAATGGGAAAGAAATAAATAATCTCAGAAACCACTAGGCAACGAGCTAAGATATTTGGCATGTAGCATTTTCTGGTGGACCTCTACCAAGATTGTTCAAATTATGAGCTCCGGGTTAAAGTTGACCCCAAGACCTAGAGCTAAGATATTTGGCGCGTAGCATTTATATTTGGGCCCTTTGCAGTTTTTGTGCGTAGATTACGCGGGACGCACAGCTAGATTATTTACTGAAGTATTAAGTATTTAAGAAGAAAGGGTTGGGTTTTGGGGCTCCTGGGGTCATTGTCAAGGTCACTGACTAAAAATAGAAAAATCAGTAATGTTATCAATATCTTTAGTTACAATTGACATAATGTAACTATGTAAGTTATTAAGTGTGTAATACATATGAATAAAGACTTTTAAATTAAGTGGGATTGTGTTTGGGGCTCATGGGGTCAAAATACAGGGGGGGGGGGGGGGTTCTAAGAATTAACTGAAGAAAAAACAGTATCTTCAGTTGCAATTGAATAATTGTGACCAAACTTAGTGTTTAGTTATTATTATGAAACATTTCGTGGGATTGTGTTCTGGGGTCAAGGTCAAGAACACTGTAACTTAAAAAATGGTGATAGATTAACTTTAAAAAATAAAATCAGACGAGCGTCCGGCACCCGCAGGCGTAGCTCTTGTTGTACTTCGATTTTATCACGAAAACTTAACGTTGGCTATAACTTTGCCATTTCTTTAGATTTCTTCATCTAACTTTCAAATTGCATTGCTTATGACATAATGGTCATGATGCCGCCACATTTTGTAGGTCTAGGTCATATTTAATCGAGTTATGCCCCTTTTTAGCTCGACTTTTCAACTCGCACAACCCACAGTGTACTGGTCATGGAGTGAGGTCCCCTTGGACGGTTTTTCATTAGAGCACAAAGTCCGTTTGTAAAGTTCTTTTTCATTTATTTTCTTGTTCTGTATTTTATTAGTTAGCATGCAATAACACATCAGCATAGGCTAGCACCGGAAAATATCAAAGTTATTTCAATTTTCCATATGTCCTAGGGCTTTTCCGGAAATGTAATTCGAGTAAGCTTTGCGCATGCGCTTAATCTCCGATCTACCCAACCCATGTTACTCCCAGTTGCCAACGAGTTGACCAGAATACACTGGGCATTTTGGAACAAGTAACTCGTGTTACTTGAGTAGGGCAGAATGTATTCAGATCAACCCGTGGGCATCTGGGGTTACATGGGTTCGATAGATCAGAGATTGAGCGCATGCGCAAAGCTTAATCGAGTTACTCGAGTAATATTTCCGAAAAAGCCCTTAGATGTTAGCTACTTGAAATCTTTGATATGACTGTCTTCAAAAGTTAATAAAATAAATTTCCTATTTTCAGAATAAAGAGAATTACTACAAAACAACATATGGAAATGACTTATGTGTCAAATTACTTGAGAAATCTTTTGACAACTAAAAGTAAGAGAAGTCAAAATGTATAATTTAATCTGAATTTTGAATTTACCTTTTAAATTATTAATTAACAAAGTACAATTATGAAACTTACTAAGATATTCTTATAATGTATTACAAAGAATTTGATGAAGGTATACTCTGTCACATACCTTGTACAGAGCATAATCTTGTCAAATATAGCATAAATTCAAAAGTACTGAAGGGAAGTACTTGAAACATCATACGGTGCTAGAGCACAATGATGGGAATACATGCCCAAGAACCATAACTCTACCTTGCCTAGTTATCCCCTGCCAAATACTAATATAATATTTTATTAAATCCTATATCCATTCCTTTCACCTCAAATTTCTTGGTAATATAAAGAGCACTTTGCAATAGCTCTTGTTGTATTTGAAGATTTCATTTATTGATTTGATACATATTTTCAGAATGCTATCGGTGTGTGTTTTGTGAGATTGCCTCCACTACAACTGTGTACAATGTCAGACAACTTGTAAGAACACGTGGAAAAGACAAGCTTTCACAGAACGATATACAGGTACTAGGTGGGTCAGTAACGAAGAATACTCGGGAATAGTACACAAAAAGAGAAGAAAGAACAGACAGTAGTCTCAAATTCCTTGTTCAGAAGAAAACTTAGAAGAAAGCAGAGTTTATCAGAAAAATGTCATTGGAGCTGCTAATGCCTTTCCAGTAACACCTAGCCAATGTGTAAAGAAGCTAAATACTGAAGGAGAAACACTTTACAAATGTGAGACAAGAAGTTTTGTAAGTACATTAAGAAGTGATCTGAAGAAACATATATGTATAATGAATCAGGCAGAAGAACAGTCCGTTAACGCTAGTATGAATGACCATGTATGTAATGATACAAATACAGTGTTGACACATAGGAGAATATATACAGGAAAAAAATGCTTCAAATGTGATGTTTGCGGTAATGCATTTCATAAAATCAGTGGTCTAAAAAGGCATATGAGAACACATACCAAAGGAAAATGCTTTAAATGTGATATTTGTGGTAAGGCATTTCATCTAATCAGTTGTCTAAAAAGGCACATGAGAATACATACCGGCGAGAAATGCTTTAAATGTGATGTTTGTGATTATTCATGTTATCAGAGCAGTGATTTGAAGACGCATATGAGGATACATACAGGCGAGAAATGCTTTAAATGTGATTATTGTGATTATGCATGTACTGACAGAGGTGCTCTTAAGATTCATATGAGAATACATTCGGTAGAGAAATGCTTTAAATGTGATGTTTGTGATTATGCATGTAATAATAGCAGTAATCTGAAGACTCATATGACAATACATACAGGAGAGAAACGCTTTAAATGTGATGTTTGTGATTATGCGTGTAATCAGAGCGGTAATCTGAAGAGTCATATGAGAATTCATACAGGAGAGAAAAGCTTTAAATGTAATGTTTGTGATTATGCATGTTATCACAGCAGTCGTCTTAAGACTCATATGAGAATACATTCAGGAGAAAAATGCTTAAAATGTGATGTTTGTGATTATGCATGTAATCAGAGCAGTAATCTGAAGACTCATATGATAAAACATAAAGGAGAGAAATTCTTTAAATGTGATATTTGTAGTTACGCATGTACTCAAATTAATGCTCTTAAGACTCATATTAGAATGCATACAAGAGAGAAATGCTTTAAATGTGATGTGTGTGATTATGCATGTTATCAGAGCTGCAATCTGAAGGAACACATGAGAATACATACAGGAGAGAAATGCTTTAAATGTGATGTTTGTGATTATGCATGTTATCAGAGCAGTAACCTGAAGACTCATAAGAGAATACATACAGGAGAGAAACGCTTTAAATGTGATGTTTGTAATTATGCAAGTGCTCACAGCAGTGCTCTTAGGATTCATATGAGAATACATTCAGGAGAGAAATGCTTTAAATGTGATATTTGTGATTATGCATGTTATCAGAGCGGTGCTCTTCAGATTCATATGAGAATACATACAGGAGAGAAATGCTTTAAATGCAATGTTTGTGATTATGCATGTAATCAGAGCAGTAATCTGAAAACACATATGAGAATACACACAAGAGAGACACGTTTTAAAGAAGTGGACTTTAAATGAAAACCTCCTCTTGAAACTGTTCAATTTTAATGCGCTAGCCTAGGTTGTTAAACACAGGACTATAGACCATTTGAGGTTTTCAGGGCGCAAGTACGAATCTAGCAGGAACCAGAACTTTTAAAAAACTTTTTCTTCTTTGTTTTCAGTATTTTGCATTTTTCTACATGCTATTCCCTGTAACTACTCAAAACTTGATATGGGCCACTTTTGTAATCTGTAATTAGTATTGTTTGGGTTAACACAATGTATTAAGTTTTGTTTGTATTGTTTATTTGATAAAATAGATTAATTAGTCATCTGACTTGAATTTTTGAACTAGAACATGAGTGTAAAGTTATCTAAGTTGAAAAACTTGAAAATTCGTAAGTAGGCGGTAATTTGTAAAAGTTTTTTTTCCAAATGCTGCATGGAATAAGTTTCAATATCTTATATGGTGTCCACGAGCATTAATAACAGCCTGACAGCGCCTAGGCATGCTGTGAATTAGCCGAATGTTCTTAAATTTTGGAATTCTGTTTCTCACCTCTTATAAGGCAGCACGAAGTTCTGCTGAAGCATATCCCAGACATGTTCAATTGGATCGAGGTCCGGGGATCTGGCAGGTCAAGGCAAGAGCTCGATTGTTTCACCTGCAAGGTATTGGTTAGTGATGTGGGCGAGCATTATCCTGCATTATAATAAAACCCACTGCACCTTCATATTGGCGTACACGTACGTCAAGAATCTCGCGACAATACCTTTCTGCTGTTAAGGTACTGTTATCAATAATATGGAGGTCAGTTTTGCCATTGACACTTATTCCTCCCCATACCATGACAGACCCTCCATCATATCGGTCGTGTTCAGAGATTCAAGCAGGTGCAAAACGTTTATATGGTCTTCTCAACACTCTGGCACGTCTATCTGTGAAGTCTAGACAAAATCTAGACTCATCAGTAAACAAAACTGGGGTCCAATTGCGAGGTTTCCATTGCCATGGTCACTGGCCCAACGTAGGCGTTCTCTGACGTGGTGATTGGGGAATACGAATTGCAGGACGTCTAGCATTCATACCAGCATCATGCATTCTGTTCCTTATTGTTTGTGCAGATTATATTAGATACCTGTACATTTGTTGCATTCTGCAAGCTGTTTTGTAAGGAAGTAGCGTTCAGAAAACGATTGCGCCGGGCCTGAACAACAATATATCGGTCTTTAGCATGTGTTGTACACCTAGCACGGCCACCATCATGTAAATATGCCACATTTCCTTCGATTTGGAAACGATCCCACATGCGTTGAACAACGCTGTGGGACACATTCAATGTGCGGGCAACCTGGGACACGCCTGCCTGCAACATATCAACACCCCTATCCATCTCGTCAGGTGTAAGCCGCCTTCTTACGCTTTAATTCATTGTATTGCATGCTCACACAAGAACAGAGAAATTCAGACATGTACACTCGGTATACATGCCGTCAAAATCGTGATTTTCGAGGTTTACGAAGTCCCCGTGCTGCATGTGTCGCCATACGTGTACAAACCAATACTTTCCTTGTATGGCAATTACGCCAACACTAAACTTAATTTTGGCTTAAATCAATGCCCCTGCATATTTTATTGATGACTCAATTATCGGAGAAAACAGTGGCCCTTACCAAATCTTGAGTAGTATATGTTTATATTGTTTTTACGCTAAAAAGAAATTTTAAGAAAAATTCACATAAGCATTAGCTTATTTGAATATTTTATTACTTGCATGCCTAGCTTAAATCGCAGATGGGAAATTTCAAACTCTAATTATTTTAAATAGAGGTTGTAAAACATTGTGAATTTTGGCATGCTGTTCCCAAAATGTTATAGAAAATTGTAAATAAACAAAACGCCATGCCCCATTTTTAGGAAATGTTCAATTTTCTTTAAAACTTTGATGTTCAAAATTGAACATGGTAGAAAAGAATTCGAGAACATTGAAATACTATCTGATTATTTCAGTTTTATATAACTTGTTGATAATATGGTACATGGTGTGTATAATTTCTATCATAAAATGTTGTTCTTGTTACTCTCATACCAAATTTGTACCAAATTATTGAAAAATGAATTCAATACATGCAATTTCTTATCTCTCGTGTGATGTCGATCATTTTAATAAATAATTCCAAAATGGAGGTATGGTTACATGTATTAAAATTCCTATAACTTAATTATTTCATGGTAAATTTCTTTTAAAATTTGTTTTGAAATCCAGTTACAGTTAAGAAAATATTCAGCCTCTCATGATTTGAATTGGTGCCAATTGGGGTCCCACTACCTTACGTAATTTTTGTGGTTATTCAAGTGGTTTTAGTGGTAATCTGAAGACTCATATGAGAATGCATATTGGCAAGAAATGCTTTAAATGTGATGTTTGTGATTATGCATGTAATCCGAGCAGTCTTCTGAAAACTCATATGAGAATACATACAGGAGAGTCATGATTTATATGTGATTTTTGTGGTGATTAGTGCTTTGGCCAAAATAATCATTATTTATGGATAAACTCAAATGATTATCGTACAAATTGCCCCAATGCTTGGATATATATTCCCTTTCAACACTACTTTCTTCCCTTAAAATGTGGAATGAACTCTATACACCTGTAAGACGTAATAACATCTCGTTCAAAAGTGGGTCTCAAGACAGGATTATAAAGAAATTCTGTTTTTATGCCAAAGTCTATCAATAAGATATTGTCCCATTTTCAACCACTGACACACACTAAATGCAGCAATTCATGTACTTGGTCGAAATTAACCACTAAACACCGGTTCCTACGGAATTTTTGAAAATGCAGAGACATTACTGTTTTTAGCCAAAGTCTCATGTTTGTCCCAGGGAGTTTTCAACCACTGACACAAACTAATGCAAATTCCGGTGAAATTAACCGAAAACATTGGTATTCACGGGAATTGAATCTCCTTTGAACACCCTAGGTCAACGTAGATGAAACCGTATAGCGGGTTAAGACATGTTTGCCTTGCATAGAAGCTGTACAATGACCGTATGGAACACGTTTTGTCTGTATGAATTTGGCTATGGCGTCCGGCTACTGAGTGTTGAAAGCTCAGTACGTCCCGCAGGCAAAACTGGCACTTTAAGACACCTTGAAAATTACCATGGACATGGTTTATACCAGCTTTGAAAAATAAAACATTTTACCAACTGTTCGTGTATAAGCCTCATTTTAGATATAAATTGAGCGCAGTGCAAATATATTTTGTACAGACATAAATTTGCAGACCTGTCAGAAGCTGATAACAACTAGGAATATACATCTTTTTAGAACGTTGAAATTGATCTCTCGTGTACGCAACAAAGAAAAATCAAAAGGACAGTCATGCGCAGGTTAGAAGACTGGGTCTGACCCTACATGTGACCTTGTAGATTGGTCAACATGGATACCATTCTAATTTCATGTTACCGCTCAGCATTCTATTTCAAAAGACTACTAACACTGCGCAGTTAAGAACCCAAAGTATCCAAAACGTGCTCTGATACCAAAGTTTACAAAAACGCATGCATGTCTGTCGAGTGTGTAACAAAATATACCGGCATGTTCCAAGAGCTGATATAGAAATAAGACAAATCACTGGATCAACAACACTTGATTTCTCAAAACTCACTATTAATTTTAAATTCCAAACTGTTTTTTGCTAGTATCTATCAGACTTTGATAAGATACTTTGTTGCAGTGCATGATGCCCGAGTAAGAATTAACTGGTCATGCAACTTATATGCTTGACTTGTTAAAAATGTAATCATCTACTAGATTCAAATGTTTGCCGGCAAAATGCTAAAATGGTTTTAGCAAATGCAGGCAACAATACAATAAATTTATCTTAAACCTAGCTGGCTTTGCCAGGGTGAGATATTTCTGATGAATGATTGTCCGGTGTCCATCGTCCGTCAACATTTGTATTCAAATGACGATCTCCTCTGAAACCACTAGGTCAATGTTGATGAAACTATGCAGGGATTTTCCTTGCATGAAGCTCTACCAAAATCGTTCAAAGAATTCCATTTCGTGCAAAACTCTGTTTGCTATGGCATCCTGGTTTGCAGAGTATTGCACGCCCAGTATTTTTCCCTGCTCAGGGGAAACCTGGGCTGGGCCAATCCCTAAATTTAGTCGTTACAATCATGGGTTATACGATTTTTCAACGAAACTAAAACATGATTTTTTCCCAGACTGTCCTCGGAAAGTTTGAATATGGCTCATTTTAGATTAAAATGAGTACACAGATGATCAAAAATAGTTGTAAGGCTATGAAGCTACTGTTTGAGTGTAAAGATCCTGGTAACAACTACAGAACATATATTTTTTTATTCTGAACTATTAAATTTTATCTACATCATGTACGCATTTCCATACCAAATTTGGAAACGGACATTATGAGCATTATAAGGTCACTTTGTCTGACCATATCATGTAATATTGTACATTACTCAACACTGATTACCAGTCTAATTCGATATGGGTCTCTTGGGTCACCTTCAGACAGTCTGAATATGAAAAAACACTCAGAGTAACTTTGCAGCAATATTTAAGTATGCCCAAAGGTTGTTTCGGAGATTGTTTCTGGATCAAACCAAAGGGTTTAAAAAAGATCCTTTCAGAATATGGCAGAACTTGTTAACAGGCATTTTCAAGAGCTGCATTTGCAAAAAGACCAGAAGCACTGGAATTTGTCAACAAGACTATGATTTCTCTACAAGCTTGACCACCATGGGTCATGTTGGTGTGTCATTAAACTAGGTCATTTCAGCCAATAGTCAAAGCCTTGTTGATACCAGTTGGCATCGTTTCACATGTGAATGTCCTACATTTGCAGGAACAAGTTCTGGTTTTATGATTCTACTGCAACATATGGGCCTTTGGGGTCACTTGATAAGCCCAAATGGAACCTCACTAGACAATAAAATATCAGCCCAAATACGGGAAAATTGATAAAACCGGTTGTTTCAATTTGCTCAAGCCTATGGTATGGGGTCAAAAATAGGAAAGAGCCCAAATATGAAAACCTTCTCTGAAACCACTAGGCAACGAGCCATAGGATATTTGGCATGTAGCATTGTCTGGTGGACCTCTAGCTCAAGATTGTTCAAATTATGGGCCCTTGGGTTAAAAAGTTGGCCCCACAGACCAATAGGGCTAAGATATTTGGCATGTATCATTGGTCTAGTTAGCCCTACCTGGAAGATTGTGCAAATAAGGTGTCCCCATGATCAAACAACTTGGCCCAGCGCAGGTGGTAACTTAGTTTTGCATAGGTTTGTATAGAATCTTTTTTTAATCTTCTTCCCTGAAACCACAAGGCCTAGACCTTATATATTTGGCATGTAGCATTGCCTAGTGGACCTCCACCAAGATTGTACAAATTATGCCCCTTGGATCAAAATTGACCTTGCCTGTGGCTCACTAAGTTTTACATGTGCTTATATAGGAAAAACTTCTTCTCTGATACAGTAAGGCCTAGAGCTTAGACATGGCATGTAGCATTGGACGCTATTCTTTTATACAAACTGCGAAGTCCCGCTTTTCACGTTCTTTGCAGTTTTTGTGCGTACATTAAGCAAGACGCAAAGTTAGATTATTCACTGAGTATTTAAGAAGAAATGGTTAGGTTTTGGGGCTCCTTGGGTCATTGTCAAGGTCACTGACTAAAATAGAAAAATCAGTAATATATTCAATATCTTTAGTTACAATTGACATATTGTAACTATGTAAGTTATTAAGTGTGTAATACATATGAATAAAGACTTAAATTAAGTGGGATTGTATTTGGGGCTCATGGGGTCAAATCCAGGTCTTTTTTTCTAAAAATAGAAAAATGAAGAAAAAAACAGTATCTTTAGTTGCAATTGAATAATTGTAACGAAACTCAAGTGTCTAGTTATTATTATGAAACCTTTCGTGAGATTGTGTTAGGGATTGCATTAGGGGTCACGGTAAAGGGTCACGGTCAAGAAGGACAATTTTTCCTTAGATAGAATTGTAATAGTTGGTGTGGGTCAAAGAGGAAGCTTGGGTCACTGGGTCAAGTCAAGGTCACGACTTAAAAGAGATATTCTTTAAGTTTTAGATTGTATTAAGGGTAAAAACAATATTTCTTTGCGGAGGGGGTGAAGGAGACTGTTTGCTTTAACTAGAATTTCACAGGAGGCGTTTAAAACGTTGGCAGATTTAGTGTGACTTGGTTTTTTTTCATACCACTGAACTTTTTCAAACATAAGGTGTTCTTTATGATGGAAACTTATTCTTTATCATCATTACCTCCATCATCAGACTTAAAGTAGATATCTAAATGCAAACTTATCAAAATGATGCTTTTGCTTCGAAATTACAATGAAAAGGTACAAGCGATTTTCCGACGTTGTGCCTTTGGAAAATTGACGTCACAATATTTATAACGTTACGTCATAAGTATTCAAGAGGAGGTCGTCAGGCATAGGAGGGTTGAAAGACCAAGGCCTTTTATTAGCTAAAATTGGCAAAATCACCGGAAATGCCGATCCTGATATGCAAGAATAATTGTTTCCGAGTTAGGAGTGACCAATGTCCTGAAACTTGGTGTGTCGGGATCTTAGTTCGTTGGAGAGAGCTTTAGTGGTCACATTTGGCTCAAGTGCACAACTTGGGTCAGAGGTCAAGGTCACTGCTACTAGAAAGAGATTATTTTTAAAGTTTTAGATTGTATTACAAAATAAAAAAATTATTTCTTTGCAGAAGGGGAGTCTGTTTGCTTTAATTCTACAATTTCTACAGGCGACTGTTTGAAAGGTGGTTTGGCAGATTTGTAAGTATTAATATGAGCACTTGGGGTTGAATTAGTCACACACCCAAATTTTATGGAAAAACCTTATTAACATTGAGGTACATTTGCCATATTGGAAATTTGTCAGAAATTATATTTATCATCAAGTTACCACTATGGGTCATCTTCAAGGTACAAGAATATCATTTTAACACTCTAGAGGTAACATAGTAAATATTGGACATTGAATTGTTTTAATGATTTCTGCTCAAGTTTTAATTTGTGTCATCTAGGGTAAAAACTAGGTCACAGAGCCCAACTATGGAAAAGACATTGTTAATACTCTAGAGGTAAAATTCAGCCCATATACTTGGAACCCTTTGAGATAGGTTGCTTCTAAATTTTGAATGCTTAGTTCATATGGTATCTTATAACTAGGTCCCATCTAGGCAAATAGGAAATGTTAACACTGTAGAGGGAATTTTCAGCCCAAATATCTGAAGATTCGAAGGCCATTTATTAGATTTTAACATATTGGTTAAAAGCAGTTGTTCGTACGTAAGTAGTCCCTTTTTGACTAAACTGTTTGAAATATTACTTTGAAAGTTAGAATACTTGTTTACCATCTTGATTCCCAAACACAGACAGGAGAAGGTAACTCTGTCAAAGATTTCATTTGAATTATGGCCCTTTTCAACTTTTCATTCAAATTAACAAAAATTCACTTTTGTCCACTTGTTGACTTTTCCATTTGAGATATTACTTTGAAAGTTGGAATACTTATGTACCATTATTACACCTATCTAAGCAAGAGAAGATAACCCTGTGAAAATGTTTCTTTGATTTCTACTTTGATATATTATATGTGCATGGCAGTGTCAGTTGCACACAAGACTTTACCGTATTTCTTTTACCACTAACACTTGAAGTATTAATTTAAAGCTTTGCTGTAGTATTCAGGGATATCAAAGAATTAAGTTTGATAACTCTTGACTTAATATCTTGCTACCTGTGGCCCTTGTTTATACACATTTGGTGTTTTTACTGACAAAGTTTTGTTTTATTTCCAAGACCTGAAAAAGTTGTGCGCACTGTCCTACTGACAGCTCTTGTTACACTTAAACTTTTGCTATAACTTTTGCAGTTATTAAGATTTCTTTATCAAACTTTCAAATTATATTGCTTATGTCAAAAGGGTTGTGATGTCACAAAATTGTGTTGGTCAATGACATATTTTACAGAGTTATGCCCCTTTTGTACTTAGATTTTGTCACAAAATTATTGGTCATTCAGACAAAGCGTAAGAGGGCGACACAAGTGTAGTACTGAATACCCATCTAGTTTTTAAATAGGCTTATTTAGCAAATTTTAAATAATCTACTTTGAAACCTCAAGGCCTAGAGCTCGAATATTTATCATATGGCATTTGCTACAATGTATTTACCCTCTACCAAGATTATTCAAATCGTGACCCCTGAGTCAAAATTGGCCCTGCCAGGGAGTCTCTTGATTTAATATAGGCTTATGCAAAGGAAATTCATGAGCCAAAGGTTAAAATTTTCCCATTGTGCTATTAATGATCTTCTATTATAGCAAATGGTAGCCAGGTGAGCGATTTAGGGTCATCTTAGCCCTCTTGTTTTAATTATCTCCCTTTATTGAGTTATCTGTGACCGAGGGTCGCCAGCCGGGCTTGTGCTTCTAGGGGGGACTTGCGTAGCATTGAGCTATGGTTAAAACCCAACTCGCACAACCCACAGTGTACTGGTCATGGAGTGAGGTCCCCTTGGACCCGGTTATTTCAAGCACAAAGTCCGTTGGTAAAGTTCTTTTTCATTTATTTTCTTGTTCTGTATTTTCTAAGTTAGCATACAATAACACATCAGCATAGGCTAGCACCGGAAAATATCAAAGTTATTTCAATTTTCTATATGTCTTAGATGTTAACTACTCGAAAGCTTTAATATGACTGTCTTCAAAAGTTACTAAATTTTCTAGTTTCAGAATAAAGAGAATTACTACAAAAACAACATATGGCAGAAATGACTTATGTGTCAAATGACTTGAGAATTCTTTGACAACTAAAAGTAACAGAAGTCAAAATGTATAATTCAATCTGAATTTTGAATTAACCTTTTAAATTGTTAATTAACAAAGTACAATTATGAAACTTACTAAGTAGTCTTATTATGTATTACAAAGAATTTGATGAAGGTAATACTTTGTCACATATTCTTGAAACATCATACAGTGCTAGAGCACAATGACGGGAATACATGCACAAGAACCATAACTCTACCTTGCCTAGTTATCCCCTGCCAATTACAAATATTTTATTAAATCCTATATCCATTCCTTTCACCTCAAATTTCTTGGTAATATAAAGAGCACTTTACAGGGGGAAAAGCCATGTCTAACAAAGCTCTTGTTGTATTTGCAGATTTCATTTATTGATTTTGATACATATTTTCAGAATGCTATCGGTGTGTGTTTTGTAAGATTGCCTCCACTACAATTGAGAACAATGTCAGACATCTTGTAAGAACACATGGAAAAGACAAGCTTTCACAGAACGATATACAGGTACTAGATGAGTCAGTTAGGAAGAATACTCGGGAATAGTACACTAAAAGAGAAGGAAGAACAGACAATAGTCTCAACTTCCTTGTTCAGAAGAAACCTTGGAATAAAGCAGAGTTGATCAGAAAAATGTCATTGATGCTGCTAATGTCTCTACAGTAACACATAGCCAATGTGTAAAGAAGCTAAATACTGAAGGAGAAACACTTTACAAATGTGAGACAAGAAGTTATGTAAGTTCATTTAGAAGTGATCTGAAGAAACATATATGTATAATGAATCAGACAGAAGAGTTGACACATAGGAGAATATATACTAAAAGTACAGGAACAAAATGCTTCAAATGTGATGTTTGCGGTAATGCATTTCATAAAATCAGTGGTCTAAAAAGGCATATGAGAATACATACAGGAGTAAAATGCTTTAAATGTGATTTTTGTGATTATGCATGTTATGAGAGCTGTAATCTGAAGACTCATATGAGAATACATACAGGAGATAAATGCTTTAAATGTGATTATTGTGATTATGCATGTACTGACAGAGGTGTTCTTAAGATTCATATGAGAATACATTCGGAAGAGAAATGCTTTAAATGTGATGTTTGTGATTATGCATGTAATAATAGCAGTAATCTGAAGACTCATATGAGAATACATACTGGAGAGAAACACTTTAAATGTAATGTTTGTGATTATACGTGTAATCAGAGCAGTAATCTGAAGAGGCATATGAGAATTCATACAGGAGAGAAAAACTTTAAATGTGATGTTTGTGATTATGCATCTTATCAGAGCTGTCATCTGAAGACTCATATGAGAATACATTCAGGAGAAAAATGCTTCAAATGTGATGTGTGTGATTATGCATGTAATCAGAGAAGTAATCTGAAGACTCATATGATAAAACATAAAGGAGAGAAATTCTTTAAATGTGATATTTGTGGTTACGCATGTACTCACATTAATGCTCTTAAGACTCATATTAGAATGCATACAAGAGAGAAATGCTTTAAATGTGATGTTTGTGATTATGCATGTTATCAGAGCTGTCATCTGAAGACTCATATGAGAATACATACAGGAGATAAATGTTTTAAATGTGATGTTTGTGATTATGCTTGTTATCAGAGCGGTAGTCTGAAGACTCATATGAGAATACATACAGGAGAGAAATGCTTTAAATGTGATGTTTGTGATTTTGCATGTGCTCACAGTAGTGCTCTTAAGATTCATATGAGAATACATTCAGGAGAGAAATGCTTTAAATGTGATATTTGTGATTATGCATGTTATCAGAGCGGTGCTCTTAAGATTCATATGAGAATACATACAGGAGAGAAATGCTTTAAGTGCAATGTTTGTGATTATGCATGTAATCAGAGCAGTAATCTGAAGACACATATGAGAATACACATAAGAGAGAAACGTTTTAAAGAAGTGGACTTTAAGGAAAAACCTCCTTTTGAAACTGTTCAATTTTAATGCGCTAGCCTATGTTGTTAAACACAGGACTATAGAACATTTGAGGTTTTCCGGACGTAGGTACGAATCTAGCAGGAACCACAATTATTTAAAAACTTTTTTTTCTTTGTTTTAAGTATTTTGCATTTTTTTACGTAATATACCCTGTATTACTCAAAATTTGGGCAACCTTTGTAATCTGTAACTAATATTGTTTGGGTTAACACGGACCTTGATAAAATTCTCATCAAATCAAGTTTGGGTTAACACAATGTATTAAGTTTTGTTTGTATTGTTTATTTGATAAAATAGATTAATTAGTCATCTGAGTTGAATTATTGAAATAGAAAATGAGTGTAAAGTTACCTAAGCTGGAAAACTTGAAAATTCGTAAGTAGGCGGTATAATTTGTAAAAGTTTTTTTTTCAAATGCTCCATGGAATAAGTTTCAATATCTTATATGGTGTCCACGAGCATTAATTACAGCCTTACAGCACCTGGGCATGCTGTGAGTAAGCAGGTTGTTCTTTAATTGTGGAATTCTGTTCCGCAGCACGAAGTTCTGCTGAAGCATATCCCAGACATTTTAGATTGGATTGAGGTCCGGGGATCTGGCAGGTCAAGGCAACAGCTCGATTGTTTCACCACGTGCAAGGTTCTGGTTAGTGATGCGGGCAGTGTGTGGGTGAGCTTATCCTGCATTAGAATAAAACTTGGACCCACTGCATCTGCATATTGGCGTTCATGTACGTCAAGAATCTCGCGACAATACCTTTCTGCTGTTAAGGTACATGTACTATTATCAATAATATTGAGGTTAGTAATACAATTGACTCTTATTCCTCCCCATTCTATGACAGACCCTTCACAATATTGGTCGTGTTCAGAGATGCAAGTAGGTGCAAAACGTTAATTTGGTCTTCTCCACACTCGCACGTTTATCTGTGAAGTCTAGACAAAATCTAGACTCATCAGTAAACAAAACTTGGGACCAATTGCGAGGTCTCCATTGCCATGGTCATTGGCCAAACGTAGGCGTTAGACCATTTCCTTGTATGGCAATAACGCCAACACTATAAACTTAACTTTGCCTTAAATTTATGCCCCTGCATATTTTATTGATTATCGGAGAATACAGTGGCCCTTATCAAATTTTGAGTAGTATTATGTTTAAATAGTTTTTACACTAAAAAGAAATTTAAAAAAAAAAATACATCAGCATTTGCTTTTTTGGAGATTTTATTACGATTTTTTTACTGAATTTGTGAATTTTGGCATGCTAAAATGTTGTAGAAAATTATTTTTAAAAAGTCATGCCCCATTTCTAGTTTCTGTTCAAAATTGAACGTAGTAAAAAAATTACATAAAAAATTGAAATACTGTCTGATTATTTAATAAAAGTGTTATAAAACTTGTTGATAATATGGTACATGGTTTATAATTTCTGAAAGAAAATGTTGTTATACCCCCACAAAACGAAGTTTGGGGGGGTGGTATATAGGAGTGAGCTTGTCGGTTGGTCGGTCGGTCGGTCGGTCTGTTGGTTTTATGGTTTCCGGATGATAACTCATGAACGACTTGACCGATTTAAATAATATTTGGTACACAGGTGCAACATAAAAAATACAGGTCAAGTTCGATTTTGGGGTCAGTAGGTCAAAGGTCAGGTCACAGTGACCCTGAACAGTAAAACAGTTTCTGGATGATAACTCATGAACGACTGGACCAATTTAAATAATTTTTGGTACACAGCTGTAACATCATGAAATACAGGTCAAATTTGACTTTGGGGTCAGTAGGCCAAAGGTCAAGGTCACAGTGACCTTGAACAGTAAAACGGTTTCCGGATGGTAACTCATGAACGACTTGACCGATTTAAATATTTTTTGGTACACAGGTGCATCATCAGAAAATACAGGTCAAGTTCGACTTTGGGTCAGTAGGTCAAAGGTCAAGGTCACAGTGACCCTGAACAGTAAAATGGTTTCTGGATGATAACTCATGAAAGACTTGACCGATTTAAATAATTTTTGGTACAATGGTGTTACATCATGAAATACAGGTCAAGTATGACTTTGAGGTCTGTAGGTCAAGGTCACAGTGACTCGGAACAGTAAAACGGTTTCGGATGATAACTTAAGACCACTTGGGGCTAGGATCATGAAATTTGATAGGGAGGTTAGTGATATTAACATGTTTGAAATAAACCTATTAAATTGAATAATAATCCATACTTTCCAACCTTGCATATTTTGTGTGCTATTAAAACAATACATTTACACAACTTATTGTATAATAACTGAAATGTATGTCCTTGTGGCCATTCCTTTCTTATGGTTGCCATACTTCTGTGACAAAGCTGTATTGTGGGGGTATAATTCGTCACTCTTGTGACAGTTCTAGTTCTTGTTACTCTGATACCAAATCTGTACCAAATTATTGAATAAAGAATTAAATACATGCATTTTCTTATCTCTCGTGCGATGTCATTTTAATAAATAATTCCAAAATGGAGGTAGGGTTACATGTATTAAAATTCCTATAACTTAACTACTTCATGGTAAATTTATTTTGAAATTTGTTTTTAAATCCTGGAAATGACACAGTCAAGAAAATATTAAGCCTTTCATGATTTGAATTGGTATTATACAAAAATCTCCAAAATTCTAATTTTAAATTCGAAACTGTTTCTTGCTATTTTCTATCAGGTTTCTTACTGCAGAACTCTTGTTACTATGACAACAAATATGAAACACTTTAAAAATCTTCTCTGAAACCACAAGGCCTAGATAAAGATATTTGGCATGTAGCATTGTCTGGTGGACCTCTACCAGGATTGTGCAAATTAGATCCCCGGGTCAGAATTGACCCCGCCCGGGAGTCACTTAGTTTTGCAAAGGCTTATATAGGAAAAAAAATTTAATCTACTTCTCTGAAACCACAAGGCCTACAGTAGGGCTTAGATGTTAGGCATGTAGCATTGTGTAGTGGACCTCCGCCAAGATTGTTCAAATTATGCCTCTTGGATCAAAATTCACCTTGCCCGTGGGGCCACTAAGTTTTACATAGGTTTATATAGGAAAAACTTAAAAAATCTTCTCTGAAACCACAAAGCCTAGAGCTTAGATATTTGGCATGTAGCATTGTGTAGTCGACCTCCACCAAGATTGTTCAAAGTATGCCCTTGTGGTCAAACTGACCTTGCCCGTGGGGTCACTTAGTTTTATATAGGCTTATATAAGAAAAACTTTAAAAATCTTCTTCTCTGATACAACAAGGCCTAGAGCTAAGATATTTGGCATGTAGCATTGCCTAGAAGACCTCTTCAAAGTTTGTTCAAATTATGTCCTTGGGGTCAAAATTGGCCTTTCCCGGGGGTCATTTGTTTTGTTTACAAAGATGTATATGGGGAAACCTATTTGGTATATAACTTTGTCTAGTGATCTTCCACCAGACAAGAGGACTTGTGCTAAGGTGAGCGATATAGGGCCATATTGGCCCTCTTGTTGAAATGTTTGAATTGAGCTTTTCCGCAACAAGAGAGATTTTCACCCACTCAGCACAACAAAGCTGCTTTTTGGCAATGACGCACTAAATTACATCTCCAAAATACCCTTGTCTTTAACGAGGTTCAAATTTTTTTAAGAACACTAGGTATTTCTAAATAATTATATTATCCCCCACAAACCTGCTCCAGAACATCGCCCAAATTTTTTCATCCTGCACCTTTTTCGTATATACGGTGTATTTCAAACTTAAAATTCTTCTTTTGACATTATAGGATTTAAGGATGATAGGGAAATTGGTTAAAAAAGAGAGTAAGAATAATTAAGGAGGCTATTGCACTCGCCCCGGCGTCGGCGTCTGCGTTGGTTAAAGTTTTTTATAAAGTCAAATATCTTGAATACTATCAAAGGTATTGACTTGAAACTCAAAGTATATGTCTACCATCCACATCTACACTTGAGGAAACAAACCCCATAACTCTGTTTTGTGTTTTGACAGATGTATGCCCCTTTTTAAATTTAGAATGTTTGGTTAAGTTTTTTTTATAAATTCAAATATTTTGAATACTATCAAAGGTATTGACTTGAAACTCAAAGTCTATGTCTACCATCAACATCTACATCTGAGGAAACAATCCCCATAACTCTGTTTTGATTTTTGACAGATTTATGCCCCTTTTTAACTTAGAATGTTTCGGGAAAAGATTTTATAAAGTCAAATATTTTGAATATTTATAAAGGTATTGACTTGAAACTCAAAGTATGTGTTTACCATCAACATCTTCACCTGAGGAAACAATCTCCATAACTCTGTTTTGATTTTTGACAGATTTATGCCCCTTTTTAACTTAGAATTTTTTGTTAAAGATTTTATATAAAGTTGAATATCTTGAATACTATCAAACGTATGGACTTGAAACTATGTTTACTATCAACATCTTCACCAATGATTTTTTTATTTTTGACATATTCATGCCCCTTTTTAACTTAGAATTTTGTCACAGTTTTTACCAGACTATTATATGGAAATACTCGAAATAGCTTACTTTAATATGAAATGTCATTGAATAATTATGCGGTCATACTTTTTTAATTTTATACATATCAAGTTTGAAACGTTACAAAGTTATGCATGATCAAATATACAAGGTCGTGTATTTCTTTGAAATTATCCACCCCTTCTCACCCCAGTTGGCTTACAGAATCCAGAGTAAGGCTTTGCACGTAATGTACATTTACAAAGGTCTTTGAACAAGTTTCATATCTTTGACCTTAATTCTTATAGACAATTACACATTACACCTGTTCCTAGACAAAAAAAAAACAACATTTTACCGACAGACTTTCGAATAGTCGAGCTTGCTGTCATGAGACAGCTCTTGTTATTATTATTTGTTTGTGTAACAAACAAATTTACTTACCGTTTTCCGAAGCCTATTCCTTTAGTATCAAATCTGAAAGTAGCTCCGGTGTAACGTTGTACGTCAGTCAGCATATAATCCCAAATTATGATTCTTCATTTGAAACCATATGGCCATTGCAGACATGAAAGTTGTATTGTTTAAATATATAATGTTATAACCTCATGCAACATGAGTTAAATTTTGTAAATATAACTAAAGTAAACTGTTTTCGAATAAAAACCGCGGATGTATTTCATTTTACAATGATGCGTAAAAATAAGGGACAATTTACTATATATATATTTACACCCTATAGAAATAGTTCCGATTTCTTAACCCGCCGACCATTTCTTAAACCTTGTGCGGAAAGAAAACATATGCTTTGGAGTTTCTGTGACAACAAAATGTCTAACCCTGATCGTCATTTTAAAGAATGAAATATTTTGAACAGCCAGGAATATTTACGCGCATGTTTACACATTCTCTTTTTACGATTAGATCCATCCACTCATAAATTTTATTCAATGCGCTGCAAGGGACGTAATTATAACTTTCCTTATTGCTGATATGCGTTCCTACATGTATTAAAAATACGCATGAAAACAAGTGTTAGGATACGTTAATGTCGATGTTTAAACGATTTGTTATATTCCATAGGTGGTGATTGTTTTAAGTAGAAGGCAATTTACCCTATATTTGACTGTAGGCCTCGCTATCTTGAAACGCATTGAAATAGCTATTTTGTTATAATACATATCAATGACTGCAGAAAAACATTCGAACATCGTTACTTCCTGGTCTCAACCATATTCGTTCTATAAATGTATATTGTGACATTATAGATACGCATTATTACTTTGTCGGTCTGCACAATTAATTGATCCTCTTATTGATCGGCGCTATTGCCTGCTCGTTTGTGTTATCGAAGCGTCGTAATTACTAACTAGCTGCTCGATCAGTGTCTGATTTTAGACGGTAGAACTGTAGGTGAAAACATTTTGTTTAGTACAGTGAAAATCCCTGCTGTCTGTGTGTACTGGGAATAGAAACAGAGACAATTCGATCCAAAATACGATTTATAACTGTTGCATTCTGTTCATATCTTATTACCAACTGATACAGCTTTCACTAATGTAGAATACAGACTGAAATAGCCGTCACAACAAAACATGACAACTATTTTGAATACACAAACAAATCCAGCGTCTTCAGCGCTTTGATTCTTTTCTGGATCTTAGATCGACTTTTGAAACGTCTTTTATTATATGATAAGGCACGTGAGGTAAATTTACCGATTATTTGTTTTTATAGACCAACATCGAGGAGAATACCTGACATATCGATTCTGCGCCGAACATTCCGTCCTGCGCCGAACATAGAAGGTTACTTAGTCAGTTAGTTAGGTTAGAGTGTTATAACAATATCGTTATATAAACACGTAGTAGATATTGTAACTTATAAACGTACCTTGAAACGTGACTTTGCTATAAAACTATTCTATTATAACGAATATCACGATCTTATTAAATATAGTCAGGAACAAATCACGCATGTAGTAAATTAAAGAGAAATGTGATATGAATCGGTTAGAGTTAGTTATTCTTGTTTTGTGATCCATATTTCGAAAGTACATTTACACATATATGCGGCTTTTGAGGGAAAATTGTAAACATGTTTTTAGTTCGCTGAAGGGGAGAACATATACTAGTAGTCGGCGCTATGTCCACCCGTTCGTCTATTCGCACCACATTCTTCGGAGCATAACCAGTTTTAGTTATTTTCAGTTGCGAAACAAGTTCTTACAACTTGGACATCGAAGAGAGAGAGAGAGACAGAGAGACAGAGACAGAGAGACAGAGAGAGGCAGAGACAGACAGAGACAGAGAGAGACAGAGACAGGGACAGAGAGAGAGAGAGACAGAGTCAGACAGAGAGACAGAGAGACAGAGAGAAATGGGGGAGGGGCGGTGAGTAGACAATGAGGTATTATGTGTGTCTTGTCTGAGAGTCATAAATATGGTACCGGGGATCGGACCTGGGACCCTCCTATCTTATGATCACTGCGTCACGACAGTCACCACCATAAGGTAACACGGAAGGAATGTATACGTCACATATACATAATTATGTTTATCATATATAATATATAATTCTTTGAGAGGAAGTGTAGTGACAAAGAACCATAACTGTAGCATATCATATTTTGTTTAATTATCTCCCTTTGTCTGTCATATGCTTGTACGTAGTGCAATTCAAAACTACGGAAATACTTGAACTCTGTTGATAACAGTAACGGAGAGGGAGTACCGTGACCAAGAACCATACTCCTAACTTACACTTTTCCCTAACTATTCACCTGATTCAAGCTTGTCTCATTTATGAATTACGTCCCTTTACTTTATAAAAGAATACTGTCTGAATATCTTTGTTTTTCGCAGTGAGGACATTCAGAAGAAGTACAGTGAGTTATCTCCCTTTATGATTTGAAATGATCACCACTGGCAGTAAGCATAGCTTGAAACCTTTCTACAGATTTACTTGATATGTAACACTGTGAATGTGAGAGCGGAAATGAAAAGAAAGTGCAATGTTCAAGAATCATATCTGAACATTTGAGTAATATCCCTTTAATACTTTTTTATTTTGTTTGTCTTTAATGTAACTGCGACTTTTAAATCAACGTGTTAAGTTTTCGACTGCAAAAACAGAACACGTGTGTTGTTCATTCGAAAATAACAATAATGATAATATCTTTATTCAACGAAGGTAATATGATATCAAACATTATGATGAATATATTATTTTCAAGGACGCCTTCAAACATGTTTAAAAAATTACATTATACAGGACAGCAGCGAGAAACTGTGGAAGTGTATTACAGTCAGCCACATACATGTAATTAACAAATACAGATTCGGTATAGATATAATACATGTATGTATTTGGGAAAAAAAATCACTGCTATACAAAAGTTTTATTACAGTCTTTTTAAAATTGTATAAAGATGAAGACGTCTCGATAGTTCTAAACTGACATGCTATTATATCAAAACGAAAGTTTGACAATCGTGTATTTTACGTCTCTTTTCTTTGTAGATCTTAGTTGATAGTGTTTATTTTCAGAAAATTGGAATTAATCAGAAATGTACTTAGGGGCCATTGATTATGGCTATATAAATAAGTAAAGGAATGCTGTTGGCAATATCCATTTGCGATTCAACAACA
Source organism: Saxidomus purpurata (assembly GCA_022818135.1). Lineage (NCBI taxonomy): Eukaryota > Metazoa > Mollusca > Bivalvia > Venerida > Veneridae > Saxidomus > Saxidomus purpurata. The sequence continues at coordinate 54,438,519 of JAFMSR010000002.1, read as the reverse complement.
AGAGAGTTCCGTATCTTGCTATATAAGCGACAGAAACTGAAAATCCGCCATACTCTTTGAGATTGGTAAAAGAATATATTTTGATTATCGGCCCGTACAAAAATAGTCTTAATATCATTCGGAAATACTCGGCAGCTTCAGTTACCCTACGAGACAATCTGCCGAGGTGTTCCGGATGGTCTTAATATAGGAAGACATCGATAAATGCCGAATACAACTTGGTGTGCATCCGTCCCGGCTGTTAAACCACGACTATGCAGGTCAGTCAAGCGGTATGAAGTACAGCCATTATGGTCATCTTGTTTTTCAAAGGTGACTACATAGCCTGTCATATACTAATGCATCTTTCAGCTTCAGTGCCTGTGAACAATATATCCTAGTTAAATATTCTGCTTACATGTCATAATTTGTGCGTGTTGGTATGCAACGCAGCCCCTTAATGTTTTTTTTATTCAAAAGAACATTTCAAGCGTACACTAAACCAGTCTTAAACATTAGTTCAAGCGGTATGAAGTACAATAATTTTATGGTCATCAACTTTTTCAAATATTACTGTATGGTTCGTTCAACAATAATTCGGTTTCATAATTTTCAGTCTATAATACACGTAGTTTCTTTTTGAAACGTAATTCAGTAACAAAATATTATGGCGAATTTTGACAAAATAAATGATTATGTAAACATCACGAGTATATATGATTGCGTACATAAAAAAATGTGTATAATACAGATCAAACATTCACAAACCAGAAACATCAAATATTTTTCTTAAGACCTACTAGAACTAAATAAACGTTTGAAAAAAAGTGGCTAATTTATAACTGGCGGGCGAGCATTTTATATCGAAGATTGCGGAATTTGCATAAAAGTAGCATATAGAAAAGCCGAACACTTTTCTCATAACAAATGATAGAGCGTTTAACCACGGTATATGTTTGTGAAACATAATGGTATGGGCCCGTCCAAAATCACATGAAGTGATATTACCGTTCAAAGTGACCATAATTATTCTAAATAGAACATTAATAAATGAATAATGAACATATCACAGCAATAACCCAAAAAATATACACGGATCTGTATAATATTTTCATTCTTATTGAATAAAGAGGAATTCTGTAAAAAAATCCACCCTTTCGGTTATGTTTATTTCAACTTGCATCTATCAATAAGAGAAATAAATTGCTTAAACTCACTTACGTAGTTGTGAAGCATCTTCTCTTCATTTCAGCATCGTTCTTGACCATAACTCAATATGGCCATTTTGAAGGGTAATGTAACTTTAAAGCCAATATTCTTTCGTGAATTATTAATCAGAAAGTTTTTTTAACTACAGAAAACAAAGACTCATTTCTATACTACTTAAAACGACCGTGTTAATAAACTTCAACCACGAACTGAACAGATACGTTTAATTATTTATGCAATGACTAAACATGAATAGCTATGTTCATCCTCGGCAAGGTCCGTATATTACAATAATATACGGACCCTGTCCTCGGTAACCCGGCTATTCATTACCGACCGGAGAGAAGCGGCATGAATTACATTTAACCGTGGGTTCCGACGATGATCTATGTTATACAAAAGATACCTATTAAATAGCTTAACTATATTTTTATTTCAAAAAAGTTATCTCTGATAACATATCAGTTGCTTTGCTATGCGGAAAAAGGTGAAAGTCAGTCATATATAGATAGGTACACGTAGGTGTAGTTCGATGTACTATAACCCTTCTTCTTTTAATAAATTCACAAATATACATGTAGACCTATATCATCATAAGGAATAGATATATCACTTCATTCATTCTACTTAATGTTAAAGAATCGTGTAATCACTTCCGTTTTTTATGCTCGAGCCATGATGATGTCATAATTGTCATCAAAGTTGTGTCGTATGACGTGCTAATAAATGTCCGCGCAAAATATAGCACGTAAGATTTTATCTGTTTGGGGAAGATTAAAGTCATATTAAAATTGAAATAATGTCCTTAAAGCGTTGTTCAACGTCTAATAAACAACTATTCAATATAGAATAACTTTTTTTTGGTATGTTTGTGAAACGTGTTGATACAATATCCATACAAGAAAAGGGTATCGGATGTTCCACGGAACTAATCTACATATCTATCTGCCATTTACAGGGACGTAGGCATTTACACATCAAACAATGAGACTGTTAGTAGAGAAAAGAAATATAATATAGATTTAAAAGAAATACAAAATGTACAATAAAAAGTAATGTATATTGAAAAGTCAGGTACAGTATGGTTAAACGTAAAAGCAAGGCTAGCGTACTGACAAGGGCGATACATGACCAATGCATGGAACGGCTGCAATGAACTGCTCTGGTTTTGGGAGGGATAGAATACCACGAGGCAGGGGGGGTGGGGGTTCCAGTGGTATATTGTCCATGGGAAAAAAATATAATTTATAGTAGACAGTGGTTGCTGAAATTAACCTGTAGCATAATGGACAGCTATATCTACATTGACGTGAGGGCGGGGTTAAGTAATCCTCTTTAGGGGTAGCAACCTGATCGTTTATTATTTTTTAGCTAAGGAAAAGTGGCAGGTTTAAGGCCTGTAACGTATTTGTCACACTGGCTGAACGGGCGTAATCTGACTTGATCCAGCGGGCTGTCCGGACGTGGGACAGCTTCTAACTGGTCAATTTGTGACTGTGCATGAGGTGACCATACACCAGATCCATACCCGGGCAGCTGCGACGAAGAAAGCCTACATGACATGTCTAGCATTAACATGTAAGAAACAAAAATTCGTCAAAGTACTCATAACTACATCTACGATTCCTTCCCTGCAGTACTCTCGGTGCTTTGATTTGTATTCGTGTGAACTGTGCATGCTTTGTGGGGCCTACGCCAAACAGCTATCACTTCAACGTACACAGGTATCATATAGATAGCTGTAAAAATGAATGAATCTTTCAACATTTAAGATACCTCGTTTTTAACTGATTTCTTTAAAACTCACAGTAATTAATATATGTGTAAAATAAAACTTTCATGTAAACATTAATAAAAGTGTCTTAATCAATAGTGGGACGACTCGCTATATTTTTCATGAATGACTTAACATATCAATAGGTTTACAAGAAAAAAAACACGTCTTCCTAAGAAAAGTAGACACACCTTTGTATTAGGATCTTGTTAAATGTAAAATTAAATTGAATGGAGGACAAAAACATTTTATTTTCATTTATATTACCGGTGACTGCATACTTGAAATCTTACAAACATGTAATTACTGACCTTGATGATCGTTTACCTCGTGTAGATCATATCGGTGTTTTATTGGGTACAATAAACGACGTGTTCAGGTTCAGCTACAACTTGATTCGAACACATATGTAATCACTCGCAATGCATGAAGATATTGCCGGTAACTGAGCACGAATGTTGTGAATGCTCATTGTCTAAATCTGGACAGTTTGGCCACACGATCTGTGTCAAGTTCGAGAATGTACTCAATCGTACCAGTATAAAAGATTTGTAACCCCGATTTACATAGTAAGGACTGCCACTGTTAACACTACATGCTAGAGGTCTTGAACAATTATATACATGTATAACCAAAACCTGCACTTAATATACATAATCACAGGGCCTCTAACAAATTCGTTCATGCTCTCGGTCGGAGCACTAGGTGAGGAGTTACTACTAGCATATTATTGACCAGGCTTGATAAGAAAAAAAATGAAACTATACAATAGTATTCGACAGCATTTTTTCATATTTTCACTCATCTAAATCTTGCTAAAACAGAAGTGTTTAGGACAGTAGGAGTTCGGTCTCGAGTTCCGAGTATGAGCCCAGTCAGACCAGAAATTGTCCCATACCAGGTGAGCACCTGTTATACACGAGTATTCGCCGTTTTTATCTTCTTTTAACCACATGCAAGTGTAGCAATCATAACAAAACCTGGATGGAATATGAATTGCCACAAAATAGCGGTCAAGTTTTAGTGTGAACCTAAAAAAAGACCAGAATGTGTGTGACAGTGAGGTCTTAATCTAGTTTGACTGTGAGTGCAATCATACCAGAAAAAGGGCCGTGTCGGACACTAAAGTCAAACTGAACTCTCTTGAAAGAGTCATTGTCCCTGGCATTTTTTTATCCCCGCCGCCGGGGGGGGGGGGGGGTTTTTAGGAATTCTCTTCGTCCGGCTCTTCCGTCCGTCCGTCCGTCCGTCCCAACTTTTTTCCGGCCGGAGCATAACTCCAAAAGTACTTGAGCAATTTTCTTCAAACTTCATACACTGACAGAGCACATTGGGAGGAAGTGCAGTGTGTAAAGAACAATAACTCTACTCCTTTAATATTCCCCTTTTATCAGATTTAACCTTGCAAAACTTTTGTCGGAGCACTAACTCCAAAAAGTACTTGGGGGATTTTCTTAAAACACTTAATACACTGACATAGCACATTGGTGGGGAGTGCAGCATGTCAAGAAGGGGGGCAATACCCCTACCTTTCCTTCTTTTAGTTAAGTTATTCCCCTTTATCAGATTTACTCTAAAAGTTTTGTCCAGAGCAGAACTCCAAAAGGGATACTTAGGGATTTACTTCAAACTTAATACACTGACATAACACATTGGTAGGAAGTGCAGTGTGCAAGAACAATAACTCTACCTTGCCTACTTTTAGAGTTATTCCCCTTTATCAGATTTACTTGTCGAACGAAGCATAACTCCAAAAGTACTTGAGGGATTTACTTCAAACTTAATACACTGACATAGCACATTGGTGGGGAAAGGGGGTGTGCAAGCAACAATAACTCTACCTTGCCTACTTTTAGAGTTATTCCCCTTTATCAGATTTACTTTAAAAGTTTTGTCCAGAGCATAACCCCAAAAGTACTTTAGGGATTTACTTCAAACTTAATACACTGACATAGCACATTTGTAGGAAGTGCAGTGTGCAAGAACAATAACTCTACCTTGCCTACTTTTAGAGTTATTCCCCTTTATCAGATTTACTTGTCCAGAGCATAACTCCAAAAAGTACTTGAGGGATTTTCTTCAAACTTAAAACACTGACATAGCACATTGGTAGGAAGTGCAGTGTGCAAGAACAATAACTCTACCTTGCCTACTTTTAGAGTTATTCCCCTTTATCAGATTTACTTGTCCGGAGCACATAACTCCAAAAGTACTTGAGGGGATTTTCTTCAAACTTAATACACTGACATAGCACATTGGTAGGAAGTGCAGTGTGTAAGAACAATAACTCTACCTTGCCTTTAACTTTTAGAGTTATTCCCCTTTATCAGATTTACTTGAAAAACTTTGTCCGGAGCATAACTCCAAAAGTACTTGAGGGATTTTCTTCAAACTTAATACACTGACATAGCACATTGGTAGGAAGTGCAGTGTGCAAGAACAATAACTCTACCTTGTCTACTTTTAGTCAAATAGAAAAATATCATACCTATACTGATAATGAACATTAATATAATTTTGCAAACCTTGTCTTCATTGCCTTATTCTTTTTCCACTTACTTGAAAACTGTATTCAGCATGACCATAACTATACGGCTTTTTAGGGATTTCCTCTCACCAAATAAAATGTACGAAAGTACAACCTTCAGGTAACTTTTTCCTGGCGGGGGGATTAACCATGTGTAACATGGCTCTTGTTTTCTTTTAGTTTCATGCATGAAACTGCGGGTCAAAAGGCAATTTGTTTATATTTCGGGCTAATCAAAATTAAAGCAGATATTGTTAACACTCTGCATGATTCATTGTTGAGGCTATGGTACTCTACGATCTAAGCCCCTGTTGTTTTACCAATCTATGCAGCTGGTTAATTTCGTTCAATGATGATGAGACATTCTGGACAGTTGCATTTCGCAACTGCAAAATGATAAATGGTTGTCTAGACGGCATAAAAAGCAAGTGTTCTTAGCTGCACTTATAGCGCATGCAACCTCGTATAAATATTTGACAAATCAAATCTTATATTTAGTGTACAACCTGCAAATGCTTGTGTCACAGTTCGGACTTAGTTCACAATTGGGGTGAATATGTGAAAGCGGCCCGGTAGCTCAGTCGGTAGAGCATTCGCCCTGTAAGCGAAAGGCCCCCGGTCTGGCTGCACATTTTTCTCACCCTGTGACATTTGGCGCCCAACGGGGGACTGTGACTGGATATATACTTCGAGATCATGTTTACCTTGTTCTCTTAACCCGTACGAAATTCGAGGACGAATTTCAATATGGTGAGGGAGTATGTCACGGTTCGGACTTAGTTCACAATTGGGGAGAATATGTGTAAGCGGCCCGGTAGCTCAGTCGGTAGAGCATTCGCCCCGAAGCGAAAGGCCCCGGGTTCGAGCCCCAGTCTGGCTGCACATTTTTCTCACCCTGTGACACTTGTTCGCCATTTCTTACGCTGTAGTTACTGTCATTCAAAAGTGTACCCGTTTAAGTTCCTCTAATTATTTTGCAATACTCGCTTTCGTTCCTAGCTATTTACCCGTACAATTACATGCTAGCATATACCTGGAAAGAAATGTTTCACGGTTAATGTCATGTTCTATTTTTGAACTACCTATTGTCAGCCAGCCATTTTATTACGGGTGTACTCAACAGGAACGCCAACCTTAATGGCAGTACCCGATACTGTTACATTGAATACCACACCCGAACCGAGTTTAACAGTGTTTTTAGTGGGCTCTTGAAAGGACATGGAAATATGAAAGTTTCGGGAATGTTTTTGTTCATCTGCCTACTCTTTTTGGTAGAGCAGGTAAGTCATTAGAATAATTTAACATGAAAAAAAGGTACTGTGGTTTTTAATATCAATTTTAACGTTAATTGAGGCATTGAATACATATTTAAACTATACATGTTTGTTTAACATGCATGGTGTACTTAAAATTAAATGAAAATGTCTGGACGTACGAAAGACGACTAATAAAGTGATTTTCATTAGATATAGCAAAATCCTGTTGATAATGAAAACAATTAACTAATTTCAGTGTCCACTTGAGCACTGGTACAAAACAGCGATATATGGAAATATGTTTTACGTAATGTTAAGTTACTCTCCGATTACTAAAGCTCATTTTGACCAGTCAGTTGTTCAGAAAGCTGTAAGCTTGACAAATCCTCGGTCAACTCCCGCGGGGGGGGGGGGGGGGGGGGGGGGGGGTTTTTTTTTTCAAAAGGGGGGTGTTTTAATCTTGGGCGGGGTTCGAATCCGAAGTCCGGGGTTTGGCTCATGATTTCACTCGAAGAATCGGCTTATATAATTGCTGCAAAGTAAAACTGTTTTCTTCATTTTAACACATTAAAACCAGGCACAGATAAAGTGGTCGAAATGCTTTTGGCGGGACTAAGACTCGAAAATTCTCTTTGTCTTTCAAACCTACAGAATAAATGATATATACAGATACTTTATATTTCACAGATTTTTGTTTGTTTATATTCTGACTTCCACGATATAATGAACAAATTGTTTGTATTGATTGGCCATATCTCA
>JAFMSR010000002.1:54203515-54426015 GCA_022818135.1 Saxidomus purpurata | reverse complement strand
TATAAAGCTAAGGAAATAATGGGGCTGATTTTTTAATAACTCCAAATGTTAGGCAAAATTTTTAAGCAAAACCCTGATAGAATTTTCCCGTTTTGACGTCACATAATCGCGACTAGCGTGTAATTCGTCAAATTTTATACCTTTATAAAGAACGTCTAAAAGGCAAGGCGCATGTTATTTTATATTGACTAAAAGCGCGGTGACCCCGAGGAATAACATGAAATAGCGTGCTGTACAAAAAGTGACGTCAGTGGCAATGTTTTAAGCACAACATGATATCGAGATATCAAAACAATGATATTGGATTTACATCAGAAATATCTTCAATTATGCACAGTGTAAATTTCATGAGAAAATTCTAACAAAATAATTGAGTCGCATAAATTTACATTAAGCAAAAAACAAAATAATTCACTAAACGATGAATAATCTATTACCGACGGTCACATGACGTTTGAACGCATCATTCAGTACTTAACCGTGCACGTACGATATATGCATGTTGAAAAGTTGCTGCTGACTCCAAATACTGGCGTTGTCATCATACTTATTAGTTAACTTCCCAATATCTGGGTCTTAATATGACCCAGTCAAGACCAAGCAAACAATATTAAATGTTAGTAGCATTTATTTATAAACTCACATCAGTCTTACCATTAAGAGCGTTGGCTGCAGTTTTCGATATGTATAATTATAGTAGGGCCAAAATTTCCCTTTTAAAGGTCCAATACTAACGAAAACGAAAATTCAAAATACTTTAAAAAAACAGAAATCAGTTATTTTTAATAAAAAATGATGGTAAGTTGGTATGTAGAAATTCCATACTGCAGTGCATGTACAATTATTTTTCTATGCTTATGCAAAGTTAAAAGACCTGGGTTGTGGTGATTTTGTCGGATCACTGAGATTTCAACATAATACACATACTTTTCTACGTGTTCCAAACACTTTCTGTAAATGTTAACCTGCAAATCTTCATTATTTAGTGTAATGTAATTGCCATTGAAATAACTGTCACTTAATTTTCGCTTAGTAGTGGACCTTTAAATAATTTCTACAAACTTAGCATTCTGACAGAGAATTAAGTTTGAAAGAAAAAGCTGCATAAAATCATATGTCACAAGCTTTGATCTTATAATAATTTGCCCTTAAACACAACATCTTGTTATATTTTCAAACTTCCAGGGCAGATAATTAAAGATCAAATCCGGTGACCTATGATTTTTATTGCAGATTTCTGTTTCAAAGTTGATTCTCAGTCAAGATGTTGCGTTTTGCTGTGCGCAGATGTTGCGTATTTGCTGCGTATTGCGGTGCGCAGATGTTGCGTTTTGCTGTGCGCAGATGTTGCGTATTGCTGTGCGCAGATGTTGCGTATTAAGTTCCAAACTTAATTTTAATGAGCAAACTATACCATGGAAACTTAAACTTGGTTTTAAATTCACAACCATTAACCCAGACGGATATACTGTACGTGTAATTAAATTTCTATTTAGCAAATAAAATCTTCACCTTGAAATACAGAAAACAAAATTTAAAAAATCAATTACTTAATATATGTAATAATTTATAACCTTATGTTAATATGATGAAACATTTGATATGAGTTATTTTCAAAGTATCTAACCGTGAAATAAGCAATGTTTATGAAACGACATCTGATCAGGTATCTTAACACGTTTGGATGGATACGGAATGCAAACTATTCACTTACCCGTAAGAAATGTTTTTATTATAAACTGATAGCATCAGTTCTCAAGTTCTCAACAGACATACACGTATGCAAGTGCGTATATTTGTACATGTAGGTGATTTTTTTCATGGTACTAGTACACAATTATATACAGCAAGTACTTTGTACTGCTGTACTTTGACTGGTCTTAAAAATAATTTGGGTTGGGGTGGGGATGGAGGTGGCGGTAGTAAGCCATTTTAGACTGTACGAGTCATGAATAAAACTGAAATGAGCGTTTTGCGTGAGATTACAACGCACCCTGGCCGTGACTCGAAAAACCGACCCTTTGCTTACACGACAAATGCTCTACCAACTGATCTTTTCTAGGTGGCGCTGACACATTTTCTTAGTCTGGTTCCCGACTTCCTATGTTACGTAGTAATAAGGGGAAGGAACTCCAGACTAACATTTTCTTTCCTAATGTGAACAAGTCCATGTCATAACAAATGTATCTAGAGAGCATGTCTGCAGATATGATGCATGTCTTTGCCTGGTCACATAACTTGAAGCATCGATGAGGAAGAGAAACTGTGACGCCTTGGTGCTGGAATTGGTTGGTCATCCCAAACTTGTATAAATTTTTGGATTGAAAAAATTACTTTGTAAGACGCTATTTAATTGGATAACACCGAAAGAAAAAGGTCAATAAAATACCATTGCGTTTCCAGTCTTCGTGTTTAAAGATAGTTATTGTATTATATTGCATTGATACACAGAGATCGTTTGTCTACAGAGATCGTATTGGAAATGATGGTGTTTTGACGACTTAACCATAGATACATGCAGATATCGTGTTGGAAGTGGTGGTGTTTTGACGACTTTTAAATTTGTTGGTACACAGGGATCGTGTGCGTAATGGAAATGCTTGCCGTCTGTAGCATAGATACAGAGATCGTGTTGGAAGTGATGGTGTTTTTACGACTTAAGAATAGAAACACAAAGATCGTGTGCGTAATGGAAATGCTTACCATCTGTAGCATAGACACAGAGATCGTGTTGGAAGTAAATGGTATTTAGACGACGTAAGACTAGATAAACATAGGTCATGTTGGAAGTGATGGTGTTTGATGCTTATAGATACACAGAAATCATGTTGGTAGTAAATATGTTTACAGATTTGTCGACCTAATAAACATGTAGATACATCGTTCTGTAGAAACTTTGGTAAATATAAAAGGTCGACATCGGTTGGTGGTAAATTAGCGGGGTTGTCTTAATTCATAATGATATTTTACGAATACATGTTCTATATAAGCTACCATAAGTGGGCACGCCTTATATCTAAACAAATCCGCACATCGAAATATACGTATGTCAATTTCAAGGTTAAATACATATTGGCGATGTTAAAAACAAACACACGTAATCTATTGACTCAATAGCAGTATTGAAAACAAAACACATATCAACTACGCACATTTTAGTGGTTGTAGCATGTGCAGTGTCGGGCTCGTGACCCGGAAGTGCTTGGTTAAATTCTAAGACGCTTCGTAGGTCTCCAGCAATCTCATCAAAACAGGAAAGAAAGCAAATAAAGAGCTAGAAAACAGGAAAAAGAGAAAGTAGAAAAGTTTCGTGTCGCGTGATAAAAGTTTATGTAAAGCTGATCGGAAGGTATCTATATACATGAACGTAATACGAGTCCATCCTAACTTCCTTGTCTATGATTTATGTGAAATAAACCATCATCAAATTTCCTAAAGTTTAATAGGAATAGTATGGCGACATATTTTGTTCTTGTAAGTTGATACATTGAAGAGCCATAGTCTATAAAACCAAGCCATCACAATGACCTAGCTAAAACTACACTGTCGTGCGGTGTTTCCGTAGACCGGTACAGTCAACCAAGATTAGTTTGGTCGTTTTCTTCCGCCATATTGGTTGACTGTGCCGCGGTCTACGGAAACACCGTATACCAGTGCGCGTTCACGACAGTGTACTTAGGACAGGTTGTCTTTATTCATACGAGTCCATCCTAACTTCCTTGTCCATGATTTATGTGAAATAAACCAGCATCAAATTTCCTAAATTTAATAAGAATAGAATGGCGACATATTTTGTTCTTGTAAGTTGATACATTGAAGAGCCATAGGCTATAAAACCAAGTCATCACAATGACTTAGCTAAAACTATATGTGCTCGTGCGGGTGTTTCCGTAGACCGGTACAGTCAACCAAGATTAGTTTGGTCGTTTTCTTCCGCCATATTGGTTGACTGTGCCGCGGTCTACGGAAACACCGTATACCAGTGCGCGTTCACGAGTGTACTTAGGACAGGTTGTCTTTATTCACTCAGTTTACAAACAACTAAAATTGTAAGATGTTTTGATCGGCCTTTAATTGCAGCATGGTCGTTATAGTTGAGATGGTCTTTAACACGGGTTTGACTCTACGTTCATTACAAAGGAAATGCAGAAGTGTCGGTCCGAGATTATGAACGTAAGCTATATAAAAAAAAGTATATGATCCGAGTTTAAAGTTTGCTTTAATTTACAGGTATCCGCAGACGGTCACAAGCAAACGGAAGAATATGGAGAGATACACTTTATGTGTCCAGAAGGTAGGGACCCTTTTCCTAGTTCAAATTCGAAAATAGATCTTTTATGAATATATTGTAGGTTTCAAAAGTGTCGGGGTCCGATATTACATATACGGCCCCTGAAAGTGTGTATCATTTTTTTTCGAAATGAATCTGATGTCAGTGAAACGAATGAGCCCGTGTACTGTAGTCCTATGAAATAAAAAGAAAACTGCCCTATGTCCAAATAAAAAAAGTAAGTTAAAAAAACAATCTAACTCATTTTTCGTCTCTGTAGATACACCGTATGACATAACGTGCATATGATTGCGACTCTTTAAAATTTGGTCAGTTACTGAACACAAATGTTGGAAATATGCGTTTCAAATCTCAGTGTGACATGATGAAAATTGAATGATAAAAACTGTATCAATTTCTATTTTAAGAGAGCCATCATGACCAGCACTGTATAATGAATGAAAACTTAGTATAGAGATCATTTATAAATTTCTAAATGCACTTTATTGTTTTATTTAAGACTGGGATATCCACAAAGGCAATTGCTACAAGGCTATTGATGTACCCATGAATTATGTGGCTGCTGCCCTGACATGTATGGGGTAAGTGTACGAACCCTAATAAATCAAGAGAAGATTAACGTTCAAAAACTTGTCTAGTGTATAAGCTATATCTAAATTTGGTCTATAATTTGGATGTCCTCAAAGCTTGGGCTTTCCGAATTTAAAAAAGCTACTATACGATTTACCTGGCCTAAGGATCTACATGTATATAAACACATGTAAAATTTACATTTGCAGTTATTTCCCCTACGTAATTGTTGCGGGAGCTTTTGCCTCACTAAATCATTTACCTCCCTTGAATATTGGTACGACATTTGTAATCAAAATCAGAGACATTGTTCAAAAGGTTATTCTAGCAAAATTACAAATTTTATTAACAGTAGAATCTAGCTAGATCTCACTTAAAGCAAACTATAGATCCAGATTTTGACTCCAAAAAACACCAGGTAGGGCGTCCTCTGACACAATGGTGTACATGGCTCAGAACGAAATAGAGTCTAGTTCTGGCTTCCAAAACTCTAAATGCCGCTATTTTTATATTTTGTTTTTCGTCACGTGCGGCTTTAGACCAGTTCTGTCAAGCATATAAACCGGGTATGCTGAAGTTGTTTTAGCTAGGTTCAAGGTAGTGCACAAGTTTATTCAGTCGGTGTGGGGTGCATGTTTAATTATTTTACATCAAACATTTTTATCCTAATTAGGATGTCATAATGTTGTACATAGTATACTCACACTATTATATCATGTAAAGAAATATTTGCATTTGTGAATGAGAGGTCCCAAATTTTATCCCCTACTGAGTCATTCCACAGACTTTAACAACGACACTGACATGATCTCTATTAACAGGCTTACAGAATAATAGTCTCGGGGATGGGGGAGAGGGGCAGCGGAACCCTGTGCAGGTTATGAAAGACAGCAATAGCTAGTAGATTCTACAATGTTTCGAAGCTACATTGTATTCAAATGTGTGATTATTTTCTTGTGTACTATATTTACTAGTTTGTATGTGATTTCAGGCAAGGAGGTCATCTATATTATGCAGAGGATGAAATTGAGTACCTCGACTATGTTGCCACATTGTTACCGGACAAGACAATCTGGTTTGGTATGCCAAGAATATCTTAAGCACTTTGTTATATAAATCATAATAAACGTAAAGGAACTATAAGGTGTAGAAAAACTTATCTTAACCATGTTAGCGGCAAATTATTCTACCTTTGCAACCAGTGCAGATCATGATCAGCCTGCACGTTGGTGTGGTCTGGTCATGATTCACACTGCCCTCTGTTCAATCATTAAAATCTCACATAGAATACCTTTGAAATGGAGTTGACAATGGTGCTGTCCAGATTGATAGAGAAAACAAACTCATTTTAAATTTGAAGCAATTGAAATTTTCTGGAAGGCAGAATTTCAAAATATAAGCAAATTTTTATTGTTCTTCAAATATGTTACTTTTTAACCAGGTTTTCCGAAGGAAAAATCCTGGTTATTAGATTGGGGTATGTCGGCGGGCGGGCGGGCAGGCGGGCGGCGGGCGGGCGGGTGTAAACAGTTTCTTCTGTGTGCAACTCCTCCTACATTTCTCAACGGATTTCAACCAAACTTTCACAGAAGTATTGTCATGAAGTGCCCTGGCGCATATTGTCGGGGTTTTGTGATTTGGTCATTTTTGACAGAATTATGGCCCTTTGTTTTTTTTCACATATGTAATTCTTCTGTGCGCAACTCCTCCTACATTTCTCAACGGATTTCAACCAAACTTTCACAGAAGTATTGTCACCAAGTGCCCTGGCGCATATGGTCGGGGTTTTGTGATTTGATCATTTTTGACAGAATTATGGGCCTTTGTTTTTTTCCACATAATGTAATATATATAGAGAAATACTCTTCTGTGTGCAACTCCTACATTTCTCAAGGGATTTCAACCAAACTTTCACAGAACTATAATTGTGAACTAAAGAATTTTGAATATATAATGTTCTGCCCCTGGTCGTCCGTCCGTCCGTCCGTTAGCAATTTTGTGTCTCCTTATTTAAGTATATATAAAAGGGAGAATACTCTGTTATTACTGTCTATTTTTAGAATAGATTACCAGTCCTGTATACTTACAGTAAGATGACAAAATTTCTCATGAGACCAGCGGTTCAAACCCCACACAGAGCAAGTTTTTTTTTTTCTTTTTTTTTTTTTTTTTTTTTTCTTTTTTTTTTTAATAATTTTTGCCTGAATTATGGCCCTTTGGTTTTTTCCGCATATGTTATATATAGAAGAATACTGTCACGTGCCCACTTCCTCCTATATTTCTCAACCAAACTCTCACACAACTGTTGTCATCAAGTGCCCTCGTGCATATTGTCTGGGTTTTGTGTTTGGATCAATTTTGCCTGAATTATGGCCCTTTGCTTTTTTTACACATGTAATATATGACCGTCGACGCGCGAAAATGTACCTTCGGACAAAATTCTTGGAAACTAACTTTCTTGTATATTATGAACAAACAATATTTCAATATCAATATTGGAAAATTTCAGTTACCTACGTCCAGGATATACAAAACTACAACACTTTGAAAAGGTATACCTAAGGCGTCATTGTTTATTCTAAAAATGACGTCATATACCATAATTTGACGTCAAAATTCACTTGAATTATATTGGGCAGTAAAATATTCCGGTAATCATTTCCTAACAGCATCATTTATTTTGGGTTGCAACATTATACTCTTTCAATATATATCATATCTGGTGAACTATTTCATGTCTTCTTTCCACGATATGCCTTTTTCATAGGGTATAGCCAAAGTAAAAAAAAAGAATCATTTTAAATCGCTGTTGCCATAGTAATGCTCTAAGAGGATTTTGAAGCAACTAGTGTGTTTCTGTTGAGGAAAATATAGTAGCTATCAGTTTTTAACATTCGTTTTGCATTTAAAGAGGGTGACAAAAATGTAAATTTTATGGGTTTTTTTATCAAGTTTTGTCGAATAATGTAACAAATGTCCGAAGGTACATTTTCGCGCGTCGACGGTCATATAGAAGAAGACCTTTGTTTCTTTTTCACATTATGTATATCTACTGACTTTAAAAACACATTTGCGCTCGGCCAGCAGACTGGAAAATGAAAACCTGGTTTTGTGACAATTTCCTGTCACTTGTTTTATCATGGTCTAATATTGTTGTGTTCTAAGACATCTTGTTTTATTGTGTTTCTTTGCAAGAGTAAATTATGAAAAATACATGCTGGCTGATGTTTAATTTTTCTCAAAGGGACCAGGTGGATGCATTTCATTGCTCTTGGTGAACAGTTACTGTTATCACTTATCGTCCAGTGTCATGTGTCCGTTCAGATCTTCTTGTGAAAAACAACTTGACCAATTTCAACAAAACTTCACATGAATGTTCCCTAGTTGACCCTCATTAAAAACTGGTCAAATTAAGTAGATCCAAGTCAAAGTTGGAAAATAAGAACAACTTGAAATATTTTGTTTTAAAAACTGGAAAACTTATATATTTGGCATGTAGCATTGTCTAGTGGACTTCTACCAAGATTTCTCAAGCCATGATCTCAAGGTCAAAATTGACCCTGCCCCTTTGAAAATCTTCTCTTAAACTACAAGGGCCAGGTCTTTGTTATTTGGCAAGTAGCATTATACATAGTAGACCTCTATCAAGATTATTGAAATTTCCCAACTTTGACCTTTGCTGACCTTGACTTACTTCCTGTTTTTGAAACATCAATGAAATATGGACCATGTATACAGTTTTGCATGTAGATTTTAACTTAAACATTGGCTGACTTTGATTAATTGACCTTCGAGATGAATTTTAGATTATTTGTGCCGTTTGGAAACCTATTTCCAAAAGACTGGCCTTGATTATGACCTTTTGACCTACTTTAAAGCATGTTATATCTAGACAATAAAAAGAGCAGTGTGCCCTCAAAAAGGAACCGGAAGCAGTAAGTTTATGTGGGGCACTTTTTTGTGTGTTTGAGGACTTCAGCAGTTCAAAATCAGAAAATTTACTATAGAATTGAAATATTTCTATAAATATGCTTGATAAGCATGATAAGGATTTTTTTTAAATGCTGAAGAATGCTTCCTCAATTAATTAGAAAGATTTCTATATCTTCTGCTCTATGGGGTTCAATAAAAAGTCAGCAGGGAAGTCCTAAAGGGCAGCAGGGGGAAAGCGGGGAAGCAAACAATAGCAGGGTGCAGCACCTTGCTGAAACAGTCTAGATATAACACTTAATGATACCCAGGTGAGCAATATAAGGCCACCAAGACCCTCTTGCTTAGAAAAGTTGAAAAGTGCTCAAGGTGAGTTATTGTGATCACCTGGTGTCCATTGCCTATTTGTCTGTCTGTCCACACTTGACCTTGTGTATGCGACAAGAGACTGCATTTTTCACTGGATATTCGTGAAACTTGGTCAGAATGACAACCTTGATGAGATCTAGGTCACAGGGTCAAATTATAAAAACATTGTGTATGCAATAGATGTTACATTTTTCATCTGATCTTCTTGAAACTTTGTCAGTAAGATTGCCTTGATAAAATCTAGGCCGAGTTCGAATATGGGGTCAAAAACTAGGTGATGCTGTCAAATCATAGAAATACCTTAAAGGTACCTTACTGTATACAATAGAGGTTGCATTTTTCATTGGATCTTCATGAAACTTAGTCAATATGATTGCCTCGATGCAATCTAGGTGGAGTTTTTATATGGGTCAACTAGGTCACAGGGTCAAATCATAGAAAAACTGTGTGTATGCAATATAGGTTGCATTTTTCATTGGATCTTCATGAAAATTTATCAAAATTATAATATTGATATATTCTAGATTGAGTTTCTATATGGGACATCTGGGGTAAAAACTAGGTCATGGGGTAAAATCTTAAAAAACGCTGTGTATGCAACATACACAACAGAGGTTGCATTTTTCATTGAATAGTCATGAAACTTAGTCAGAATGATTATTTTGATGCAATCAAAATCGAGGTTGAATATTGATCATCTGGGGTCAAAATCTAGGTCAAGGGGTCAAATCATACAAAAACGTGTACACAACATAGGTTGCATTTTTCATTAAATCTTCATTAAACTTGGTCAGTATGATTGTCTTGATGAAATTTAGATCGTGTTTGAATAAGGGTAAAACCTAGGTCACCCGTTTCAAAACCTTGTGTATGCCATACACTTGACATTTACAACCAAATCATCTTGGTTCTCTTGAAAATTGTGCATAACTATACACTTGCAATGTTGCTTATCACTTGTGTCCCACTTCTGTTTAGTGTGTTCAATTTGATAAAATATGCCACATTTGATAAAACATGTCACATTTGACAAAACATGTCACATTTGTTTTTAAAGCTAACAGGAAGGAGGATGGTAAATGGATGCTAGGGGAAAATGAAGTTCCGCTGGAATATCTGCCTAAATGGGGTAACAACCAACCAGATGAAACAGACACAGATAATAAGCATGTAGTTGTTCATCCTGAAAACTTCCTAATGCTTACAGATGGAGATAAAATGTTTCCATTTGTTTGTAAGCAGAGAGCATGTATGACAGGTAGTGTGAATATTCTAATTTATCCTTAGCTATGCAATAACCATACTGTCATGGAATAAAACCCAAGTGCATGAGTTTAAATTCATTGTAAAAAAGAAAAAAATCTGATTTCAACGCAGAACACAACTGTAATTGTAATTGATATATAGTCCAACCTCCCTGGACAACAATCTCCCTAGAGCAACACCCTCCCTAGAGCAACACCCTCCTTAGAAAGAACATTATTTTATTTCCCGTTGCATCAGTTATGTAAGGAATTGACCTCTCTAGAACATTTAATTTCTACAGTAAACACACTTCTGTGTTCCCAAGGGTGTTGGCTCCTGAGAGGTTGCACTGTTACAGTAATGCTTCTCAAATGTGATGGCTAGGTGAATAGCATTGCTTTGAGTCAGATGACAGGGACAGCCTATCTGGTCTCAATGTATTCTCATGGTGACGGCTGTATGATGGTTTTTGCACAATGGGATTCATATATACAACTGAGCGGTGGTTTAGAGGTTAAGGTGTCTGCTGCTCTCCAGCAGGTTGCTGGTTCGAGCCCTGCTGGGGTCACAACCGTATCTCCTGATGTGACACCAGTACTGGTTTTTCCAGGAAGCAGACTTAAGAGTGACCTTGTTAGCTTGAAGCTTCCTTCACAATCTAGCTAAAATAGATAAGTATATACTAAACTAACCTTTGTATGATCAACTGAAGCAGAAGTCAGATGAAACAGTCGAAACGTGTTCTAAAATATACTTAACCACTCAAAAAACACAACCTTTTCAATAAATCATAGACTTTTAGCAGTAAGTAAAATTGCTCTTTTGCATTATATAATCATATGCTTTAACTTTGTAATGAACTTGTTAAATAAAACCAAAGAATGGCAAAAAGCATGGTGTTTCAAATTTTTCCGAAATACACTTGCAATTTTAACAAAATACTGTCCAAAATCCTGGTTGTATTATTTAAAGTTGTTAAGTTTACCTACTTGTTGGAACCAGCGGATGACTGTGATAAACATTTTGACTTTGAGTTCAAGTTAACAATCGCCCACTGTATTTGCTTTGATTTTCGATCATTTCGATTAAAGGTCTAGTTCTCATTTATGAAAAAGTTTTAGCAAAGGTTGGCCAAGGTTGTTTGATGTAATAGTACAAGTCACCTGCAAAACCAACCAGATGTCTAAGACAGCTTGTAATGTTATTTCTAAACTAGTACACTAAGTCTTGTAGAAATATGCCACATCATCTCAGGTGGCACACTTTTGTTAAATCTCATGACTGACTGAATCAAGGGTTAATAGGGTGACATACCTCCACCAATCAAGGGTTGGTAGGACAGCGAAAATGGTTTGAGGTTGATAAGTAATTCAAAGAATGATCAACACGTTGTGTCTGCTTTCAACTTCTATTGCCGTACTCAAACTGTTAATACAGAAACAAAACATAGGAAGTGATGACAAAACGTCATGTAAAGTATGGCGTCAAAATTACGTCATGATCATATAACATACAAATGAGCGCTATTTCCGGCACCCACCAGTCAAGGGTTGGTAGGGATGCATACCCTAACTAATCAAGGGTTGGTAGGACGACATACCCTCACCAGTCAAGGGTTGGTAGGGATGCATAAGCCAAATCAAGGTTTCATAGGGTGCTCCATACAATTTTTTTCAATTCAACTTTCACTGCAAAGCTGTAGTTCTTAATAAGTATAGTGGTAATTTCATTTACAACAGGTTGCACTTCTTGTCGCTAATTTCAAAATTTTACGACCACATAAAAGTTTTAGTACAAAATCTTTTCATTAAAAGGAAAAGTAAAAAGCAGTAAGTTATCTAAGCTATCTGTTTGCAAAATCACATGTCATACTGCAAAAAATGTGCTTGACGTCTAATCAATTAGCTAGGGAGTAAATAAGGTGTTGTATCGCTGATTTTTATCAGTCTTATAAAATGAAATTATGTGTTCAAAATAGATGAATTTCAAAATACCAGTTTTATGATATTATGACACTGAAAATAGTCGAGTCAAAAGATAATATTCTGTTCACTAATTGCTAAGGATCTAAAAAGGCATAATTATATTGGCCTAGAATCTCGAAAAATGGCTTCCATTGACCAAGGACCTCAAAAAAGGCTAGTATTGGCCTAGAACATAGAGAGAGGCTTCTATAGGCATCAGACCTCTGTTGGAACACAAAAAGGACTATCATTAGTCTAGGACCAAGTGCTTCTATTGGCTTAGGGTCGTCAAAAGGGCAGCTATTAGTTTATGCTTTTAAATACGTGTAGTTAACATATAAGCAGATTTTACTTTATGGTTATAGTTTTTGCAGATTTTGGTTTATGGTTAAAGTTTTTGCAGATTTTGGCTTATGGTTATAGTTTTTCAGGTTTTGGGTTTTTATGCCCCCACAATGTGGGAGCATATAGCGTTGCACTTGTCCGTCCGTCCGTCCGTCAATCCGTCAGTCCGTCCGTCCGTACGTACGTCCCGAAATCTTGTGAACGCAACTCCTCTTAAACCGGATGGCAGATTTTGCTTAAACTTACAGGGATGAACAACCTTAATGTGTAGATGGTAGTAAAGGAAGGAATTTTTGCTGCGACCAAATTTAAGAGAATTATGGCCCTTTGTTGATTTTTTCACTAGATACTATGTAGAAATTTTGTGAACGCAACTCCTCTTAAACCGGATGGCAGATTTTGCTTAAACTTATAGGGATGAACAACCTTAATGTGTAGATGGTAGTAAAGGAAGGAATTTTTGCTGTGACCAAATTTAACAGAATTATGGCCCTTTGTTGATTTTTTCACTATATACTATGTAGAAATTTTGTGGACGCAACTCCTCTTAAACCGGATGGCAGATTTTGCTTAAACTTACAGGGATGAACAACGTTAAGGTGTAGATGGTAGTAAAGGAAAGAATTTCGCTGCGACCAAATTTTACAGAATTATGGCCCTTTGTTGATTTTTTCACTATATACTATGTAGAAATTTTGTGAATGCAACTCCTCTTAAACCGGATGGCAGATTTTGCTTAAACTTCCAGGGATGAACAACCTTAATGTGTAGATGGCAGTAAAGGAAGGAATTTTTGCTGCAACCAAATTTAACAGAATTATGGCCCTTTGTTGATTTTTTCATTATATACTATGTAGAAATTTTGTGAATGCAACTCCTCTTAAACCGGATGGCAGATTTTGCTTAAACTTCCAGGGATGAACAACCTTAATGTGTAGATGGTAGTAAAGGAAGGAATTTTTGCTGCGACCAAATTTAACAGAATTATGGCCCTTTGTTGATTTTTAGTTTTCAACTTGTGGCACATGTAGTCCAAAAAATATTTGACCTAGAGTCATGAGATTGACAGAACAGTGGCGTGTGGGGGCATCCGTGTCCTATGGACACATTTCTAGTTTTGGCAGATTTTGCCTATGGTTATAGTTTTTGTGGATTTTGCTTCAAAGTTGTAGTTTGTGCAGATTTTGGTTTATGGTTATATATTTTGTGTGTGTGTGTGTGTGTGTGCAGATTTGGTTTTTTGGTTATAAGTTTTTGTGTGTGTGTGTGCAGATTTTGGATAATGGTTATAGTTTTTGCTGATTTTTTTTGTTTTTGTTTTGTTTATGGTTATAGTCCCCCCCCCACCCCCCCCCCCCCACCACCACCCCTTTTTGGCAGAGTTTTGTCCATGGTTATAGTTTTTTTTCCTTTGTAGTGTATTTTTGTTTGTTTATGGTTATAGTTTTTGCAGATTTTGGTTAATGGTTATAGTGTTTGCAGATTTTGGTTTGTGATTACATTTTTTTTTTTTGCAGATTTTGGTTGATGGTTATAGTGTTTGCAGATTTTGGTGTATGATTATAGTTTTTGCAGATTTTGGTTTATGGTTATAGTTTTTGCAGATTTTTGCTTTATGGTTATAGTTTTTGCAGATTTTGCTTTAAATTTGTAGTTTGTGCAGATTTTGGTTAATGATTATAGTTTTTGCAGATTTTGGTTTACGGTTATTGCTTTTGCAGATTTTGCTTTATGGTTATAGTTTTTGCAGATTTTGCTTTAAATTTGTAGTTTGTGCAGATTTTGGTTAATGATTATAGTTTTTGCAGATTTTGGTTTACGGTTATTGCTTTTGCAGATTTTGCTTTATGGTTATAGTTTTTGCAGATTTTGCTTTAAATTTGTAGTTTGTGCAGATTTTGGTTAATGATTATAGTTTTTGCAGATTTTGGTTTACGGTTATTGCTTTTGCAGATTTTGCTTAATGGTAATAGTTTTTTCTCTTGCCTACTTTTACAGGTTATACTTCATGTGACCTAGCATCAAAATGTATACCACAGAATCAGGTGTGTAATGGATTACCTGAATGTAATGATGGCAGAGACGAGAATAACTGCCGTAAGTATTCTGCTTGGGTGAATTAGAATTTAAAAGACCAGAATGAATGAATAAGACAGCATAAATCTACATACATGTCAAAGATCGAAAACTGATTTTATCAATGATTGGTAACATCTATTGCTGGAGATAAGGGTTGCATGCAGCTTCAAAGCCAAGTGCTGAATCAGTACCAGAAATATCATTTCGTTATCTTTTGAGTTTTGAGGTAGGCAAACAATATCATAGCGCAAATAATTGTTCAAAACTACCATGTACTGTTCATCTGCATGAAAATAGAGAGTTTTGCATTGTATTTGATTTTTTTTTTGATTTTTTTATTTTTTTTTTTATTTATTCAGGTATAAGATCATCAAATTAGAATCATTTAATGTATGACATAAGAATCTAACATAAAATAGTAAGAATAGTAATAAGTGCATATAATTATAACTGATTACAGCTGAACGAGGCACCTGGCATTTACAACTGACTTCTGGTAATGGACAATTCTCATCTGACAATTTGAAGGACTTTGACGAGAAAGTATGGATCTTAGAAGCCCCAATTGCCAAAAGAATTCAGTTGGATGCAAGTATCATAATGTCATGTTGTTGTATGAGTTAGAAGCACTTTCCAACCACATTTTGGTCTTTTTTACTGACAGTCTGTTTTCCTAACCATCATTCCTTGGAAGAACCAGTACTAGATCTCTGTAAGAATCTGTCAACTTTCTCACAGGAGGAGACATTGTTAATAGCAGGGCTCGAACTGATGACCCAAGTAGCATAATTGGACATGTTTGATACTGATATTGAAATTTTGTTTTTCAAAATTCTTTTGATTTGGCTTAAAGTGAACTTATTTTTATAACTTGGATGCTGGTATTAAAAGTCCATGTAAAGCATAGAGTGTATTCTAGAAACCTTTCAGATTGACCCAGCCCTGGGGTCTCTTGATTTAACATAGGCTTATGCAGGAAAAACTTTAAAAATCTTTATCTCTGAAACCGCAGTGCCTAGAGCTGAGATTATTTGCATGTATCATTGCCTAGTTGACCTTTCTAAAGAATGTTCAAATCCTGACCTCCAGGTCAAAATTGACCCTTTCTGCTATTGATAACCTTGTATTAATGTTAATGGTAGCAAGGTGAGCGATAAAGGACCATTTTGGCCCTCTTGCTACATTTTCTTGTCCAGAGCATACCAAACTTTAAAAATGGGTATTGTAAAACAATGCACAATGTCCATATTCAAGTATGACCACTTGGGAATTCATCACTTACAACTGACAGCCCTGGTTTATGCATTGAATGTGATGAAAGTGAAATACAGCTAAATAGTCACTGATACTTATTTGACTATGTGACTATTCAGGAATTCTGTGTGTGTATTTACAGATTTCCCAGGCATTTTTGGAAACGAATTGCATATCTTGTGAAGTCTGGACTGGTGGACCAACATTTGAATCTTCAGAGCTGTTGAAGCGTTTTACTGGAAGTGTATCCAGAGTGACCTTATATTCAAGTACTAACTTCATGACCGTGCGAATGTACAGTAAAGATTGTAGTAGTTCTGGAAGAATCACATTTAGTTGGACGACAGGTGAGTTGATTAGTTTCTTCTTAAGTATTAATAGTTTCTTTTATGAGCACGTGGTTCAGATCGAAATATCCGTCACCGTGGGGAACTGTTTTGGCGGAAACGAGGTTCTGCCGAATTCCGTAAAAAAAGTCACCGGAGGTGACGGGTAATTCCATCTAATCCATGTTTCTCATGATAGAAACATTTTCTTGCATACCGTCTTGTACTTTAAACAGATTTCTAAATGTCAACTTATGATATAACTTATGATTATAAATATCAACAAATGATACATTATAGTATAAAAACAAGCGATATTCAGATGCTTTGTTTGGGGAAGTGACATCACAATGTTTATGACGTTACGTCACAAGTAACTCACACGAGTCATATTACATGGGGGTATGTAATATAAGATTTTCCTGCACTGGTGAAAACTGCGGATACCCTGTTCCGGTTTGCAAGAAAGTTTGATTTGATGCAAAATGAATATACTTCGTCTTCCTTTCATATAGGTCATGACAGTGTGTTTGTCCCCTTGATGTAAGGAAAATAGCGCATAGAGCTCTAATTAGAATGTGCAGAGTTTATGTAGGTCTAGAACAATACAAAATGAACAACTTTCACTACCAAACAGCTATGCATGTTACCTAGTAAAATCTAGAAGTTTTGTATTCCAACCAACCTTGTCTGTTTAGGCTGATTTTGCTGAAACCTGGCAGAAGTAAGTTGTATTTTTAGCTGTACAGAACTTATGCCGTGGTGATTTGTCTGTTGTTCTCCTATCTGTAAAGTTTTCCTTGATAACACTCTTACAAGTTCCAATTTTCATTTGACATCCATGAATCTTGCTCAGAAGGTTGCCAGCAACCTGTAGATGATCCCTATCAGTTTGGGGGTCAGTGGGTCAGAGATGAAGGTCACAGTGACCCGAACTTTGAAAGTCTTTTCCCATCAATATCTTGAGATATAAATGGTCTTACTGAGTACAATAGATGATCCCTATGTTTTTGAGGTCACCAGGTCTAAGGTCTAGGTCACAGTGACCCATACATTGTACTTATTTGTTATCTTTATCACCAACAGTCTTCAAATTTTATCGAATGATTGGTTTTACTGAGCAGGTGATCCGTAAAAAAAATTTGGGGTCAGTGAGTCAAAGGTCACCATGATTTCCATTAGCTTTTTTTTGATATCCATAAGTGTTATTGATACTCTTGGAGTGTTAGGTGAGCAAGTTTGGGTTATTTAAACTCTTACTCTACCAATAAGAAGAGATACTGTTAATTTTGCATTATTGGGTTGTCAATAATTTTCACTGCGCAACTCTCGTAACTATTACTGATACTGGCTGAATTAAAAGACAGTTGAGTCCATTTTAGTTACCGTATTTAATGTGTTCTAAGTTAACGGTCTCTTAAGTAAAAATGTGTATTTGATTGCATTTACAGATATAGATGAAATAGATGCTATAATGGAGGAAAAGACTGCAACAGACAATTGGCAATGTTCTGTCATCCCATTTGCTTCAGACGAATTCAAGCCTAAAGATCTCGTACTTTGGTGGAATATAACCGCAGGAGAAGGAGAGCACATCATTTATTATGTAAGTGTTATAGTCAAACGTCAATCGCTCAAACCCGAAGGAACCAACAACTTGCGTAAGATGGATCTGTAGCTCTAGCAGTCAGGGTCTGCTAGCCACAGGCGACGTATAATCCCTTTAAAATTCGAGTTGATATTGGTAGTGTGAAGCATTCCTTTATGTGAAGTACTTGTACAGTACTGTAATGTAATGTTTACCTGTGATGAAAATTAAACTCATAAGTACAAATGTATTTTCTAAAGTATTTTATTAGCATGCGTCAAACATTTTTTATTGACGTCACCATATTATCAACGTGTACAAACTATCAAATGTAAGTTGACTTAGCTATCCCCTGTTGCTGCTTTTTTGACTACCTTGCTCAGCGCTGGCTTTATTCTATGAAGTGAGAGAAAATATCAGTTGAAATCGACTGTACATCACTTGTACTGCTAGATATGACATATTATTCTCAATCCAAGCAATAGTCAAGTAAGAAAAGTTTATCATTTATTGATTCTTTCAATTTTTGTGAAATGCTTTAAATAACAACTCTCCAGTAGTGAATCTACTGCTGATTGTTATGAACACAGTGAACCATAGCATTCCTCAATGAGAATGGAATGGAATTTATTCATGCTGCATACAAAGACAGAGGGCAGTAAGAGACAGTGTACTGGCAAGAAATATTGTGATTTGACATTGTCTGTCTGATGGGACAGGTAAGGGGGTGGCGGGGCGGGGTGAGAGGGGGGGGCAGGTCCTTAGTTATGGACGTTCTTAACCAGTACCTTGCTGGTGATTTTTTCTCTGCAACCAGTGCAGATCATAATCAGACGGTAAATCCATGCTCTCCCATCATAGGTACTGTTTACTATTTAGTGAATAAATTTTCTTTGAGCTCCCCTTTAGACAATCAATGGTACAGTCCAAAGTTGAAGGTTGTATAAAGCTGGACAAGTTCATTTTAGCAGAAGCAGGATTAAAGGTAATTGTTACGTGTATTTTCAGGTGGATGTTACTGCAAATAAAGATTATTCAAATGATGAAGTGGAGTTTAAAATTATGGCAGAAATGAAAGACTTGCGGTATCGTGACTTCCATATCTCATCTAGCAACATTGTATCTGTGATCTCGTATTACATTCCAAAGAATGGACAAGTCAGCTTATGCTACAAAAAAGGTAAGTGGAACTGAGAATAAGAGTTCATAGATGTATTGAGAGTTCAGTTTGTTCACTTGTCTCTCCATTTCCATATCGATTCTGTCTGATGGCCTGTTTGTCCGTCTGTCTGTCCTAGTAGAAGAGTTGAATTGATTGAGCTTGGCTTTTTTGCCCTTAACTTTAGATAGAATGTTATATTTTCTTTGTTTACTAAGATTTTCTTTGTTTTCTGTAAAAGATTTTCTTTGTTTACTTAGATACATTTATGTGTGTTTGTTTGTATACCAATACATGTATAAACATAGGTTTGAAGTAAATGCTTTCTTCCAAAATCAGGTTGTGATTTGGAAACAGACACTGCCTATGGTAGAATACTAACTCCTCAGCCAATACCAAATAACTTTGTTTGCTCTTGGAATCTCACTTCTGGCCAGGATGTAAATAGAGGAATGAGTCTGAAATTTGAGAAACTCGATTTGGCAAAAGATCCAAGAACAAATCCAGGCATCAGCTCAATGGATAGCATCATGGTAATTATATTTGTCAGTTCTTCAGTACATCATGATTTCAGAGACCTAAAGAAAACATGTTGATTGGCAATCATTCAGCAGGTTTTAGTTCATCTCAGTGAAATGAGGTGAATCTTTTACTATGGTCTTTTGTCTGGCATCCGACCACAATTACTTCAAATGACTTTTTCTCCTAAATCACTTCATAGAATATCATCAAACTTGGCCAGAAGCATACTTGCATTGTTCAAATGGTTTTGGTTGACTGAAAAACATGGCCGCCACAGCTTAAATAGAAAAATCTTTGAAAATCTTTGAAGATTTTCTTCTCCAAAACGACAATGCCCAGAGCTGAGGTCTTTGATGTGAGGCATTGTCTTGTGGATCTCTACCAAATTTGTTCAGATCTTGCCCCTATGTTCAATATTGGAGCCACCCTTTGGAGTCTCTTGTTTTACACAGAAGACTTATATTGGAAAACCTTAAGAAAAGTTCTTCTCCAACAACAAGGTCTAGCTTAGATAATTAGTGTGTAACATGGTCTGGTAGACCTCTAGTTGTACAAATCATGCCTCTGGGGTTAAATTGGACCACACCCAGGGGGGGGGGGGTAATTGGTCTTCATACATACATAATTATACCTATATAGGAAAAACCTTTGTCTAGAGCTTAGATATTTTGTCTGTTATATTGTCTAGAAGACTTCTACCAAAGTTGTTCAAATCATGTTCCTAGGGTCAAAATTGCTCTGCCCAGGGATCACTTGGTATAGAAAAAGCTTAAAAAACTTCTTCTGCAAAACCACAAGGTTTACAGCTTAGATACAATCAGATTATTTTCCATTGAGAGTTACACCCCTTTGATTTTTATTTTAGCAAAATTTTGTCAGCGCTAATTCTCAGCAACTTCTGCATGTAAATCAAAACTAAACAGGAGTGATTGGTCCTCAGCATTGTTTGCAAAGATGATTATTCATTCAGTTTCAGCCCTTTTATTTTGGTGCTCATTCTAGAGTTTTGTCAGGCTATTTATCAGCAACCACAGGATGGAAAGGGAATCAGTTCAGTGGAAACAGTCTTTTAGATATCAATACATGTATATCCATCCCTGTGCCCAATATGTGATGGGTGTATTAATCACCTTCAGTGATAGTTCTGGTTTAAAACTGTAACATTATAACTTGCTCCTGTTTCAGGTCTACCCTGATGAGTCTGAGATGGCGATGACAGGGATTGCGGAAGGTGATATCGTTCATGCTCCGGAGGGAAGTTTCAAAATTAAGCTTAAAACAGATCCTGCCTTCATGTCTGCAGGGGCTGTGATCCGCTTTGGAAGAGGTTTGTGTTTGAGCCTCTATGTGAGAAAACCTAACGTTTTTATGTATAAAGTGATTGTTCAAATGAGAGAAAAAATAAGTATACTTATTTCCTGATACCATAAAACCTTGGTAATAGGGCGGTTTTGAATTAGGCTACCAGATTCTTACATTGAATTGGCCAGCATGGAAAATTGGCCAGCTGCATTTCTATGGACTTAATAGATGTTAAAACATAACTTATGAGGTAATGGTTAAATATGGTAGAAAATTGAAAAACAAAGAGTTTACTTTCTGTGGTCAAAGTCAGATAGATCACCCTTAGCTGTTGTTTGCTGGTAGCTGTTGTTTATGAAACTAGCTCGCCTCAAAATTTCATAGACAATGACAAAGTTTGTGGTAGAAATTTGTCAGTTTCTTATGAAAGATAAGTGGCTTGTTCTGGTCAGTAAAATAAACAGCTTGCCCATGATTAACAAAATATTGTTGGAGCAGACGTCAAACCTCAAAATGTATCATTATAGAAGTGCAGATGTTTATATTATTTTTCTACACACCTGTATCATAAATGGATGGATAAAGACTGATGGAAATAGATGTTCATCACTTTATTATGTACCTTATTAAAGTTTATCTGAATTTTCTTCAGAATTTGTGCAGTAAAATATGACATTCCGTACCAAATTTTCCATTTCCAGATGAAATAAGCCACATCTTAGCTGTCCATCGTGTAGGTTGCACACAAATGCATTTACATGTATTCATCTAATATACCTGCTCTTAAAGTTAAAAATAGATCCACTTTGCTGCAGTTAAATAAATTTAATTATATTGTCCTTGCAATGCTTTTTAGGTCACATTGAAATACATAATTTACTGTAATTTACTGCACTTGAAGAAGAAGTACAATTAAGTTGAAACATGTTGTGCAAATAGCATTTTGATTAATTTTATTTCTTAGTACAATTAAAAGACAAATGAATATAATGTCTCTATGATGTTTTTACTGGTAGCTGTACCAACTTTTGGTGCCCACTTGGAGGAATTATAATTTGATATTAAACTAAAACCAACAATTTTCCTCAATATCTTTTGGTATTAATTATAGCTTTACTAACTGTTTCTTTAGTGAACCTAAGTTTTTCATGTTACAAATTTGAAAATAAGCATGTGTTGTGAGTACTTTTGAGTCTCGGATTAAAACAAGCCTAAAAAGTTTAGCTCATCTTTTTTTCCAGATTCTGAACTTTCTAAATTTATAGAGATTGTGACCCTGGAAAGTTGAAAGCTCATTTTTGTTTTAAGCTTATAAACCTGTTGAATTCTTACTTCATTTTTTTTAGACTGTGAAGCCCTAATGTTGTCAGCTGAGACCGAAATGAGTACCAACATGACTTACATCTTTGAGGATGTGGAGCTATCCTGTCCAAAGGGATATGTATTCCACATGGAAAAATATAAGACAGCAGATTTAGTAACACTTACCTGTTCTAATGGTGGTTGGAGAATTGAGGAAAAAGATCCAGGAGCTATCCCCAAATGTCAACGTAAGTGATATATTAACTTACTGAGGAATATTGGAATATTATACACTACTGAGGGTTAAGGACATTGGCAATTTTTGAGGGTTTTGGTACCATTGGCAATATTTGATAGTCTGGTACCATTGACAATTATTGAGGGACTGGTACCATTGGCAACTATTGAGGTCTGGTACGGTTGGCAAATTTTACAGTCTGGTAGCATTTATAATTTTTGAGGGTCTGGTACCATTGGCAAATTTTGAAGTCTGGTACCATTGGTAAATATTAAGGGTCTGATATCATTGGTAAAATTTGAGGTCTGGTATCGTCAGCAAATATTAAGGGTCTTGCACCAAATTTAATGGCCCTTTTATTGCTAAAATTCAACAGATAATTCTCCCTACATGAAATCTTAACAATTTTAACAAATACAAATGTAAATACTTTGATAACCATTCAATCTACCTCCAATTTTATAAATGTCTATTTTCTGATAGTTTGGCGTTCAAATAATACTGATACCCTACATTAACAAAATGTTTGTTGACATAATCTCTCAGTCAAGTTCAATAATCAGCTAAATCACTTTATAGCACTTTATTAGGAACTTTTGGATAATGGCCATTGATTTAATAATAATATGCACAATTGTTCAAATTCACTTTGTCCACTCTCTAAGTTAAATGGTTTTCATCCGATCTTCACCAAACTTGCTGAAAATGTTTGTGGGCATAATATCTAGGCCAAGTTTGATAGCCAGCCAAATTGCCTTAGGCACTCTTGGATTATTGCCCTTGAATTATTGAAAAAATTATGAAATTAGCCGTCACAGATCTATAGTGCAAACAGGTGAATAAGACTTATCTGCTCTATAGTTCAAACAGGTGAAATAGACTTATCTGCTCTATAGTTCAAACAGGTAAATAGACTTATCTGCTCTATAGTTCAAACAGGTGAAATAGACTTATCTGATCTATAGTTCAAACAGGTGAAATAGACTTATCTGCTCTATAGTTCTAGCAGGTTTTACCAAACAAATGAACTGCCAGATACTGAGTTATGCTTCCTTGACAAGCTTATTTTGTGAGTTTAGCACTCTTGTTTCTTATTGGTCGGCACATCTAAGCACTGTTCATTGAATTATTTACACTTAGCATTATCCTTTGTTTAACTGATTGATGGGAACATATTTAAATGATACTTTTACAAAATGTAAAATGCATTTACAAGTTATATTAACATGTAAAAACCTTGATTTATACAAATATGTTATTTTAGTGATTGATTAATAGTTCTCTTATTTCTTTAGCTGTGTATTGCGGGCCGCCACAAAAGATTGAAAATGGCGGAGTTGAATCTGCTACAAAGATTACATATGAAGGTGTGGTAACGTACTTCTGCAATGAAGGGTTTAACATGAATGGAGAAGCAGAAGCAAAGTGTAATGATGTTGGTGTTTGGGAAGATGTCCCTACTTGCACTTGTGAGTCATATGATTATGTAATTGAAATAGTTTATCACTAAAACAAGTCATTAAAAGTGAATGTAGTGTTATGATTGTTTGCAGGGTACCTGGTTGCTATTCAGTGCTTACGGGCAGATATCTGTTGTAACAGTTTAAATTAGGTAAACTCCTTTTGTAACGATATTGCTTGTAACCATGCCCTGGTTGCAGTCTTAACTCGTTTCTTTTATGTTTCATAATTATACTTCCAGCGCGGAAATCTGATACTGTATTAATTGAATCTCATGTGTAATCAGTGTGCACAAAATTTTGCATTTTTCCAAACAAGGATTGGAAATGGCCCAAGATATATCTTTTTTTTTATCTTTGATATCTTTTAAGAAAGCAATTGAAAAAAGGCTTTCCTATACTGTTTTGATAGGTTACATCTCTAGTTGATTTTGTAAAGACGTATTTCTGCTGCTCTTACACGCGTCCTGGAATATAGCTTTTCACAATTAATTTGAGCGATAAGAGCAATCAGAGCAGCCGTGGCCATGCAGCAATCCCAGTGAATTAACATGACGCAAAAGTATCGATCATTCCGCCTACCAATCACAGGATCGGTAGATTACAGAACCTTAACACCTTTTTTAGTGTTCAGGCAGTATCTATAAGCTGAACTTGCACATTTTGACTGGGATTGAAAGGCATTTTAAAAGGGATGTCTTTTTTGTTTTCGGAATTTTATGTTTTCTTTTTAAAAAGAAACAAGATACATATCAATGATATCACGCATTATGTGCATACATTTTAAACTTGCCCTTCAAGACAGGATATATGAATGCACAAAATGCCAAATGGATCTCAAAACGAAAACTATTTTAGATATATATAAAAAAAAATTATAAACTATAGTGATGTAAATAATGTAGTCATGATGCATTTTCACTTTTTTTTTTTTCACTATCATGGGAAATTTGTTCGTTCAAACATAGTACATTTCGTACACCGTTGTCAGTATGTATCCTGGTATCTTATTCTCAAGATGTATCAAAATATCATACCTGTGTATAATGGTGATGGTGGTGTCAGAGGATAAACAATTATTATCTATTAAAGACAAACGCTACGTTCAATTTTTACTTGTTAACATAATATTTAACTAGAAAGATGATATGTGTTTATTGTACCATGAAATCTGACCAGTCAAGCAGGGCGGCAATGAGATGTTTATCAAACATATCTTCTGATGACTTACCAAAACGAATGCAAGATGTTACGCTGTATATTATGTATTTGAATCTGTCTTCACACTTGTCTGCATATAGGTCCATGACATAGAAAACAACCATCGGCAAAAAATAAGTGCAGCACT
The DNA here is from genome assembly GCA_022818135.1 of Saxidomus purpurata. Classification (NCBI taxonomy): domain Eukaryota; kingdom Metazoa; phylum Mollusca; class Bivalvia; order Venerida; family Veneridae; genus Saxidomus; species Saxidomus purpurata. The sequence continues at coordinate 54,400,723 of JAFMSR010000002.1, read as the reverse complement.
ATGTTTCAAGTCGCAATTTACAAAATAGTTGTGTCAGAACATACTTTATATGTAAAGCGTACAGTTGGTGGAGATTACAAATAATTTTGGAAAACTTATCAACATTTGCCCTCAGCATAATTATCTACATGTAATATTAGTTCAATGTAATGATTATAAATTCTAATATTATTCCTAAAAATCAAGGTTTTGTATGATGCACACTGACATAACATACTTTTATTACATTATTTGTTATCTTCAAGTACATGTATCCCAAACATTGTCATAATGAAATTTTAACAAAGATTGCTTAGGATAGAATTATACTAACACAGACTTGCCCGTCTGCTTTGGCACATTAGAAGTGAAAATGTCCATTGTGAACTACTGGGAAACCTGTATTGATGAAATGTGCCTTAAAACTCAAGACAAAAACAACACCCAAAAAATGTATGTATAAATATGAGATGTGATAACTGAACAAGATTTATTTGCGACCATATTCAGTCTGCAAAACATGTAACTTCATTATGTACGAATTTTTTTTACATTTTGGTTAAATAGAGAATTGTGAGTTTTCATGTTTATTGCAGCATCATCTTGTCCAGAATTCAAAGAAACTTCGATTCCAAATGGAGACTTTGAAATTATCAAGGGGAATGATTTCAGTGGTGGAAGTGCCGATTTTAATACAGTCATACGATTTTCATGCAATGACGGATATGAACTGTTGGGTGCGATGATTTCTCACTGCAATACATCGGGCTGGACACATTTAAGTAATCCACCCAGCTGCACAAGTAAGTATGCACTTTGTATATACATGTACATGTACATGTTAGGTTTCCTTATCTTCAGTGTTTAAACAAATACAAGAGCAAAGTATGAGTGAAACAGATACATATCTTTAACTGCCAATTCACAAAACTCAGAGAATAGGCTTAGACCAGACATTTGGCTACAATTGTAGTGGACAGGTACTATCTAAGAAACACACATTTTTCATGTCTTGTCAGTCCCTCCCTGTGGCATGGTTCTTTATTTAAAGTTCAATTCATTGTGCTCTAGCAAAATTTGGTACACATCTATGCTTGAAAATGTCTTTTGGCTATACAAGTGTAAAAAATTGGCTTTTGTGTGAGTGGGGGGGGGGGAGTTAAAGCTGTTAGTGGCTACAATCCCAATGCCAAAAAGCGCTTATTTTTCCTGATTTGTTATTAAAAACTCTTAACTTACAAATTAAATTTTTTTTGCAGAAGTGTTTAAATTAAAGGAAAGATGAAAAGAGGTTTTAATGAGATTGGGAAAAGAGTACCAATAAATGGTATCTGTAGCTAAACTACCTTTTAATGGTGATTAGTACATACGTTTTATATTACAAATAGGGATTGATATTTTCCCTAATGTGAAAGATTTATGCACAAAAAATTGAAATGTAATGGAGTAAGGGTCATGTTCCTAAAACAGCTAGAAAACACACTGCTAAAGCTTGCATTTTTTTTAATTGCTTATCTCTTTGTTACATTTTCTTGTATGTAGCATAGTTGAAATAACTTTTAACAGGAAGTAGGTCAACTTTCACAGAATGATTCAGACAGTGACAAGAAAGTGCAGAATTCAAAAACCACATCTTGACCTTTCTTGAGTAAAAGTGTTCATGGTGAGCTTTCAGCTTCAGTTAAAGAGTTCATCGGGCGGTCTGCTTTGAAATGAGCTCAGAATGGTTCTGCTATGTAAGAAAATCTTCAAAACCACTGAGCTATTTTTTCACCAAACCATTGACCATTTATTTTATGTTCTACTTACTATTTATTTTATGTTCCAGTGACTGTTTATTGTATGTTCCATTAACTGGGAAGTTCAACTGACCATCTATTGTATGTTTCATTGACCCTTTCTTTTATGTTCAAGTGACTGTTTATTGTATTTTTCATTGACCATTTCTTGTTCCACTGACCATTTATTGTATGTTCCATTGACCGTTTCTTTTATGTTCAAGTGACGTTTTGTTTTCATTACCATTCTTCCCTACCATTATATTCACCCTTTCTTTCAAACGTTTTGTTTTTTTACATTACTCTGTTCCACTGACCATTTATTGTATGTTCCATTGACTGTTTCTTTTATGTTCAAGTGACTGTTTATTTTATGTTCAATTGACCGTTTCTTTAATGTCCCACTGACCATTTATTGTATGTTTCATTGACCATTTCTTTATGTTGAAGAAACGGTTTATTGTATGTTCCATTGACCGTTTATTTCATGTTCCATTGACAGTTTATTGTTTGTTCCATTGAACATTTATTATATAATTTAGGTTAAATGGTTGTACTCAGCCTCATGTAATGGCTTGCCAGTGTTAATTTAGCTAGTAAAATTTGGTTTAAAAAAAACAGACATTGAACCAATGTTTTGTGATAATATAAGTACATAATGTGGGCATGATTTATTTATTTGATAAAAACAACAACATTTTTGTCTTTCTATTCAGAAATTGCTTGTACAGTACCTATTGTGCCGAATTCAAACGTCAACCTGGGTGGAGTTACAGATAAAGTTTTTTATGGGGAGACGTTTACAGTGGAATGTGATGAGAATTATCAGTTTAGTAGTGGAGATGCTGGATCAATCTCCATTCTGTGTCAGGCTAACAGAACATTTGACCAATCACCTGTTTGTGAAGGTGAGTGTCTACATTTCTTGTTATCTCAATTTTTCTCATATGTTCGTTACATGTATGTCTCTTAAAAGGGTTGAGTCAAGGCTTGTGACACATTCTTTGTGAGTGTTGCAGTCTTCTGGTAGTAACACATGAACTTTGCTGAGACTGTACCAAGTAGTTAAGCTGTAGCAGTCTGCTGGTTCCAGTTAAACTGTAGCAATTGTCTGTGTACCTGGTTCAGTTAAACTTGCGCTGGTTCCAGTTAAGCTGTAGCAATCTGCTGGTTCCAGTTAAGCTGTAGAAATCTGCTGGTTCCAGTTAAGCTGTAGCAATCTGCTGGTTCCAGTTAAGCTGTAGCAATCTGCTGGTTCCAGTTAAGCTTAGCAATCTGCTGGTTCCATTAGAGTAAAATGCATGCGGTTCAGGCATAACTGTAGCAATATGCTCAAAGCTGTACAATCTGCTGTATTAGAATGTGTTCATTAAAGTTCTGTCCATGAGAATTTGTGCACATGTTAAGTCAACTACAAATTTAATACTGTCCTTAGACAAGAAATTTTAATAAAGTCTTGCCTCTTTGATGTTGATTCCACCAGGAGTGATTGTCTAACTTGTAAGAATTTATTTCGCAATCAGAAAATAAAATTGAATAGGATAATGGTTTAAGCTGGTGAAGAACTCTTGCTTTGTTTGCAATTCTGGCCTATTGTTTATTAATGCAATAAAGATATTCTACAGTCATTAAAGTATTTACAAGAATTACAAGTAGCCTGTATTTTACCAAGAAAGATGTCTTACCAGCGGAAATGATACTATTTCTACCAAAATCGTCCCTAATTTGCTTTTTAAATCAATATACTTGTTACAAATTTTGTGCAGTATTTTTTTCAATGATATTGCAAAAAAAAAATGGCTGTCTGGCAACTCTTTGTTTTATGAATAAATAACTTGAATACAAAATAAAGGCATAAAGTTTTAGAGTGACTGGAACATGGTTCTAACTTAATCTTATCAGAATAGGGACATGGAATGATTAAGGGTAATAGAATGGGAGTATGGAATTATTTCAGCATTTAGGGTAATTAAAACAGAAAAGGGGTATGGAATTATTAAGGGTAATAGAATGGTGGCATGGAATTATTTAGGGTAACAGAATAGGGGTATGGAATTATTTAGGGTAATGGAATGGGGGTATGAATTTATCTAGGGTAACAGAATAGGGGTATGGAATTATTTAGGGTAACATAATAGGGGTATGGAATTATTTTGGGTAACATAAAAGGGGTATGGAATTATTTAGGGTAACACAATAGAGGTATGGAATTATTTAGGGTAATGGAATGGGGGCATGGAATTACTTAAGGGAACAGAATGGGAGGCATGGAATTATTTTCAGGGTAATAGAACTGGGGATGGTTATTTAGCCACCTCAGCTAATTGGCAACCTGCCTTAAGCATCAACTATTGATGCACCTGGATTAAATAGGCAGCATATTAGAGAGTATGGAATTAGTTATGGCAGCTTGAAACTAGTTTGACAGTATATAGGTATAACAGCAAGAGAGGAGTTATGGGTAAGTATTGTTAGGCTAACAGAAGGGAGTATGGAATTATTTAGGGTAACATATTAGAAGTATGGCATTATTTGGGTAACAGAATCGGGTATGGATTATTTAGGTACAGATGGGAGTATGGAATTATTTAGGGTATAATGGGTGGAATTTAGGGAATAGAATGGGGTTGGTTTAGGGTAACAAATGGGAGTCTGGACTGTAACTTTGTCATGCATTGAAGGATTTTAAGGTAATAACTGGGAGTATGGTTTTAGGGTATCAAGGGTGGAATTGGGTACGAGGGGAGTATGGATTAGGGTAACAGAATGGGTACATCCCTACCTCAAAGGTCAAGGTCACACTTGGGTATGAAGGTTATGGAATCTCTTTAGGGTATGCACACATTGGTTTAGGTCCAGACTGGAACTTTGGTCATGCATTAGAATGGGATTTTAAAATAACTTGGGAAAAATGTCTAGGACATCATAGGGGACGTGGGTATGGAATTTAGGGTAACAGACCCACGTCCCTTAGCTCAAAGGTCAAGGTCATACTCAAAGTTTGAAGGTAATGGATTCCTCTATATATGCATAGTATGCACACATTCGTGTCCGGACTGTAACTTTGTCATGCATTGAAGGATTTTAAAATAACTTGGCACAAATGTCTAGCACATCAAGGCAGTATGTTAGGGTAACAGCAAGACCCACATTCCTACCACAAAGGTCAAGGTCACACTTAGAGTTTATAGGTAATGGAATCCTGTATATATGCACACATTTGTGTCCGGACTATAACTTTATCATGCTTTGAAGGATTTTAAAATAACTTGCCACAAATGTCTAGCACATCAAGCGGATGTGTCGCGTACGATCCAAGTCCCTACCTCAAAGGTCAAGGTCACACTTAGTGTTTAAAGTAATGGAATACTGTATGCATGATTACTCTGTCATGCATGGAAGGATTTTAAAATTACATAGCACATTTATTGAGCACATGGAGAGGACACAGACTGTGAGGCACCTCTTTCGGGGGCATTCGTCACTTGTGAGGGACAGCTCTTGTTACCCTGTGTTTTTCATCAGATTTTTATCACAAAAATCTTTTTTTTTTTAAAGACATTGACGAGTGTAAAGAAGGTAAAAGCTTGTGTGTTGAGGCTACCACTACATGCATGAATACAGATGGAGGTTACATCTGCAACTGCAAATCTGGATTCAAGCGAGATTCTGAGTACAGCTGTACAGGTAAATATTTCATATCTGGTAAATATTAACCTTTAACTAACTAAATTTCTAAAACGGCTTTTGAGTGTTTGATGCAAAACAGTCATAAGTTACATGAAATAAAGAAGTACTTACATCTGTTTTGCGTTAACTCTTAACTTGTCCACGTTGGATATTTCTGTAACTTGTTCTTGGGATTGCTATTAAAATATTTACGGACTGAATGTGACACCTTGCAGATCATGAGTCAATGTGCAAGCTGGGTTAATCTTGATCTGCACTGGTCGTAAAAGCATAATTGCACATTACTCTATATAACAAATCCAGTTATAGCGAAATTCCGGATATAAGGAACAAATTTTCTCGTCAAAATTTTTTCCGTCTTTATTTTATTTGAATTAGTTTAGTTGATACCAATTTATTTTAGCTTGATTGTGAAGAAAGCTTGTAGCTTATCGAGTCACTCTCGAGTCCACTTCCTGGAAAAAACAGTACTGGTGTCATATGAGGAAGTACGATCGTGACCCGGCTGACATTTTTTGTGAAATGCTATATGAATATAACATACTCCGGATATAAGGAACAAATTAAAATAATCTGAAGATGTTCACTATAGCCTTAACTTTCACTGTTGTAATGTAGTGCCATTGTATTTTTTTAGTTTACCTGAGCACAAAGTGTTCAGGATAAGCTATTGTGAATACATGTACATGATATTGGCCTTCCATAGTCATCTTGATTCATGCATTGTGCATCCGTCATCATTGATTGGTTTAAATAATATCTCCTCTGAAACCAGTGAGCAAATTTCAACCAAGTTTAAAACAAATGATCCTTGGGTAAGCCTCACTGTTCCCCTCCAATATGTATAATAGCTGACAGAGGTAATATTATAGAAAAAAAAATTAAAATGGTATAACCTCCTGTATTACGAGGCAAGGTTTATCCAAACTTCACTAATGTTCATTAGATTGTCACCTAGAGGTGCTTAAACTGTGCCCCTCCAGAGCACAGATTCACAGGAATGTTCCTTAAGCGGTCCTTTTGAGTTGCTGCTTTGTCCGTCTGTCCATCCATAATCCGAAAGTGTTGAAGGGTTAGAGTTGATACTTCATTCATTGATCAATGATAGAGGTCATTGATCAATGATAGAGGTCATTTAGAGTAGTAGCAGTGACATAAAAACCATAACTCCTGCTGACCCCATTTTTTTAATTACCTCACATTATTGTATGACATTATGCTATGTCCAATACATAATGCCAAAACCGTGAAACAGATTTACTTGACAAAGTGATAGATGATATTGAGATGTAGTGCAGCATCTAATAACCTTAACTCTACCTTGTCTCCTATTATATGATCTCCCTTTATCAGCATCATTGAACTAGGAATGACATTTGCTAATATTGTGCTTGGTACACTACGTTCCATATAGTATTTTCTATTTATCGATTAATTCCCGAGGAATCCACCTGTACTGAATTTCTACACATGAAACTGTTACGGTAATAATCAATATACTGGCCCATAATTGCAGCCAATTTGATTGTAGATCTCCAAATATCACCCACAGTGACCAACTAGTCACTCACATCAACATCTTTGATTGAATGTGTAAACTCATGTTGTGTCAGACAGACTAACAGATATGCTTAATCACATCTCCAAAAAGTAACTGAGACTTCTCTAAATCGCCTATTTCATACTTGTGAAAGGACACGGTCTATTCTGTAGATGTTGTTTTTATCATCTCTCATGTTTAAGTAGCTGGGTATCCAATTTAGTGGTAAAATCAAACAAAAGGGCGCATTTTTGACAATACTTTGCAACTTGTTGTATACAATTTTGTTGTAACGAAAACGAAAATGATGGTGATATTTTATCTAATGATATATGTGCCATCAGGTAATGACCGTGATGCGCTACACCAAAAACCTGAAAAATGTTTACAAAATTAAAAGAAAATAAGTTATGCTCAACCATTTCTTTCATTAGTACATGCAAAGACACATTTATCATATCAAATTGATGGTCAGCTGGTCAAAAATGTCAAATTTGTCATTTTTCACTATGTTCAATAGGAATAAACTGTTGCATATAACTATGTTATTAAGCTATAATTTTCACAATGCTTGTTTTTTTAGCTCACCTGGCTACGCCAGGGTGAGCTTTTCTGATCGATGATTGTCCGTCGTACATCGTCCGTCGTCCATCAACATTTTGATTCAAATGACATCTCCTCTGAAACCTCTAGGCCAATGTTGATAAAACTATGCAGGAATGTTCCTTGCATGAAGCTCTACCAAAATTGTTCAAAGAATTCCATTCCATGCAGAACTCTGGTTGCTATGGCAACAAATAGGAAAAAATTTAAAAACCTTCTTCTCTGAAACCACAAGGCCTAGAGCTTAGATATTTGGCATGTAGCATTGTCTAGTGGACCTCTACCAAGATTGTTCAAATTATGACCCCGGGCAGGTTCAAAATTGACCCCAGCCGGTGGTCACTAAGTTTTACATAGGCTTATATAGGAAAAACTTTAAAAATCTTCTTCTCTAACCACAAGGCCTAGAGCTAAGATATTTGGCATGTAGCATTGTCTAGTGGACCTCTACCAAGATTGTTCAAATAATGACCCCGGGAAAAAATTGACCTGACAAGGTGGTAGATTAGTTTTGCATAGGAATATATAGGAAAAACTTTAAAAACCTTCTTCTCTGAAACCACAAGGCCTAGAGCTTAGATATTTGGCATGTAGCGAATTGGCTAGTGGACCTCTACCAAGATTGTTCAAATTATGAGCCCCGGATTAAAATTTACCCTGCCCCAGGGTTACTTAGTTTTACATAGGCTTATGTAGGACAAAACTTTAAAAATCTTCTTCTCTGAGAACCACAAGGCCTACAGCTTAGATAATTGGCAGGTAGCATTGGCTAGTGTGACCTCTACCAAGATTGTTCAAATTAAGACCCGGGTCTCTAAAATTTCTGGAACTGCACATAGATGGGTTTTATCACTAAGTTTAACTAGGCTTATATAGGGAAAAAAGCCATTTATTATAATCTTTTTTCTTAAACCACAAGGCCTAGAGCTTAGATATTTGGCATGTAGCATTGCCTAGTAGACGTCCCTTCAAAGTTTGTTCAACTGAATTATGCCCTGGGGTTCAAAATTGACCTTGCAAGCGGGGGATCAACTTAGTTTTACATAGGAATATATAGAGAAAACTTTAAAAATCTTCTTCTTTGAAACCACCTTAAGGCCTAGAGCTTAGATATTTGGCATGTAACATTGGCTAGTGAACCCTCCTACCAAGATTAGTTCAAATTATGACCCCATGGGTTTCAAAATGTGACCACACCCGGTCACTAAGTTTTAACTTGGCTTATATAGGGTTCTAAAAACTTTAAAAACCCTTTTTGGCTTTGTCCTTTGAAACTCACAAGGCCTAGAGCTTATGTATATAATTTGGCATGTAGCATTGCCTAGTAGACCTCTTCAAAGTTTGTTCAAATTATGCCCCTGGGGTCAAAAATTATGACCTTGCAAGGGGAGGGTTGATCAATTGATTTAAAAAGGCGATAAGTTAGGAAAACCATTTATTTGGTATATGCAACAATTTATCTATTGATGCTTCCACCAGGCAAAAAGTGGAATTGTCATTTACTAAGGTCAATAGGAATAAACATGTTGGCTATCTGTTGTTATTATGATAATAATCCATTGGTGAATGTATTACATTAAACTGGCTTATCATATTGAAGGGTATTATCACTCTAAAGAAATATAGCAACAGTCAGGTTAATTATTGATCACCCCTCCCTTATAATGTTACAGTTAATGTAAAGTTTTCGACTTACATTTTTGCACTTAGTAAACTCTAAGACTTGTGTACTTCACAGATATAATTGAATGTGATGATGAGAGAGCTGGTTGCAGCTATTCTTGTAACAATGAGCAAGGATCCTACTATTGTGAGTGTGATGAGGGGTACCAGCTGTTCGAAGAAGATGGATTTAACGGATTTACCCTTCCACAAGGAGAAACGGGACTGCTTCGGGGGGATCGTTACTATGTCAATCATACATGCGTTCGTAAGTAGCCTGTATGCCTTAATGTTTCTAGTTTCAGCTTGATTACTTCTCTACATTAGTAATAAGAAAGAAGAGTACATTTGATTGATTATCCATGACATTTTAAAATGAAAAAACGATTTTTATACCGCTTTAACTGTTCCCTGTAATTAAACACATGTCAATCTTCTTGTGCTTTATGCAAGCGCATGTGATTATATTATGTAATTGATGTATCTATGAGCTTTTTTGGCCATATAGGTATGACAAGATTTGCATTTATCCAGAATAATGATTTATTCATACAACAACTCTGTCAAGAATAATGATTTATTTCAAAGTAGCGATACAGTATTTGGGGTCGACTTGTCTTGGGGTGGAATTAACATGTTGTTGAATAGTCTCAAGATTTCTGGGGTTGCGTCTGCTAATGAAGGAATTGGCTAACATTCCTCTGCAGAAACTGTGTAGTCATTAAAATCCGCAAGAAATTCAGATTGTATTTTGAGAGACATACTTACTACTTTACTGGGTTTATATGGTCCGAGTTCCTATAATCCCCCTGAAGGGGCATCTAGGACCGACCCAAGCATTTCTATGAAAATGCTGTCAAATTTGAATTAATTTTCCAAAAAGAGATTTTTTGGTAGAAGGTGCCACTCTACTAATTTCCAAACAATTTTAATTTTGCGTGCCAAATGAATTGGAAAGCTACGGCAAATTCTGCCTAGATAACATTTCCCCTTTTTATACCCCCAAAACGAAGTTTAGGGGGGTATATAGGAGTCACCCAGTGGTTGGTCTGTCGGTTGGTCAGTCGGTCGGTCCTTGTCCGGAGCATAACTTGAAAACTACTTGTTGGAATTCAGTACAACTTCATACAATGATCAAGCACATTGGGGGGGAGGCGGCACAGCTAACCCATCTTGACTAATACAGGGGTATTGCCCTGTGTTCTTCCTGTCCGGGGGGTAACTTGAAAACTCTGTGGAATTCAATACAACTTCATACAATGGTCAAGCACATTGAGAGGAAGTGCAGTGCACAAGAACTATAACTCCATCTTGACTAATTACAGAGTTATTGCCCTTTGTTACTTTTCCTTGTCCGGAGCATAACTTGAAAACTACTGGTTGGAATTCAATACAACTTCATAAAATGGTCAAGCACATTGAGAGGAAGTGCAGTGCACAAGAACCATAACTCCATCTTGACTAATTACAGAGTTATTGCCCTTTGTTGCTTTTCCTTGTCCGGAGCATAACTTGAAAACTACTTGTTGGAATTCAGTACAATTTCATACAATGATGAAGCACAATGAGAGGAAGTGCAGTGTACAAGAACCATAACTCTATCTTGAGTATTTTCAGAGTTATTGCCCTTTGTTATGTTTTCTTCTCCAGAGCATTTCTTGAAAACTACTTGTTGGAATTCAATATAACCTCATACAATGGTCAAGTACATTGAGATGAAGTGAAGTGCACAAGAACCATAACTCCATCTTGACTCACTACAGAGTTATTGCCCTTTGTTACTTTTCCTTGTCCGGAGCATAATTCGAAAAGTACTAGTTGGAATTCAAAACAACTTCATACAATGGTCGAGCACAATGAGAGGAAGTGCAGTGCACAGGAACCATAACTCAATCTTGACTCATTACAGAGTTATTGCCCTTTGTTACTTTTCCTTGTCCGGAGCATTATTCGAAAACTTCTGGTTGGAATTCAATACAACTTCATAAAATGGTCAAGCACAATGACAGGAAGTGCAGTGTACAAGAACCATAACTCTATCTTGACTCATTTAAGAGTTATTGCCCTTTGTTACTTTTACTTGTCCGGAGCATTATTCGAAAACTATTGGTTGGAATTCAATACAACTTCATACAATGGTCAAGCACAATGAGAGGAAGTGCAGTGTACAAGAACCATAACTCTATCTTGACAAATTACAGAGTTATTGCAAAGAACAGTATCTCTTTTTAGTTTGTTTGCAAGGTATTCTGTTACTACGAACTTTCTCAGTTTATAAAGCAGTCTTTTGGGGGTATTAATCACATTTATTGATAGCTCTAGTTGGAGAGGCTCTATTTTGTAACAGTATTAAAGTAGCCTACTGACTGCAAAATGATCAATGCAACCCCGAACTCTTTCCACCTAACAGTTAATGAGTACCAGTAGCGAAAATTGCTTACCCTCTCCAGGGTCCATATATTACAATATACAGTTGACTCTCAGTATCTCAAACTCGCTTACCTCGAATTTCCGTTTAAGTCGAAGAAATTCTAAAGTCCCGTCAAAATTCCTTCTTTATGTATGTACTTTAACTCCTTTTAAGACAAAATTTGACATACCGAGACTCCGGATGTGTCGAAGGGATTTTTTGGTCCCGTCAATCAAATTCCAGTGTATTGTCAACTCGTTAAGTCGAAGTGTGAAAGTCGCCGACAGATCAAAGGTGTTGCAGGTCAAAGCTGTCATGCCAATTCACACGTGTTGTAATGATTGTTGTTTGTTTTTCATGGATTTACTTTAATTGCCGGTGACTATGTGTATTTAATGATGAAAAGTGGGGGGGTAATTACTTTAAAGACTTAATTTATCAGAGGTTAAATGAAAGTAGTGATTGGGCTTTATCAAAAAAGATGATTTCTGAACGAATGTATCTGTCTGTAAAAATTTTGTTTTGTAGTTAGATGCTGTTCTCATGTTTCGAATATACGAATGTTCTGACTTCGGTTTCCCGTTTTTGTGGGGGGGGGTGTGGGGGGGGTAAAAGATAGATTGCTTGATATTTATTATTGAATGATTTTGGGTATAATTATGCAAAAAGAAAGTAATTAAAATGTATTCGTGTTCCAATGTTTTAGGGAAAATTGCATCAATAAAATAAATGCAAATAATTGTCTGTCTTGAAAAGGGGGGGGGGGGGGGGGCAGGGAATTTTCGAGCGCTATTCGTCCAAATGCGTCCATCTCAAAAAAAAAGCCCTCCTCTTACCTCGAACTTCGTTTACCTCAAGTAGGCGGGGCCCTTGAAATTCGAGATAACGAGAGTCAACTGTATATATATTGTAATATACGGACCCTGCCCTCTCATGGGTTATTTAGTTTTATCGTTGGTGGAGTGTTAAAAGCGAGCTACATCAAATGAAGGAATTCTCTATGAGTATAAGCTGAAACACATTTGTATATGCTATTTTTGTGTACATGTGAATATTTTATAATTTTTTTAATCCTGTAACAGCTGCGCAATGCCCAGCACTGGAAGCTGTGACCAACGGAAAGTATCTGACAAAAAGTCTTAGTAATTTCCACTATGGGGACATGGTGACTCTGCAATGTGAGGATGGTTACTTTGATGGCTCGGATGCTTCATTCATATCTACATGCCAGAGTGATGGGACCTGGGATGAAACACGTAGCTGTGAAGGTGATTTTGATTACTATGAAAACATAAGTGTTTGCGGAATATTTATTACACGTCCAAACGGATGCATTATGTTATGGCGCTGGTCATTCGTCCATCCGTACATACCTTGTAGGTATTTGAGGGTTAGGGTTTTTGTGCAACTTAATTCTGTCATTGCAAGGTTAAAATAGCATTGTGGGGTTAAAAATGGTATTGTAGGGTTAAAAATGGTATTGTGGGGTTAAAAATGGTATTGTAGGGTTAAAAATGGTATTGTAGGGTTAAAATGATCAAAGAAAGATCAAAAGGATAACTTCACAAAGTCTTTCTGTTGGCAATTTCTGATAGGCACCATATCTACCACACTGGAAATGCAATTTCAGTCAGACTCGGTGGAAACTTTCATTGCAATATAGAGTTGATGTTCGTTGAGTATCAGTTGAATTGCTTCAGAAGAATCCCTGAAATGTGTTCGAATGTTTGTTAACTTTTCTCTTCCCCAGTATATGCCTGGTGCAGCAAGGTCCTACACTACTTAATAGCATATCCTTCAGGCATATCTGGCTGCTGTTCTACTGACAGCTCTTGTTTTCCTATTTTCATGGGATGAAATAAACTGCAAATTTTGCCATTGTATGAAACCTATGAATTAACTGTTTTTCTATTGAAAACAACTCTTTAATTCAAATTTTCGGCAATACTGCCTTTTTCAAGAAATTTGTCTGCACTTTTACAATTTACATGTTGACCATCTTTATGACAAGCTTAGAAATGAAAAAAACAACAAAACGTCAGGAAATGACGTCACGTCCTAATGACATCATTTAAACCAAGCGTCCAAATGATGCTTCCTGTACTTTCAAGTAAAAATCCAATCACATGAAGAATTCATGAAAAAACTGAAAATAATTTAGTTAATACATAGTCCCGTCTTGAATGCACTTATCATATCATTACATATCAACTATAGTCCAATCACATGAAGAATTTCCTATGAATTAATGTTGCAACAACTTAGCATTTCTTATTTCAAGCCCATTAACATAGATTTAATGTATTTACATTAGTTTTCAGTAGGTTATTCTTTAATTTTCATGATCTAAGATTGATTATTGGTAATACATTTATTAGATTCATTGACCGATTTCTCTTCCGGCATTGTGCGTCTGTCCTTGTGTGTGTCTGTCAACATTTTGCTTCAAACAACTTCTCCTCCTAAATCACTTAGCCAAGTTTGGTCAACCCTCACAGGATTGGTCCTCTACCAAAAATGCTCAAAGAAATGTATTCTATGTTGAACTCTGGTTGCCGTGGCAATGGAATGTAAAAACTTAAAAAATATTCTCCAAAACTTAAAGGCTCAGAGCTAATATACATGTAGTTGGCATGTAACATTGTCAAGTGAATCTCTACTAAGATTGTTCAAATCATGAGCCAAGTCAAAATTGAGCCATGCCCTGGGGTTCACTTGATTTTAATAAGGTTTCAATAGGAGACTTCCAAAAACTTCTTCTCTGAAACCACTATGCCCTGACCCTGGGATCAAGATTGACCATGCTTTAGGGGTCTTGTTGGAACCTTGATACCCATGTTGAGATAAAGGGCCATCATAGGCCTCTTGTTAACCAGGATTTTCAATGAAAACCTGGCCATAATAATATCAATGTCATGTGGGTAAGCAGTATGGCTGGCGGAGGTCAAACATTTGGTTTTCACTTAATAACTTTAGTTCGGAGTGACCAATTGTAATGAAACTTGATGTATAGGTAGCTTGCCTGGAGAGTTAGGTTTGGATTGCAATTAGGGTCACTAGGGTCAAGGTCACTTTTACTTAAAATAGAAAAATGGTTTCTGCTCAATAACATGAATTTAGAGTGACCCTTTGCAATGAGACTTGGTCTGTAGGTAGCTTGCAAGGAGGTGACCAGTTTTGGCTCAAAAATTTGATCAGAGCATGACATTTTGTAATTAAATTTTACATATGACCAGGGCTTCGATAATTTGGTCAACTCAATCGGTCCGGGCCGAGTCTCTGACGTTATTGATGTTGCAAATCATGTTACCCCACCCACTTCGGCAATACAGCGGAAGTTACTCACTTGTTTTATTACGCGGTTTTACGGTGATGTCATGCTCAAAATACATAATCTTGCTTTACAAAATTAATTTCCAGTTGAAACTGATTAATATTTTATCATGCCTGAAGTTGATTTATGTATATTTCGAAAGGAAAAGCAAGCAACTTCTGTCTGTCTAGTTCAGCCAAATTTATCGAGAAACTGTTTACAGTTGCACCGTGAGACGGGAGGTTATAAAACCCGGTCTCCAGCTCCGGTCTTCGAATGTCTCGGAAATGATCCGTGTAATAATAAGCCATGAAAACATTTTTGCAGAATATTAATTTATTTTTAATACATAACCATTCATGACTTAGGAAAGAGTCAGCAAAAATATGCGCCGGTCGACGATTTACGAATTACAATCGTATATTGGAAAAAATAGGTATACCACATATATTTTTGTCGAATTTAAATAAAGTACATTTACATAGGAGTTATTATGTCTCCCCCACCTCGGGGGGAGACATATTGTTTTTGCCCTGTCCGTCAGTCCGTCCGTCCGTCAGTCCGTCAGTCCGTCCGTCCATTCTTCGTTTCCGGACGATAACTAGAGTTCCTTTTGACCTACAGCTCTCAAACTTCATAGGATGAATGGTCTTATTGAGCAGATGATCCCTATTGTTTTTGGGGTCAGTAGTTCAAAGGTCAAGGTCACAGTGACCGTTGGTCAATTTCGTTTCCGGATGATAACTAGAGTTCCTTTTGACCTACAGCCCTCAAACTTCATAGGATGATTGGTCTTATAGAGCTGATGATCCCTATTGTTTTTGGGGTCAGTAGGTCAAAGGTCAAGGTCACACTGACCGTTGGTCAATTTCTCGTTTCCGGGATGATAACTAGAGTTCCTTTAGACCTACAGACCTCAAACTTCATAGGATGATTGGTCTTATAGAGCAGATGATCCCTATTGTTTTTGGGGTCAGTAGGTCAAAGGTCAAGGTCACAGTGACCGTTGGTCAATTTCTCATTTCCGGATGATAACTAGGGTGTCCTTTTGACCTACAACCCTCAAACTGGGGGGGGGAGTGGGGAAGTCCGTGTCCGTCCATTCCTCTCTTCCGGACGATAACTAGGGTTCCTTTTGACCTACAGCTCTCAAACTTCATAGGATGAATGGTCTTATTGAGCAGATGATCCCTATTGTTTTTGGGGTCAGTAGTTCAAAGGTCAAGGTCACAGTGACCGTTGGTCAATTTCTGTTTCCGGATGATAACTAGAGTTCCTTTTGACCTACAGCCCTCAAACTTCATAGGATGATTGGTCTTATAGAGCTGATGATCCCTATTGTTTTTGGGGTCAGTAGGTCAAAGGTCAAGGTCATACTGACCGTTTGTCAATTTCGTTTCCGGATGATAACTAGAGTTCCTTTTAGACCTACAGACCTCAAACTTCATAGGATGATTGGTCTTATTGAGCAGATGATCCCTATTGTTTTTGGGGTCAGTAGTTCAAAGGTCAAGGTCACAGTGACCGTTGGTCAATTTCTCGTTATAATTTGGGGTCACTAACTCAAAGGTCAAGGTCATAAGGGGGGAGACAAGTTTTTTTGTGAAAAACAATCTCTAGTTTAATTTATTTTCTAAAACTGAACATCGGGAGTCCCGAAATATAACCGTAACAATAACCGACAAAGCAATCAAGGATCGGTCTTTTCCAAGTAAATAGGCTAGCTGCAAACATCAAAGTTTTGCCAGAGGCATTTGGCTTTGTCCTCTGATTGCTAATTACCGACCGATTAACAAAGTGACAGTTGGATTATCTGACACGTTTATTGCTCTTCCTGGGGGCAAATAACAGATCTGTAGGTGTTGACAGGAGCCTGTGTATTGTGATTTTCAACACATTTTGGACCGAAAATGTAAAAATTCTCGGACCGATTTAGAATGGCTTTTCAGACTTGTGAATCGGTTTTTGAAGTCAAAATTCGGTCCAGAACCGAAAAACCGAAGATTATCGAAGCCCTGCATATGACCGATATGAAGACAAGCGGTACACTTGCTATGTTAAAATAAAGTTAGGCTTTCATATACCCGGCCTTTGCAGCAAGTAAGACCCAGATCATCCAACATGCAACTATGAACTAGCTCTTGATGAGTTTCCATATTTGGTTGTCTGTATCTTGCAGAAAGGCCTTAAATATACCTGCATGTTTGCACAAATCTGTATCAGTCATGCATGTATACTACACTCATTCATATTCATGTGGTACTCATAACCACCTTGCATTGACAACAGCCACTTACAGTGAACTTTTATTCACTGAACTTCATTTCCTTGTTTTTGAGGTTGAAATGACCTGTCCAACATGGAAGAAGTCTACATACTTTCTTAACACAATAAAAAAGATAAAAATGCTTATACACATGTATAATAAAAAAGTTTGGAAAATGACATTGTAAGCTTGGTTAGTCTTATTGAAAAAGTTTTTTTTTAAGGTAATTTTTGTGAGGTGCTGTGGTATGAGGTTTGACTCTCTAAAAAATGTTATTATATCTCTTAAAAATGTTATTTTATCTCTTAAAAATGTTATTTGTATCTCTTAAAGATGTTATTTTATCTCTTAAAAATGTTACTTTTATCTCTTAAAGATGTTATTTTATCTCATTAAAATGTTATTTTTATCTCTTAAAGATGTTATTTTATCTCTTTAAAATGTTATTTTTATCTCATAAAAATGTTATTTTATCTCTTTAAAATGTTACTCTCTTTAAAATGTTATTTTTGTCTCTTAAAAATGTTTTTATCACATAATTGCAGCTAGAGAATGCAGTTTACCATCAACACCTTCTTATGGAGCATATGACAAGACAAAGGTCCTGTTTGAGGAAACGCTTACTTTAACCTGTAACCTCACAGAGACCAGGAAAATAACACGTAGAGCTATTTGTATATATGAAAACAATGGTGTACGCTTTGCTGGAGATGATATTACGCAATGCCCAGGTAATACCATGAAAATTTTAAAAATCAAACCTCCAGCAACACTTCCAAGTAAAGGAAAACATTTTGGCCAGGTTTTTTATGGATGGTGAGAGTTTAGTATCTTTGTAATGTTGACCTTTCTTATTTCATTGTCACCCTTTTGAAATTAAGGAATTTTGATGCATGAGGCACCCTAGCAAAGCAAAATTTGTTCCAGTATGGCACCAGTTTTGGGTTTGTTTTTAGCTCTAGCGGACAATGCAGAGTAGGTGGAGAATGATAGCTCTTGTTTAGGTTAAAGTTAATTCTTTGCACTCTTTTTGAGCATGATGGGAAAAAGATAAAATAGACGAAAACAAAATTTTTTGTCACTTGGAACATGCAGTTTAAATGCCCTAACAAATACTCAAAATGCTATTGTCATGTTCAGTCATTATGTGATGTTTGAATTTCAAATTAACAGCTGTTGTGTCTTGCAGAAATTGATTGTGGGAATCCAGATATGGTAATGCCTGTAGGTGGAACATACAATGGAGCACGACCCGCAACGACAACATATTTCGGATCTAGCTCATCATTCACTTTTACGTGTAATTCTGGATTTGATGTGACTGGGGCATCAAGTGATGTAGATAATGACAAGATTGTCAAGTGCAAAGCGAATGGCCGATGGGGCTTTGGTAGTCTTGCTTGTACAGGTAATCATAGAAATAGAATTTTTAGCTCACCTGACCATGAGGTGGTCAAGATGAGCTGTTAGGATTGTTGGATGTCCATCGTCTGCTTGTCAACATCTCCTCTGAAACTGCTCAGCCAATGGTGATCAAACTTAGAGGGGCTGTTCCTGACATGGAGTACTACAAAGTGTGTTCAATGAAATCCATACCATGCAGAACTCTAGTTGCTATGACGTAGATATTCGGAATGTTGCGTTGCCTAGTGGACCCCTACCGAGATTGTCCAAATCATGACACTTGAGAGGATGATATGTACAGTCAAACTTGTGAACAAAGACTACTGATAGAAATAAGCTATCGTTGTCTCTATTGACAGGTGGTCTTCATTCAAAGATATTTTCATAAAAGCTGGAAAGTGCAAGGTTTGCTCTGTGCTGATCTTTATATACAGGGTTGTCTTTATTTATAGATGGTCTTTAACACACATTTGGCTGTATGAAGTTTTATTGTGTATATTGCATGAAAACATCTATTAGGTGCACTGTCATTAAAAATGGAAAAATCTTGTCTCTGCAACTCTACTGAAGCCCATGGTTAGATTTTCATGCAACTATGTAGGCGGATCACTGTATAGGTAGAATCTGTTATGTGACTTTATGACTTACGATTGTTATGAATTTTTTAATGATCCTTTACAGGAAAGATGTGTGAAGACCCAGGCACACCTGGAGATGCACAGCAGGTTTATAGTGGATATGAGATTGGTTCCACTCTGAGTTACACTTGCAACAGGGAAGGATTTACAATTACTGAGCCTGAAGAGTACACGTGTGACTATAATCCAGGGACAAACTCGGCTGACTGGTCAGACAATCTCGCTCAAAACTTACCAGAATGTAAAGGTATAACTGTCTAATTCTTTTAATTTTTAGCTCACCTATCACAGAGTGCCAAAGTTTTAAGGACCCCACTATGCTTTGGCAGAAGTTTTCTTTACATGAAATTTTCGCTAAAACATCTTTGCCAGTCTTGATGAATCTTTGCATGGATGTTCCTTGAATATGGCTTTACCAAAGTCTGTCAAAGAATTCCAGTTCATGCAGAACTCTGGTTCATATGGCAACAACTTAGAAAAATCTCAAAAATCTTCTTCTCCAAAATCACA
The DNA here is from genome assembly GCA_022818135.1 of Saxidomus purpurata. Lineage (NCBI taxonomy): Eukaryota > Metazoa > Mollusca > Bivalvia > Venerida > Veneridae > Saxidomus > Saxidomus purpurata. Next base: position 54,380,930 of record JAFMSR010000002.1, on the reverse strand, counting down.
AGGCCTAGGGTTATATAATTGGTGTGTTGCTTTGTCAATGCTGACCCTGACACAGTGGTCCCTTGGGACAGCTCTGGATCTTTCATTTTGAGAAGAATGTGCATTTCTATGTCACAAATGTGTATGTCCTGTAAAACTAATTAACCTCTAGGAACTTTGTGGTGATGGATTTGAGACTGGCTTTTCTTGCATACCAGAAGGGGATATCTGCAGTTTTCACCAGTGCTGGAAAATCTCATCTTCGTCACTTCGGGTAACTGTTTCACAGCAGAGCCTCGTTCCCGCCAAAACAGTTACCCTCAGTGACGGATATTTCGATCTGAACCTCGTGTTCATATAAGAAACTAATAGAGTGGGTTGGACTGTAATTTCAGACTACTATGAAATATTGACTGCTGAAAAAAAGATGAATGTTTGAAGATATGGAAATGATTTGTAAATAAATATATTATTGATGTCTAGAATATTTTATCACAAATGAAGATGTTCTTCAAAGAGTAATTCTGTACACATGTTTGTCAAAATCTGTTGGTTATCTGTCTTACATTTACAGAATTGTAAGTCATAATTTTACTTTGATATCTTTCCAATATACACTTCAATAATATTTCTATATGCCATGAATTGTTTGAGTGAATTGGTGTCAATTTATTGACCTGAAAATAACCACCAGTTTCATCATTTTCTGCACATAAGTATTTTATGAATTATTTCTTCACTTCAGATACAGAGAAACCAAAATTTAGCGGTGATTGTGGCAAGACCATTGACCTTGATGCCATGGATCGAGTATTCTTTAGCCCAGCAACTGCCACTGACAACTTCAGAATAAAATCATTTAGCAGGAACAATGATATACAGAGTGGGGATAGGCTTATCAGTAGTACTTCTGTTATCTACACTGCGGTAGATTTTGAAGACAATACAGAAACTTGTACAATTAATTTTAATGTTATTAGTAAGTATATACATGTATGATTTTTTTATTGTTCATGCTCTTGTTGTCAGAGTTTAATGCCAACCATATTTTGGTCATTTGAACAGGTGGGTAGTTTACCTAACCATCATTTCTAGGAAGAATCAGTACTGGACTCCTACCTTAGAAAGAAGTTGCAATCTTGATCACCTACAGAGACATGGTCAGTAGCAGGGCTTGAACCCATGACACTCAATATGTGAGAAGTTACAGTGATTTCAAGTCAGCGACTCTGACCTCTTGACCACGGAGGCGGACATTTTGTTGTTAATGCATAAGACTTGAGCTATGCAAGCTGAATTTGTGATAATAATATAACTGTAATATGAAGTGTACTGAAAACTTAGCCTGTCTATATAGAAATTGTTCGTAATACAGTGAAGACTGTTTCAAGAGACCTTCCTTGAGAAAGGGTCAAAAAGGGTCACATATGACAGGGAGTTTCTTGATACGGTCTGACCACTACTGACTAGTATGCGGAACAAAAGTGAATGTACAAGTGTTTTTTGGTTTATATTGCAAACCAGAAGCTTTTGCATGTACATGAAGCATCATATATTTATTCGCAAATTTGAGAATAATAACTTGTATTTTGGACTTTATAATAGAACATGCTACATATGAAATGTTAATTGTTGCAAACAAAAAAAAGATAAAGCAAATCAGATAGCAGCAGTTCCATTGTTATTTTTGTGCGCCTGTCAAATTTGTTTCGCCGTGTTCATTGTTTTCTAGAGAGACAAATGCTAACTCTTTCCCTCTTATGATTTTGTACTCGAGTGCAATTTTAGAATACCAGTATTCCATGATCCAACATTTCATTGTTTCTGATCACTGTGTCAACAAATCAGCTGTCCATGCACGTTCACATGTGATCAGGGACACATTGTTGTAAATATGACTGTCACAGAAATTGATAAGACATACTGTACCTGTATAGTTAATCTTGTTCAGTTTAGAACAGCTGAAAATAACAGTTTTTGGGGTTGTTCGTTGTCAGATTGTACTTTATCCCGTACTGTTTTTCAGATCGTGATGACAAACCTGTACTAACTTGCCCAAATTCAAAGACTATAAAGGTATCTGCAAGGGAATCCGATACTTACGATACCGCAAGTGAAATAACAGTGACAGGAGGAGAGTTCGTAACAACCCCTGCATCAATCACAGTCAATGTTGGTAAAATTGGCACGGTTGAAAAAGTGACAGCCATAGCTACAAATGAAGATGGAACTCAATCTACTTGCACGTTTTTGGTTGATTTTGATGGTAAGTTGACCAAGAGAACTTTAAATGACTAAGTTTTTGTTCATTCAATGTTTTCTTTAAATGATATCTCTTCTAGAACCACTGTGCCAATGTTGATGAAACTTGACAGGGATGTTATTGCATAGGGTTAGTTATTGATGCTCCAGCTAATGAAGTACTACTGTATTTGTTAAACTTTACAAGTTATTGATACTTCAGTTAACAAAGTTCTTCTGATTTTTTATAACTTTACATTAACAGAGACTGATATTGCCATAAATTACAGATTTACGGCAAACAAATGGCCTTGCCCATGTCACAGGTATAGGGTAGTTATATATATCTAAGAGCCCATTGAAAAATGTCAGCATGTATATTGATGCGATTCTGATGTTTACATTGAGATTGGTAACTGTTGGGGTTACTTTATTGTAAGAAAGATGAAATCTAATATTTTCAGCCAATGCCTGTTTCCAAGAACAGCTGTTTGTGGACACAAATGCAATAAGATCCTGCTCAGAAGTGGGTTCAAATCTTGTTTGTACATCCACATGCCGGAGCAACAACCTGTATTCCGATAAAACCAATGAAAAGAACTTTACATGCTCGGGAACTGGAACTTGGGACTACACAAATACAGTACCGCATGATCGATTCTGTCTTAGTAAGTACTTACCTGTTACTAAACACAGTTAAACTGTTACCTTGCTGGTGGAAGATGATTCTGCCTCTGCAGCCAGTGCAGATTATGATCAACCTACACACTCGTGCAGTCTGATACCGAGTTGCATTGTTCACAGTTCTGTCAGTGAAGTTTAAGTTAGTAAGCCATCTCCTCTTCACATAATGTTTCAGCATATAGTAAACATTATAATAAACATCTGCTGCATGTGGCTCCAGTTGATTGACCAACATCGCCCCAAGAGCTCAAAATAGAAAAATCTATATTAATTTCGAATATGGGTCATCTCAAACCAAAAAGTAGGTAACTAGATTAAATCTGAGAAAAGCCATGCATTAAGCAATAAAGGCTGTATTTTTAGCTCACCTGGCTTTGCCAGGGTGAGCTTTTCTAATGGATGGTCGTCCGTCGTTTGTGTTTGTCAACATTTTGATTCAAACGACATCTCCTCTTTAACCACTGGGCTAATGTTGATGAAACGATGCAGGGATATTCCTTGCATGAAGCTCTACCAAAATTGTTCAGAGAATTCCATTCCATGCAGAAATCTTGTTGCTATTGTTAAAAATTAGGAAAAACTTTAAAAATCTTCTTTTTAAACCACAAGGCCTAGAGCTTAGATATTTGGAATGTAGCATTGTCTAGTGGACTTGTACCAAGATTGTTCAAATTATGAGCCCGTGGTCAAAATTGATCCCGTCTGGGGGATCACTTGGTTTTACAAAGAAACTGCAGGGCCTACAGCTGAGATATTTGCCATGTAGCATTGCCTAGTGGACCTCTACCAAGTTTGTTCAAATCATGACCCCTGGGTCAGAACTGACCAATCTCTTGATTTTACATAGGAAAAACTTTAAAAGTCTTCTTTTCTGAAACCACAAGGCCTAGAACTTATATATTTAGCATGTGGCTTTGCCTTGTGGACCTTTACAAACAGTGTTCAAATCATGACCCCTGGGTTAAAATTAACCCTTCCCGGGAGGGAGGGACGGAGGGTCACTTGATTTCGCACAGGCTTATATAAGGAAAACTTTATAAGGGCTTATATAAGGAAAACTTTAAAAAAAACACAAGGCCCAAAGGCAGAGCTTAGATATTTGGAATGTTACTACGCATCGTGCAGTTGACCTTTAAGAATTATGTTAAAATCATGACCCCTTGTATTATTGGCAATTGATATACAGGTGAGCGATATAGGGCCATCTTGGCCCTCTTGTTTAGTTAGCCTGAGAACAAAATGTTCAAGGTGAGTTACTGTGATAGCTTGGTGTCCATTGTCTGTCATCTGTCGTCTGTCCATGCATAACCTTTAGTGTATGCAAAAGAAGCTGCATTTTTCACAGGATTTTCAGAATGACTGCCTGAATGAAATCTGGGTTTAACTTGTATATGGGTGAACTTTAGTCAAAAACTAGGTCAACAAGTCAAATCATAGAAAACATGGTGTTTGCAATGGAGTTTGCATTTTTCACTGGGACTTCATGAAATTTTGTCAGAATGGTTGTCTTTATGAAATTTAGGTCAAGTTTAAATGTTAAAAACTAGCTCACTAGGTCAAATCATAGAAAACCCCTGTGTATGCCATAGAGGTCACATCAACAACCCAGTCATCATGAAAATTGGTCAGAATGTTTGTTTCAATGATTTCTACGTTAAATTAAAATCTTATTCAGCAGGGAAAAAATTGGCCCTGCCCCGAGGTCAGTTCTTTTTGTAGCTCATCTCTGTCTGTCTGCTGTTGTCCCTCCACACTTAAGCTTTAAACTGGTCAGAATGAGTGTCGTGATAAAAACTAGGATGAGTTTGAAATCTCGGATAAAAAACTAGGTCAGTAGGTCAAATCATGATAAAACCTTGCTTATGCAATAGAGACTGCTTTTTTCTTTGGATTATCATGAAACTTTCTCAAAATGAGTGTCCTGATTAACTCTACATTGATGGAGGAAATGGGTTGTTTTGGGTCAAAACTTTGTCACCTTGTAAATTCAATGGAAAACCTTGTTTACTCTTTAGGGGTGGCATTTGATCTGCAATGTGTGAAAATTGGTGTGATGGATTGTCTTGATGATCTTTAGGCCAGGTTTGTTACTGGGTCACATGCGGTCAAAAACTGGGTCACAAGGTCAAATCAAAGGAAAACTTTGTAAACACTCTAGAGGCAACATTTGATACCAGATTTGCATGAAAACAGGTCAGAATATCTGTGTTGATGTTTTAAATCTAGATCAACTGGGGTAAATAACTAGGCCACCATTGCAAAAAGAAGAAAAAGCTTGTGAACACGATAGAGCACATTTTGCATTCAATCATCATGAAAATGTATCAGCATATTTTTCTTAAGGAGCAGTGTCACTCAGGTGAGCGATCTTGTTTTGTGATAGCATCTATTTTATTAGACAAAACTTCTCGACAAAATTAATAGAGACTGATTTGATGAAACTTGCTGTAAAACATTTAATTTCAGCTCAACAAACCCCTGAATATGAAGTGGATGTTAGCGTTACACATCAGTATGCTTCTGTAACTGGCGGTTGTGGTACTCAGTACAAAGCATTTGTAGATGCAAATGTTGGTACATTCGAAACAAATATACGTAACCTATGTGGTGGTATAGAATGGGATGTTTCAGTGGTTTCTGCTGTACCAGTTACTGAAAATATAGTTTTGGTAAGACGATCCTTCACATTTACACTGCATAAAGCAAATTTTTTCAGACTTCATGACTAGTACAGATCATGATCAGCCTACCTATCCATACAGTCTGATCATGATCTGCACTGTTTGCTATTCAGTCTGAAAATCAACAAATGATACTGTGCATATTGAAAGAGGATAAGAAATTTAGCAAGGTCACGGTTTGGCTGTAATACAAGTATGGTATGGTCTGTTTAATATCCCCCAAAGGTGGGCATGTACAATTCCGAAATTTTCATAAAAGAATACTTTTTGGTTCACATCTGTTGCTTCAATGAAGTAAAATAAGACAAAGCATTACTCACCAAAAGTGTGAGGAAAAAGCACGTTTAAGACTAAGGATAGTGTGGAACTATAAGAAAACAAATAAAAGAAATGCAGTTTTACCTACTACAGTCACATTTATATATAAAATAATCAAAATTGTTAGGGAAGGGGTAATACTTTTAAACACCTCTCAATTAAAATGGGTTTATTTTTAGACTTTTGCTGGTGCTTGTACTAAAAGTCCCGGGAAAATCCAATGGACATCACGTCCATTCCGTTCAAAACAAAAATGGCTGACCTTTAGATGGATACCTACCTTGGGTCTCATATATAAATCGATTTTGTCAAATTCCCCAGATTTTCAAACGGTCCACAGGATTATAACTGGGTGCACAATATAGAAAAATTCAATTGTGGTACACTAAATTCTCCACATTTCACATACCTATATGAATTTAATGATACTTTACACAAGTGATAAGCACAATGCCTAGTTGTGCATGGTCCATGTTTTGGGTCTCTAGGTAAAAGGTCAAAGTCACAGGGGCTTGAGATGGTAAAATCTTGTGAACACTAAATCTATAAAAACCCCTGGTCAGAATAATTTGATGATACTTCATACAAGTGATAAGTACATTGCATAGCCTAGTTGTGCATGGTCCATGATTTGTGTTTCTAGGTCAAAGGTCAAGGTCACAGGGGTACGTTAGAATTTAATGAATCATTAAAGTGAAAAGCACCATGCCTTTGCAGTTCCATGTTTCAGGTCACTAGATCAAAGGTCACGGGGGCTTGAGATGGTAAAATCTTGTGGGCTTATCAAAGATCTCCATTTTAGCCCCTTGTTTCAGATCATCATTAAAATAATACTTGCCAATACCAACCATGTCCAGGACACTTATGAGTTCAATGCCCTTATTTGATGTAAAGTAAGGTCTAGGTAACTTTTGGTCTAGTCCATGCTTCTAATCAAGAACGTTAATCTAAAACCCCTGGTCAAGGTCTTCATACAAGGTACATGCATAGTTGTGCATGATCAATATTCTTTCTGGGTCCAACAAGGTCACAGGGGCTAGAGAGGGTAAAATCGTTAGAATTTAATGATACCTTATTGAAGTGATAAGCACCATGCCTAGTTGTGCATGTTCCATGTTTCAGGTCACTAGATCAAAGGTCATGGGGGCTTGAGATAGTAAAATCTTGTGCGCTTGAGTCAAGAAAAGTGATACTGACCCTTTTGAGCCCCTTGTTTCAGATCATCACTAAACCTGGACAAAATGTTTTTGGACTTATGCCAAGTTTTATTACCAACCAGATTGTCCAGGACACTTATGAGTTATGGCCCTTTATTTGATGTAAAGTAAGGGCAGTCCATTCTTGGTAACTCTTTACCTCTAGTCCCAGTGCGTCTGTACATACAATTTTCTATAATTAGTCACATTAATTGCCTCAGTTTGGACTTCTAATCTGCCAAGATCTTAACTTATTTTGGGATTGATAAGTATTTTCATTACCATTTCAATTTGATTTCTAACTGATATAATTGGCAAGTTTTGGGACATTTTACCTTCTGTATTTTCTCCATAACAAAAGCAATTTTGGGGACAGGGGATACATGCTCATCTAATTTGTTTGTAAGCAATGAATACTGTAATTACTGGTTTATCAATTGTCTTTTTTTTCAGTTTGAAGCCGAATTCAGACTAAACCTGATAACTCGAAGTGCATCTCCAAGTGCAATAGAAGAATGTCTGCGCAAAATAAAGAATGACACTACTGTTTTTAATCCTGGTGCTGGTAGATTGTTGACTTGTAGCAGTACAACATCATTGCCTGTTACTACAACAGCAGTCTCAGCAAAAGACCCTGAAACAAGATGTTCAACAGTCGGTTTTCAATTGGATGGAACTATCTGTTGTAAGTATTTAATATGTTGAGTTTCCTTGATCTGAAGATCTGTATAAAGGATAATTATGGGCAAAATGGACCAGTGGATCCAAAGTTATAGCTCTTCATTAGCACACCTGAGCACAAAGTGTAAAAAATGAGCTATTGTGAGCTTGATGTCTGTCTGTCATCTGTCTGTTGTCTTTTTACATTTAACTGTATATGCAATAGAGACTTCTTTGTTCTCGCGATCTTCATGAAACTTTGTCAAAACTAGTGTCTTAACTATATAGGTCGAGTTCCATATTGGTCATCTCGGGTCAAAAACTAGGTCACCAGGTCAGACTAATAGAAAAACATTGTGCATGCAATAGTGGCTGCATTTTCATTATGTCTTCATGAAAATGTATCAGGGATTTTTTTCTTGTTGAGCAATGTTTGTCAAACAATGTAGGACCATTATGGCCCTCTTGTTCATCAATTAATGCTGTGTTTCACCAAATATACACTCTAGCACCTTCAATTTTCCACAAATCCTATTTATTAAGAATGAGTTTGTCTGTAAGATGTCATGCAAATTAATGGTGAGATAGGACCTGTATTCTAATTTTATAAATGCGTTGAATGTAGTTTCTACTGAGTTTTAATGATTTACTCAATTGTTCATTGAACTTAGCATGTTTGCTTCTGGTTTAGGGCGCCAATCCCTTATAACATTTAAACAAAATGTTTATAACAATAAGATCTCAGACAGAATAGTTACTGGCCAAATGAAGACTAGGTGATGTAACGACTAACTATGTCGCTTAATCTATAAAAATAATAGTAATACATTGTATTCATGTTTACTTATTACAATGTATTAGCGATGTTCTATGTCAGGTACTTCAAATATGTTGAAAATGATGTGTATTGACATGAAGTCTCTGTCAAATGGCTGTCATGTCACAAAGACAGATAAAGCATTTCTATCCAGCTGATGTAATGCCCTATACAATTAAACATTTTCTTTAAGTTCAAATAAAACACTAAGAACTTTCAATGTGTTCACACTTATGCCCTTTAGCTAAAAGATTGTTACCAGTGCACAACTTTTCTATGCCACTAAAGCCAAAAATCATTGTTACCAGAATGTTATGCCCTGAAACTAAATAACATCTGCCATAATTCTATGCTACCTAGGACCAAATACTATTATTTAAGACACAGAATTGTATTCCCTTTAGCTAAAATCTAGCCTATAAAAGGGCTAGCCTTATAGTCAAAAAAATATCCCAAAATTCTATGCCGTTTCAGCCAATAAAAATATAGTATTGAAATACTTGCCATATAGGAACCTGAAATGATCTTCCTTAAATTCCGCAAATATCAAATTCTACTATCTATAAAATCAAAACCATGTTGAACAAATCCAATTTGACAAGGTTGCCAGTGGAAAATCATTGTGGTATAAAACACTAAGGAATTTTGATTGGATCTAGCAAGGGCATATTTATGAAAAATTAATGTAGAGATTGGTATGTTGTTAATTGTAGCGATCACTGTAACAATGTAATGGAACACTTATTGATATTGAGACTGAGTCAATTGCATTTGATAATACACATATATGAGATCAGTATAATTGTAAATTATGCAACACTTATTTTGAGTGCACGATCAAGGTAATTGACATATGAAAATATAATGTTAAGACTAACATATATTTAATGAATGGTAAGCCACTTAAGTTTTTGCAGATACAGTGTCTTATACTAAACTTCAGTAACAAATATAATGTTATGCAAGTTTGATAAAAATATTATCTAGTCATTAACATAATGCCTTAGTCAAAATATTTGCATGAAAGTTTCAACAAGCCATACAATATGCTCATTATATATATCATTTTTGCTGTTGATGACAAAACTTCTGTCCTGATGAAATTTTGTGATGAAATGGCGTCCAATAAAAATAAGTATACCACAGTTGACTTAGTGTTCCCCGAAAACTGAAATTTAACACTTGCATCTGGTGCAGACTAGGGGCAATTTCTGGTCAACGTGCAGAAAACACTAACAAGATAGTAACAACATGTGAGAACATTAATGCATAACTTGTACAAAATTGAGACATAACATGAAAAAGGAACATCTCAAGATGAAGCGATGATACCTATTTTTAACCGATCATCTATATTTTGTCCATGTAAGAAAGAGGATCTGGTTTATTTAGATGCATAATTCCTCTAGAGAATGACACTTCTTCCTCCATGTGGATAGTATCAAAATAATCGTACAAGTTCTGTCATTCAATTGTAAAATTTGTGTTTTACTTGCAAATACTGAATGAATACTTTGCAGGAAATTGTGATTTGTATACTTGTCCTACTTTGTCTCATTTTTTGCAAAACTGATGGTCAACATTTGCAATAAGCGCTCAGGGCCAATATTCCAAAAAAATGTAATTATGACCTTAAGGACATGTGTCTGAAAACTATAATAAGCCTCTACATCACATGGCTTTAATACACCATGAGAACAAAATAAAAGTCTTTTTTGTTAACCAGGATTCCAAAGGAAAAATTCAATTATATACTATCAGCAATCAAAAGAAAAAGGTAGGGCGGGCGCTGGGCGTCAAACAATTTCAGTTCAGTGTGACGACTCCTCCTACATTGTGGGTCACGTGACTTATAAAGCAAATATGGCGAAGTATTGTCATGAAGTGCCCTGGCTAAAAATTGTCGGGTTTAATAGTGATTTGGACAATAATTGCAGTAATTTTGATGGCCAATTGTATTCTGTATTAAATTGTACGGACTACAACATGGGAATACATTTTTTTTTGACTTTCGGTTCCCTTTAAGAATGAGTTTGTCTGTAAGATGTCATGCAAATTAATGGTGAGATAGGACCTGTATTCTAATTTTATACTGATGAAGTTAGTTTCTCTGAGTTAAGTGTCCTTAATTGATCAGAACTTAGCATGTTTGTTTCTTTTTACCAATCCCTATAACATTTAAACAAAATGTTTATAACAATAAGATCTCAGACAGAATAGTTACTGGCCAAATGAAACTAGGTGATGTAAAGATATATGTCCTTAATCTATAAAAATAATAGTAATACATTGTATTCATGATTCTAACACTGTAGTACATGGGCCTTAGTTTATTTCACATAATGTAGACATGATGTGTATGAAATAAACTCTTCTGTGTGCAAATCGTGTCATTTCACAAAGAAGATAAAGTAAACTTTTATCCAGATATATATGCCCTTTACCAAAAAAAAACAACAAATATAACCTAACAACTTTCCTGAGTTGTCCATGCCCTTTAGCTAAAAGTTTGTGTACCATAATTTAAGCCTATACTAAAAGAGACAGAATACTCTGTTATTATAGAAAGGCAGAATACATCTGCCATTATGTCTATGTTACCTAGCCAAAACATTACCAGTCCAGTATTCTTTGGAGTATTCTGTTAGCCAAAAAGATGACAAGAGTTCTCATGGCCAGTAGTTCAAAACCCACATAGCGCAGAATTTTATGTCCTATTGTCATAAACATATTGCCTGAATACTATGGCCCTTTGCTTTAAATTCCCACATATGTTATGGCTATAGACAGAATACTGTCATGTGCCCACTTGCCTATACCATAACATTTGGCCAAAACTATCCCTTTAGCCAAAAACATTGTCACAGAATTTTATGCCTTGCCAAAAACATTGTCCAATCTATGCCCTATGCCATAATGTCTGGGCAAATTTTGTGCCCTTTGGATCAAATTACCTAAATTATGGCCCTTTGCCCTTTTTTACCCATGTAATATATATAGAAGAAGACCTTTGTTTCTTTTTCACATTATGTCCATAATTCTACTGACCTTTAACCAAAAACATATTTCCAGAATTCTAGCCGACTGGAAAATGAAAACCTAGTTTGTGACAATTTCTTGCCACTATAGCCATATTCGGAAATGGCTCAGAATTCAATGCGGCATGTAGATACAACATATGTCCAGTTGTAGCCCATAGTTCAAATCTTTTACTAGTATGACGCAAGATCATTCTCTGCTAGTTCATGAGAATAATTTTAAACTTCACTTATGGCTAGAAGACTTATTGAGAATTATATGCCCTTTAGAATGAAAAAAAGCAACATAGCTATTAGTCAATCCTTTTTTACATTTTAGCTCCCCTGAGATATTAACTAAGGGTGAGCTATATTCTATTGTTATCCAGATTCAGTCCATCATTGAAACACCGTCTTTAAACCACTTGAGCGAAGTTAATGACACTGATTGTTAATTAGTTGCTTGGTTGGTGGTGTACCAAAGTTATTCAAAGAATTCTATTCCATGTAAAACTTTCTGGTTTTGATTGGAGCTGAAAGAAAAATCTCTAAAAATTTTACAATGCACATGCATCAAATTATATTTCTTTCAGTGTCATATGGACCAGGCCAGTATTATAATACTGAGACCAACAGTGTAGCAAACTGCCCGGCTGGTGAATACCAAGACGATCTTGCACAAACAAGCTGTAAAACATGTCTAGATGGACAATACCCTAACAGTGATCAGACAGGTTGTCAAGGTGAGATATCCTTTGCATTGTGTAAAAATGCTTTTGTGGCAAATATTTTGCATGTATAAGGAGAGATGTGATTTTAGGAATTGAAATATACATGTACCTGCACATGAACTTGTACGGATGTGAGTCATTTTTGTGTTGCCCTTTCGGAGAAAAGGGCATACTTAGGGATCGCTTTGTCGGTTGGTCCGTCCGTCTGTCCCCTCTTACGAATAGGTACTTATGTGGCTGAACTGTACGTAGCAAATATTACATAACTGTAAATTCCATTTATTCCGTAAGATAATTGGCTGTTATGTGGCTAAGGAATTCTGTTATGTGGCTAAAATTAGACACATAAATATCTAAAATATGTAACATAGACATTTAAGTAACATTAAGTGAGAATGTCCATCCATCACAAAAACTTTACGTTGGCTGAAACTTTGCCAATTCTTAAGATTTCTTCATCAAACTTTACAATTGTATTGCTTATGACAAAAGGATTGTGAGTCACCAAATTTTGTAGGTCAAGGTCATATTTGACAGAGTTATGCCTTTTCTTGTACTTAGATTTTGTCACGAAATTATTGGTTATTCTGACAATGTCTTAGAGGGCGGCACAAGTGTTCTACTGAACATCCATCTAGTTTATAAATAGTTAGAGTTCAGGCCAGGAACATTTTTCAAGGGGTAGGATTCAGCCATCAAAAGAGTATTATGTTGTGTTGTTTTTTTAAAAAGAAAATTGTATGCTAATATGTTAAAAGAGAGCGAGTAACTGTTAACTCACCTGAGGTTCAGACTCAGAATGAGTTGTTGATGCAGTTGGTTTGTCCTGTGTCCACCATCGGCTGTCATCATTTCTCTAAAAAGTCGTCTCCTCTGAAACTAAATGTCAAATTTACCAAATCCTTCAAAATTGGAAAAGATTCCAGTCCACTGCACATTGAGGCTGCTGTTTTCAGAATTAAAAAATCTTCAAATTGCTTCTCATACACCAGTGGCTGAAATGTCACCTAATTTGCTATATTGCATCCTTGCAATGACTCCTTTATTAAACAGGAAACTGCAAAGAGGGGAAACTGTGGCATGTCTGCATTGATTTATTATACACCAAAATGAAGTTTAGGAGGGTATAAAGGAGTAACCCTGTGATTGGCCAGATGGTCCATCTGTTTGTCCTTCTGTTGCAGTTTTCTTGTCTGGAGTATAGCTTGAAAACTACTGGTTTGAATTCAATACAACTTCATACAGTTGTCAAGCACAACAAGAGAAAGTGCAGTGTACAAGAACTGTAACTCTATCTTGACTAACTATGGAATTATTGCCTCTTGTTATACCCCCCAACCCCACCCCCCTCTAAACACAAAGTGTAAGGTTGGATATACTATATTCAGCCCATCTTTTTGTCTGTAGACAGAATCTTGTGGACACTAAATCTCCAAAATCCCTGGTCAGAATGTAATGATACTTCACAGAAGTGATAAGTACCATGCCTTGTTGTGCATGGTTCATATTTCGGGTCACTAGGTCAAAGGTCAAAGTCACAGGGGCTCAAGATAGTAAATTCCTGTACACTCTTAATCTCCTTAACCCCTGGTCACAATTTAATGATATTTCACAGAAGTGTTACCATTCCTAGTTGTGCATGGTCCTTGTTTCGAGATAGTAGGTCAAGGACACAGGGGCTCCATCTTTAGTGGTAGTTCTAGCTTCAATTTGCCTTAGTTTTATCTATGTATCATGTTTACAAATGATAGACTATTCAAATATGTGAAATCATTTTCAGATACATGTTCCAATGGGTTTAAGTCGACTAATGGATTTTATCCTTGTGAGCCATGCCCGCCAGACCAAATGTGGCAAACAAAGGACACATGTGCTGTATGTCCTAATGGTGGTTCAACTGTTGGAGACGAGGGAGCAACCAAGTGCTATGGTATGATGTATTTCTTGATAAGACTAGCAGTCGTGTACATTGTTTATCTATAATGATTTTTGTGACTAGCAATTGTAATTGAAGGACAAGAGTAGCTGATAATTTAATCGATATGTAGAGATAAATGTATTGCTGAATTCACAGTTTTTGATTCTCATGCCACCACAAATTTGGAGGCATAATTTCATAGTGTTTGCTACTTGCCCTACACATGTATGTATTATGTTAGGGTAGCTTCCCTTGATAAAGTGTTTTGAATTTTATGACAAGTTTTTAGTTGTTTAGCTGATGTGATTTGTGCCAATTTAAGACCCCATCAGTTCAAAACACTTATCAAGATCAAAACAGGGCTAGTGGGGTTAAAAATAAGGTCAAGAAGTCAAATTTTGTACCCAATTATCTTGAAAGTGGTCAGAATTTTTTTCTTGATGAACTCAAAGTCAAGTTTGAAACTGGGTCACGTGGGTTCAAAAGCTAGGTTACCAGGTCTAATCATAGAAAAATATTGTTAACACTCGATAGGTCACATTTACTATCCAATCATCATGTCATTGAACACTCCAGAAGCCACAGTTTGGATGTAATCATCATGAAAATTGTCAGAATGTTTTGTCTTGATGAGCCCAAGGTTAAGTTCAAAGCTAGGTGACATGGGGTAAAGAATTAGGTCACCAAGTCAAATCATAGAAAAAACTTACGACCGCTGACACCCAATCATCTTGAAAGTTGGTCAGAATGTATTTATTGATAATCTGAAGGTCAGGATTGAAACTAGGTCACGTTGAACCAAAAACTAAATCATATAAAAACATTGCCAACAATATAGAATCCAAATTTTTAAAATAACTTGGCACAGATGTTCAGCACATCATGACTATGTGTACCATACAACACTCATGACCCTACCTCAAAGGTCAAGGTTACACTTAGAGTTTAAAGGTAATGGAATACTGTATGCATGGTAACTCGTGCATGAAAGGATTTAAAAATAACATGGCACAATTGATGAGCATATGGAGAGGACACAGACTCTTGGACACCTCATTCAGGGGCATTTGTCACTTATGAGGGACAGCTTTTGTTTGTCACACCAGTGGAATGATATTAGAACAACTTTAATAAGTTTTGTTTAATACTTGATATTCATTTAGAGAACTGTTCCTCTAATTGCAGATCCTTGTCCTATTGGCACCTTCTCACTAACAGGATACAATGTAAATGGTTGCACATCATGCCATGTAAATTTTTACCAAGATCAAACAGGTCAGAAAGCTTGCAAAGAGTGTGGCGCAAATCAGAAAACCACCTCGACTGGCAGCATCAGTTCATCTAACTGTACTGTTATTGAAGATGGTAAGCATTTTTATTACAGTCATCACATGTACAGGGCCTAAGATTAAGTATCTGATTAAGTATCTTACAATCATCATGTGAACAAGGCCTTTTATTTAGCAGTGATGATAGAGGTTCATGTAAATTTGAGTATCATCACAGAAATTTTACAAGAAGTAAGTATATATAGTTAATAAAATCATCACATGGACAGGTACTTAAATTTAACATTTGAATATCTTAAAATCATCACATGGACAGGGCCTTATATTTAACATTTGAGTATTTTAAAATCATCACATGGACAGGGCCTTAGATTTAACATTGAGTATCTTAAAATCATCACATGGACAGGGCCTTAGATTTAACATTGAGTATCTTAAAATCATCACATGGACAGGGCCTTAGATTTAACATTGAGTATCTTAAAATCATCACATGGACAGGGCCTTATATTTAACATTGAGTATCTTAAAATCATCACATGGACAGGGCCTTATATTTAACATTTGAATATCTTAAAATCATCACATGGACAGGGCCTTATATTTAACATTTGAGTATCTTAAAATCATCACATGGACAGGGCCTTATATTTAACATTTGAGTTTCTTAAAATCATCACATGGACAGGGCCTTATATTTAACATTTGAGTTTCTTAAAATCATCACATGGACAGGGCCTTATATTTAACATTTGAGTATCTTAAAATCATCACATGGACAGGGCCTTATATTTATCACCCTGCCGAAGGCGAAGGGGATATTAGAAATGGTCTCCGTTCGTCCGTGCGTCCGTCCGTGCGTCCGTCCGTGCGTCTGTCCCAATTTTGTCCGGAGCATAACTCCAAAAGTACTTGAGGGATTTTCTTCAAACTTCATACACTGACAGAGCACATTGGGAGGAAGTGCAGTGTGTAAGAACAATAACTCTACCTTGCCTACTTTTAGAGTTATTCCCCTTTATCAGATTTACTTGAAAAACTTTGTCCGAAGCATAACTCCAAAAGTACTTGAGGGATTTTCTTCAAACTTAATACACTGACATAGCACATTGGTAGGAAGTGCAGTGTGCAAGAACAATAACTCTACCTTGCCTACTTTTAGTCAAATAGAAAAATATCATACCTATACTGATAATGAACATTAATATAATTTTGCAAACCTTCTCTTCATTGCCTTATTCTTTTTCCACTTACTTGAAAACTGTACTCAGCATGACCATAACTATACGGCTTTTTAAGGATTTCCTCTCACCAAGTAAAATGTACGAAAGTACAACCTTCAGGTAACTTCTTCCCAGCGGGGGGATTAACCATGTGTAACATGGCTCTTGTTTAACATTTGAGTATCTTAAAATCATCACATGGACTGGGCCTTAGTTTTAACATTTGAGTTTCTTAAAATCATCGTGTGGACAGGGCATTGAATTTAAAAATCATTTTTCAGAGATCAGTCTAAAATCTCTGGCATCTGACTAGATGATAGTCAGCTTACTTTAAGGTCAGACTTATTAGAAATCAGGAATAAAAGAAAGTGTGTCAGATTTGTTTTTGAAACATTATAAAAGTTTTCAAAGGCAGAATGTACAATGTCAAGTTCTATAACTTTCCAGAATGCTCTGTAGTACATTAAATATATATATATAATACATTAGATATTTTGGCTAATTCAATGATATTGATAAAAATAGCACTTATACTCAAGTGTGATATAAAACCTATAGAAGAGGCATACAATCATTTTAATCATAATAACGTTCATAATAATGTTTTTTCTTGATTTTAGTTTGTGATGCAGCCTACTGTAAGGGTAAAGGGTCATGTAGCTTCCAGTACCATCGCAGAGAGTGTACATGTGGTAAGTATTTATAGTGAATAAATTTGGCACATTGCCAAGATGTTACAAAAGCACAGGGATGCTGCAACAGTCTTTGATCTGTTACTAGATATGCTAATACAGTCGAATCTGTGTCAAGCTGTTCCAATAGAATGCGCTGTGTAAAAACCAGTTTATTTAAGTCATTGGGGAAAAATAAGTTCACTGATGCCATATTGTGTAAACCAATTTATTCTAGTGAAAATCAGTTTTTTCAAGTCACCTGGGAGCACTCTAGTGGACTTTTTTGCCCAAATTATTTTAAACTGAGTCAGGTTGTTTGTCCCAAATAAATACTCGGAGTAATTCAAGTCCTGGGGGATGCCTTGGGTCAAAAACCAGTTTACAGTCCGGGCAAAAATGAAAAAATCTTGTTAAGGCTGTAGAGGCTACAGGTTCAGTCCAAATACTCCTGAGCAATTTGTCAGAAAGGTTGTTTATATGATTTAGCTTAAGAATTTTAATATGGGTCAACTGGGTGTCAAAAGTTAAAGTCACAGGCCCAAATAATGGAATGAAACACACTTGTTAACACTCTAAGGCTAACATTTTCAGCCCAACATCATCCTGGAACCCCTTTGTCAGAAAGGTTGTTAGGTTGATTTAAAGCCCAAGTTTGTATATGGGCTCATCTGGGGTCAAAAGATTAGGGTCAGAGCCCAGCAATATGGCAATTGACCGTGATTAACACTTCCTAGATGTTACATTTTCGCCCAGATATCCTTGAAATTTGTCAGAAAGTGCAGATTCATGATCATTGACCGCTGTAAATAATGCAATTAGCAACAGTGCAGAAAATGATCAGACATGTCAAAAATAAAAAAATGATCAGGTGCCAGATCAGTTGACCAGCCAACATACAATGAATAGCCTATAACATTGCATTGATCATGTTTCAAAAAGCAAAAAAATGGATAGCAAACAGTGCAGATCAAGGGCACGACAGCAAAATAATAAGGCCAGTTGAGCTTGGAAATTCAGCAAACTGTGGCAATACATTGACTCTCTACCAAGATTGTTCAAATCCTGACCTCAGGGGCAAAATTAAGCTGCGGTGGTCTTTTGATTTTACATAGGCTTATTAAGAGGTTATCATGAGCCAAAGGATGAAAATCATGATCGACTTTACTGCTATTAATAACCTTTTTATTTTCTGCCACTTCATGGTAGACAGGTCAAGTTCAACTGGGGCCATCATGGCCCTCTTGTTTCAAGGTCACTGGGAGATAAAATGAAAAATTGATGCCCAAATTCTTTTATGAAAGCCAGTTTATTTAAATGAAAATCAGGTAATTCAAGTCCTGTGGGGGATGCCTTATGTGAAAACCAGTTTATTCATGTCCTGGGGGAATGCAGTGTCAAAATCGCAGTTTATGAAACATGTACAACTTTTGTCAGGATTGATGTTATTACTCTAGAGTTATTGAACTCTTTAGGTGCTTGTTTAATATGAAGACTTAAGAATGCATTATTTCTCTCAAAGCCAAGGCGCTGTTACAAAAATTAAAAAAAAGTTGTTGCTCAAATAACTCTAATTAGGAGTGACACAATTCTAATATCAACCCCTTGATTACCTAGCTTGGGTGCAAGCAACATGGTCCAACCCCTTTTGGGATCAAGGTCAAGGTACTGTTACTAAAAATAGCTTTTTATTTAGCTTCATCTGTGCTTAAGATTAGAATGGTAAGATGTTCCAGGATTCATTGTCCATTGACAGTCATTAAGATCGTTGTTCTATAAAAGCTTTTTCTTTGACACTAAATGTCAGATTTTTTAAGCAAAAAAAAATTTTGGTGTGTAGGATCCTTGGCATTGACAGGCTCTGTTACTAAAAATAGGAATTATTTCCAGTCCTGAAAGTGGCCATTGTTACTAAAAATAAAATGGAAATCAATCAGGTCACCAGGTCCTGGTCAAAGTCTTACAGAATTTGCATGCTATTAAACAATCTTGCATTGACATCTTTCAAAACTAACAGAAATCTATGGCCTTCTGGTCAGCTCCATACAGGGGCCACTGATACTAAAAATAAACCAGTTGATGGAAAGTCATCAAACTGGCGCTGTTGCATTTTTGCATTGACGTCTTGTTAAGAAAAGGAAATGGTTCTAGTCCAATGCCTATATGGTCCACTGTTACTAAAAATAGAAAAGAACGGCTTCTTATCTAGAAACAATGGTTAGAATGTCTCCAAACTTGCCATGTTGCATACTTGCATCAGCTTCTACCTAAATGTAGGAAATGGTTTTGGTCCAGTGCTCATAGTGGCCACTGTTGCTAAAAATAGAAAAGTGTCTTCTTCTCACCAGCCATGTAATATATGCTATATTAGTACTGTACTTCACCGAACTACAGTACTCATATTATACTACAGTACTCTACACGGAATCCTCTACTTTAGAGTGCTACAGTCATGCTCAGTTCTACAGTAAACTACATTACTGTACAGTACTTTAACACTGCAGGGGAGCAGTGGTGTAGAGGATAAGGTGTCCACTGCTCATCCCGGAGGTTGCGGGTTTGAGCCCCACTGGGCATATGACACCAGTACTGGTTTTTCCAGGAAGGGGACTCGAGAGTGACTAGATAAGCTACAAGCTTTCTTCACAATCGCGCTAATATAAATTAGTATAAACTATAAACTACTGCAGTACTCTTCAGTACTATGCAGTTCTACATTACTATCCAGTACTACTGAACTGTAGTGCTATACAGAATCAATGCAATATCCACTCGGAATCCAGCTTGTTCAGATGAGCTCTTGGGGCTAACTTGGCCTTTTTGTTTCTGAAAAGGCCCGTTAGACTTTGACTATGTTAAACTCTATGCCTCATAGATACTCATTTCTACTCCTTTACTGATTGCCCCATACATACTCCTTTTAACGCCTCTACTGACTACCTCATAGATACTCCTTTCAACATGGTCAGGTTTAAATGCCAGAAAATCAATAAAGTATAAAAACAATTTTTCTTACAAAAGAATTTTGGTGAAGTTTAATCCTAGTGCAATAAATATCTTTCACAAAAAATTGTATCAATCAATGATGAAGATTTACACGACTCTGAGAATGCAAATACCTCCGAATTTTACTTTGTAAGTCGCTCTAACAGCGTTAAAGTTTTGTCTTTAAACGTGTGTGGTGCATTGTCCTGAATTTATAGAACTTATGAACCAGCATAGCATAATCGGACTACAGGAAATTAAAGCGGACTCTCTTGATTATATTGAAATGAAAAACTATGATATGTATTTTAAATATCGTAAGGCAGTTACTAGAAGGAAATCTGGCGGAATAGCACTGGCGGTTAAAAAAATACATTTCTGTTATTGAGTCGGACTGTGACCTAGTACTATGGTTTACTATTTCGAAAGACCTTTGTAAATCGGACTCGAATATCTTGTGTGGTGTTGTATACATTCCACCAGAATATTCAGATTATTCTGTCGAAGACCCTTTTTATGAAGTACAATTAGATTTTAACCGTGTTTCATTAAACTACAAAAGTCATTGCTTGTTTGGAGACTTTAACTCTCGAACAAAAAACCTTAATGATTATATAGAAATAGACAATGATTTATTTGAAAACCAAAATCTCGATGAGCTGCGCGACGAGTATAATATCGAAATGAATAGATTTGATACAGTAAATGGTATTGTGCTTAAACGCCAAAATTGTGGTAAGTGTAGCAATAATTATGGTCATAGATTTATCGAGTTTTTACAGATAAATGGCTTGTATATTTTAAATGGTAGAACAACCGGAGATACACCGGGTAAAAACACTTGTAAAGGTGTTAGCACGGTAGATTATTTTGTGTGTAATTCAAATTTTTTTAACACTGTATCCACACTTAATGTTCTAAATTTTTGCCCATTATTGTCAGATGCACATAATCCATTAACTTTGACACTTAATATCAAAACCATCTCCCAACGGCATGAATCAAATTATAAGAAGCCGACTATAAAGTTATGGGATAATCTTAAAGGTGAAAATTTCATACAAAAAATTGACACAATCCGGTTAGGCGAAATTTATACACAGATATTAGAGTGTGAAACCAAAAACACCTTTTCACAAGCAAATGCAGATGATATAGTTTCTAGCATAGCCACATTGTTCTTAGATACCTCAAAGGAGGCATTCGGATATAATATTACTAAATGTATTGAAACTAGCGATAGTAATGTAAATCTCACCTGGTTTGGGACACAATGTAAAAAGGCTAGGCATAATTTCCACAGGGCGAAATACTCGTATAAGACTAGAAAGTCGAATACAAACAAAAATAGATTAAAAGAATGTAGTAGAATATATAAGAACACTCTAAGTTTCTTTAAAAATAAATACAATAGTCGAAAAGCCCAGAAATTACATAATTTAAAAACTAGCGATCCGAGAAAATATTGGAAAATTTTACGGGGAAAGAACTCAAACCAAACTGAAGCAAATCTTGATGACCTTTACAACTTTTTCAAAAATGTTAATTATGTTCAGGATGACTCAGCTGATACCACAGCTAACAACAATGAACAAAACCAGAATGATCAAATAAATGGTTGTATTACCGAGGGAGAAATTGAAAAGGCTATAAAATTGTTGAAAAATAACAAAGCCAGTGGAGTAGATAAAATAGTAAATGAACAAATTAAATGCACATACCAAATCATGAAAAACATCTATGTAAAATTATTTAATCTTATTTTTGACAATGGTGTAATTCCAGAATCTTGGACAACTGGAATTATAAATCCTATATACAAAAATAAAGGTGATCCAATTAAAGCAGAAAATTACAGACCAATTACACTACTTAACTGTCTTGGCAAACTTTTTACGTGTATTATTAACAATAGAGTAAGCGATTACATAGAAAACAATGATTTATTGCACAATTGTCCAGCTGGGTTTAGAAAAGGATTTTCAACTTTAGACAACATGTTCATTTTGCAACATCTTATTCAATTTGTTAACAGTAGCAAAAAGAAATTGTATTGCGCATTTATTGATCTGAAACAAGCTTTCGATACAGTATGGAGGAATGGACTATGGCAAAAGATCTTCAATTTAAGAATAAATGGTAAATGCTTAAATCTTATAAAAAAACATGTACAAAAATATAAAATCTTGTGTAAGAGTAAATTCAGAAGTCTCAGATTTTTTCACGTGTAATGTAGGCGTGCGTCAGGGTGAAAATTTATCGCCGTTACTTTTTTCCTTATTTTTGAATGATTTAAACAACTATTTCGTACAAAGCAATCAAACTGAAGGTGTAACAGTCCCAAGCGGTCAATGAGCGGAAGAAATGAACGTTTTTCTTAAATTATTTATTTTGCTATATGCAGATGATACTGTTATTTTGTCAGAATCAGAAAAAGACTTTCAACATGCACTTAAAATTTATGAACAGTATTGTAAAGATTGGAAACTAACAGTAAATACAACAAAATCAAAAATAATAATTTTTGCAAAAGGCAGACAACGACCTTATAATTTCACTTTCAATAACGAGCCACTAGAAATCGTAAATGAATACAAATATTTAGGAATTTACTTTAATAGAAGTGGATCATTCACTACTAGTAAAAATCATATTGCCTCACAGGCTACAAGGGCGATGTATAGTTTAATAAGAAATACAAATCGATTAAGCCTACCTGTTGATATCAAAATAGATCTGTTTAATAAAACTATTAAACCTATATTGGTATACAGTGCAGAAATATGGGGATATGGGAATTTAGATGTCATTGAACGGGTGCAATTGAAATTTTTAAAGCATATTTTAAATTTGAAAAGGTCAACTCCAAGTTACATGGTTTATGGCGAAACGGGATGTAAGCCTATCTCAATAGACATAGAAGAAAAAATAATTATTTTCTGGTCACGTTTAAATGAATATGATCCAAACAATCAACCTAAAAGACTTTCTTCTATAATCTATAATAGCATGTATCTACTATCAAAAGATCTAAATGAAGCCACACTTAAGAAAAAGTACCCCTGGATTTCAAACGTTAAAAATATCCTAATTAAATGCGGTCTGATAAATGTTTGGAATGAACATTATTTACAGAATAGTGAATGGCTTAAAATAACTGTTAGACAAAAGTTACACGATTTATTTTTGAATGAATGGTACTCACTTGTTGACAATTCTAGTAATAGTACTTTCTACAGAATATTCAAAAAAGAAATCGAATCCCCCAACCCCTTCCTAAGTTACATGGTAAAGTTCCGAACAAGAAACCACCGTCTACCAATAGAAACTGGAAACTGGTCAAGAATACCTATTAACCTTAGGACTTGTAATACTTGTAATAACAAAATAGGAGATGAATTTCACTACTTATTAGAATGCTCCGATTTCAGCGATGAAAGAAGAAAATATATCAAGCCATATTATTACCGTCGTCCAAATATTTTCAAATTAGAGCAACTGATTAACACAAGTAACAAAACTGAATACATAAACTTGTGTAAATTTGTGAAAAATATACTTATAAGAATGAGGTGAACACATTTCTTTATATATGTTTTTGTTGTTTGTTTTGTTTTTTGCCTGAATTGTCAGCTGTATGTACATGTTTGTATTGCCTGTGATCATACATTTCCATGTTCTTCTTTCACAAATGTTCTCCTCTTCCTTTTTCACAAACTCCAAGAGTCTTTTAAATATATAGTGTGATTTACGTAACAACTAAACTATGTAAAATGCTTAATAGCCGTTTTTCTCAATCACATAGTACTATTCCCACACTAATTTTTTTTTTTATTCTAAAAATAAAAATAAAATAAAAATAATAATGATAATAATATTTTTTTATGACTCTCCGCACTATCAACTAAATGGGGAGATCTCGAAAAATCTCGTTTGTGTACTATTTCGTGTTGTATATCCTTTTTGATTGAGCCTCTGTAAACATTGTTACAAACTAACCCTCATTTTTTCATGTAATCATGAAATGAGAGAATAAATGGTATTTGACTTTGACTTGACTTTGACTGTAGTTAATATTAGAAAGTTATTGGTAATTTACAGCTAAAGACAGGTAGAATTTTTCTAATTATCAAGGATTAGTTCTAATAGGATAATAACAGAGTTTTATGGAAAAAATGATAGCAGATGATAGCAGATATAATTTTCTACATGACTTGATTTTAACAATTTTTCCCTTAGGGAAAATGTGACAACCAATTAAATTGCTGAATTCCATAACATGTGTCAGAACAATATGGGATTAATGATTACATAATCAGGTGTGTATATTGACCACAGCTATCAAAACAAAGCAATTAGATGACCCTTGGCATCACTTTCAATGATCTCCAATCAAAGTGTTTTTATAAGCTGATTAAATTTCTTTTGATCATGTTTCTTATCAAAACATTAAATATTAATCAAATTTTATGACCCATGAATATCTGTTGATTTCATAACCCCCAAAAATTACAATGGATTGGTCAACATGATAATCCAATGAAAATTAAATATGATTAGAACACGCCCATTGTTTATATCCCTTTTCCTGTAATTTATAACCCCATAAGTGAGTGTTAGATTCTAAATTATTCTGTCTTCTTTCAATTACTTTCAAAAACACTCGGAAAGGAAATACATTTAGATTGAAAATGCCTAAATATGTTTAAAAATGTGAAATGACTGTTTTTAAGACTCACAATTCAAGAAATATTCATCACAAATTTGAAATACCATTAGAAAGAACAATTTATCATGAAATGTTGGGGGGGGGGGGGGGGAGTGGGGGGGGGGTGGGGGGAAAAAAAAGGGTTGAAAAACAGGGGGCCTTTTTTGTATATTTACCAATAACAAGAAAATTTTATCGTTTGAATAGAAAAAAAAGCTTGATACGGGGAAACCTTTTTGTATTTTTACAATAACCTGTATGAAAAACTTTTGTATTGGTCAGTAAATGATTAAATGAAGTGTTAATAGAAAACAAATAGCTTGAATAACACGGGTACCTTTTTTTGTATTTTTACCAATAACCTGTATGGGGATAGTGTACAGATAATGCTATTATGAGGCATAGAGGCATTAGGCTCAAGTAATCTAATCTGTTGTATCTAACAATGGAAAATTTTGAAAATAGATTCTTTTATGAAATGAGGCCCTTAAGAGGGTGTAGCTCTAGAGAAAAATATAAGAATTCCTGTTTTCTTAAACTAGTAATGCTGATAGTCATTTGGTTTTTTTCTGTCTGACCTGAGACATTTCTGAAGAATGATTGAGGCAAATTCAATAAAACATAGTTACTGTAGAAATGTGTTTTACTTTGGATTGACTAAAAACATTAGAGTTATAGACCTTTGAAAGTTTTCTTAACATAATTACAGTCTGGTTGGAAATTTAGAAATCCCTATCTATGAAACCAGTTATCAGAAATTACAGATTTTTATATTGTGCAAATAATCATATAATACAATGTGACACGGTGATGTTTTATTTCAGATTCTGGTTACTATGGTGACAGATGTCAGTCCGAGTATCATATATGCGATGGCAACCCCTGTACCAATGGTGCTACCTGCGTTGAAGGAGTGGGCCTAGAACAATATACCTGTACTTGTAGAACGGGTAAATATAAAAATTTATTTGGTTATGCAGGCTTCACACTGTTCCGAAATTGACCCCAGATGGCCATACGAATATGGAATTTTGAATTTCGCGCGAAGATGGCCCCGAACTTGGTCAACACTCTTAAGCAAGTACGATGCCCAACAGAAGATCTTACGATGACATCCAAACCACACACGAAGGCAAAACGAAGATGTGAATTTCCATTTATTAGTTTTACCCATTGGACACACAAAGGCCTTACGAAGGCCACACGAAGGCCTCACGATGGCTACACGTTGGCTACACGAAAGAATGCCATTCTGCAGGAACTGCATTTAGATAAGCTGTGATTGAAACTTTGGAAGTTACACACACCTCTACTCCAAATAGTTGCTCAGGACTGACTGGGGAAGATGCTATGAGGCTATATGTCCACGTTACCATGACACATGGGAAAAGCTTGAGCTACTCAAATTCGGCTGTCTTCGCCGACACCGTGGTCCCATCTCAGTGTCATCGTACTTTAATACGATGGCATAATGACGGCATTGCGAGGGCTATACGTAGTCGTGTTGCATTCCTAAGACAATCGGGCAGCTTCTTGTTTCCATCGTATCTTCTTCGTGAGGCGAAAATGCCCAACAGCACCGATGATCGTTCAAAGTAAAGACGAAGATGACACGATTTGATAAGATGCCCTCACGATAGCCTCATGAAGGGC
Organism: Saxidomus purpurata; assembly: GCA_022818135.1. Classification (NCBI taxonomy): domain Eukaryota; kingdom Metazoa; phylum Mollusca; class Bivalvia; order Venerida; family Veneridae; genus Saxidomus; species Saxidomus purpurata. The sequence continues at coordinate 54,354,159 of JAFMSR010000002.1, read as the reverse complement.
AAAATCGACACACAAATTCAACACGAAAATGGACCTTAGCAAGTCCTTCGCGACTTTTTGGCAAGCCAAAGATTTTGCCACCGCTCACGAAGCTGCTACCGGAGCCTGAGAAACTCCACCGGTGGTCATACGATGGCTTAAGATTCCTTCACGAATGGCACGATGTTTTTACGATCAGAGCCAATTTTGAATAATTCCTTTATTGTGTGTCCATCTGGTGTCAATTTCGGACAGTGTGACAGGCGCATTACCAAGAGCACAATTTTTTAGGAGAAATTAAGATGGAAAAATATTTAATTCTCTTAGTAAATTGGGAAAAATAATACTCTTAATTAATTAAGAGCGATATATTTTTATGCCCATGTTGTCTGTCTGTGTATGTTTACAGTTTTTAATCTTTAAATGGCTAACTCAACCAGAGTTTTAATTCAGTCAGGTTGAGTTAAATTGCATGTGCTCAATCTCTAATCTACTCGACCCGTGTAACACCCAATTGCCCATGAGTTGACCCAGGCTAGATTAGAGATTATCTGCAGTTTGTACTTATTTACATCCCCTTGACAAATTTTTCTAAATTTCTCATGAAAACTTATTAAGAAATATAGAAAATTGTCAAATTTCAGTTACTTAGTCAAATTGAAGTATTATTTGTTGAAAATGGCCCAAGTTGACAAAAAAGACAACTATATACCTACCGATTAAGGTTAGAGACCCCTATTTGCCATGGAATGGTGGTTTTAATAGACCATTTATAAGACAAGGCAATTTTTAATGACCCAGTTCTTTATTTTCTCAAGTTCGTATGATTTCTAAGCAAAAGAAATTTTTAATCGCCGTTTTTTGAGTATTATAAACCAATCTGGATTGTCAATTGATATTGATTTTTTTTGACACTTTGAAAAGATAATGCGAAATAGTGCCATGGCAATTAACAAATGAAAACATATGACAGCTTGTATATAATAACTTGTAATAATTATTAAGAGGCCGAGATCCCCAAAGTAGCGACAATACCGTAGTTTAAAGACAAAAAAGGATCGAAAGGCAATAAAGTCAAAAAAATATTTTCATTCCCATTGTTACAATTTCTTGGGAGTTATCACAAAATGTTTGCAAAAACTAATCAAACTTTTGTATAAATTAAAAGTGACAAAACAACCGCTGACGAATTTTACAAAAAAGACTTTCGGCCTTTTGTCTAAGCCTCTCGCTCCTTAACAACGACGTAATTGCCGCTAATTTGCGTATCCGGGCCTACTTACTAATTATACTAAGCGCCAGAGTTTTCAGAACGATTCATCAGCCGATGACACGTATTTACGGACGCAATATCGCCTCAAATGTCAACAAAAATCAATACAATTAACAATACACAGACTAGACTGATTTGGTTTTTGCAAAACGCTGGAAACGCTTGATTCAATATCATTTTAGGCCGCTATATCATACCGAAAAAAACAAATATGTCTGCACCACTTATTTAAAGTTACGGCAAAGTTACCTTCTAGATTCTTTAAATAATTGCAAATGGCAACATTTGCGATGACAGGGGGGAGGTGAGTTACACAATAACGTAATTCGCCAATTGTGTGTATTGTTCCGTGCGTCTGCACATAGACACTCCGGACATTCGGATGCCGATTTCATCACAAAGTAGTAGGATTGATTTTATTTTTGGGATTCCGTGGCCTCGCTTTAAACGAGGACCCCACTTTGAAAAAATCGGGACTTTTTTCCTCGCTTTAAGCGGAAATACGGTACCCAATACATTTAGGTTAGAGAGGTCAAGTTATTCCATTGGGTATGTGCCAATTCTTTGCCTGAGTAACATGTGTAGCTGAATCAAAAATGCTCATGAAAAGCAGTCATTGCACTCTTGATCTAATCAGAGAATTATCAACAGAATGAATAATCTAATCAGAGAATTATCAAGAGAATGAATAATCTAATCAGAGAATTATCAACAGAATGAATAATCTAATCAGAGAATTATCAACAGAATGAATAATCTAATGAAATCCAAACTGATTGCTCAAGAAATGTTGTTTTCTTGGAAAACATGGCCGCCAGGGGATGTTGTTCATTTCCAAATATGTTTTATATTATAAATAAAAATATATTCTCTTCATACACCGTAATTGAATTCCTTTTTTTCATATGATTTTTTTGGCCCTCTAACTAGACTGTAAGGTCAGGATGTTGAGAACTAAGGTGGCAGATCTGACTGTAGTTTATTAAAATGACAAGTCTTGGGGCCTTTGAAACATTGCTTATTATGGGTCTAATACATGTTGATTTTAAAAAAAAATTTTTTTTTTTTTTTTTTTTTTTTTTTTTTTTTAAAAATTTTTTGGGGTCACCCTCAATGTTCTGGTAATTCAACACCTGATGCCAGATCTAGAATTGAAAGAATATTGTGTAAGTGGGAAAATGCAAAAGGTAACTCAACAGGGAGTACTTTGTTATGAAAGCATGTCTTTCGGACCAGTCCATGTCTTCGGTCTGACGACACCACTACACTTAATGGTTATATAGGGGTGGGGATGTTAATAGCTAGTGCTAAATATAATTTGGTTTCGTTAATGTAATTTGCTTGTGTATTATTTAAAAAATGCAGAAATTCTTTATTTCATCATTACCCCCATCTGTAGGCAAGAAAAGATAACTCTGTTAAGGATTTTTTTTAATTAAGCCCCTTTATTGACTTAGAATCTTGGTTAAGTTTTTGTACCAGTCCAGTTTTTGACTGAACTGTTGGAGATTTTACTTTGAAAGTTGGAATACTTATTTACCATCATAATCCCCATAACATAGGCAGGAGAAGGTAACTCTGTCAAGGATATTTTTGTAATTATGGCCCTTTTAGACTTAGAAACTCAGTTGAAATTTTCATTCTTGTCCAGTTGTTGACTTTACCATTTGAGATATTACTTTGAAAGTTGGGAGTACTTATGTACCAGCATGACATATCTGTAAGCAAGAGAAGATAACTCTATGAAAATATTTCTTGATTTGTACTTAGAAATTCCTAGTTAAAGTCTTGTGTGCAACTGGCACTGTTATGCACATATACTAACCACTTGAAGTATTAACCTACAACTTTCCTGTAGTATTCAGGGATATCAAACATTTAAGTTTGATAACTTTTGACTTAATATCTTGCTACTTTTGGCCCTTGTTATACAGATCCTTGTTTTGCCTTTAACTCTCAAAGTTTTGTTTTATTAGTTCTCAACCATTTAATTTTCCCTATGATCCATTTATTATCAGTGTTGGTCAGGGGTGGGGTGGTGTTTTTTGTGGAGCATAACAAATAAATAACGAACAATAAAAAATCAGCACCATTTTCGTCTAAGAAAATAACATTTACAAAAAATTGCTAACATAATGAACAAGTAGGATATTTAAAAATTTACCTCATTTTTTAAATATTTAAAAAGTTGATGAGGAAAGGTCTAAAATAATGCTCCATCATGGCGGAGATAGAAACTAAGGTGGTCGGAATTACCTGCAAGACTTTCAGTTTGTGCGCATATTGCTGAACAGCCGCAAAGTATTTCAAAATTACTGTATTATACACATATAAAACTGAAAATCTATCAACATTTTAACATTGTCCATAATACATAGGAGTTAAAGTATTGAATTTTTCTTTTGCTTTCTTAAACAGAAGTCTTAGCTCTATGTTCTGGAGTTGAAAAGATATTTCAGGACTTATAAAAGCTGGGTTGATCACAGCATTTAGACATTTGAAAAGCCACGTACCAATATTTTGCCAGGTTGAACAAGTTGCAATGTATTACAGAGTAAAGGCCTACAGTCTTGGAACATTTCTTAATAAGACGACTTCATTAACATTTTAAATGACATGTCTGTTTATAACAGAACAATTTGTCAAAAAGGTGCACGACAGAGCCTGAAATATATCCCCAAAACCCCTTTAAGAGGTGGCTGAGATGGTCAGGATCAATATGTTAGGTTTGAATTGAGTAGCCTTTACATCTGCATGGCTTACCTCAACAAAAGCAAAAACAGTAACATTACTGTGTGAAATTCATTTTTTGATCATGAAAATATTTATATTTTTAACTTTTCTTGTAACATTTAAATTGTTCAGAAATAGCCTCAGGGTCGGCGTGTTCTGACTTACTCGCGTTAAAGTAACAATTTCACACGCACATAACTCGATGTTCTACTGGCTGAACTTGATCAGAAATACATAGAATTTTTTTTTCAAACTTGATTGGATGACCCCAATGCATTTTCAGGTTATTAGGTCTTATAATATCACAGCGACTTTTACTTTAAAAATGTTGGCTTAGTTCAATTTTTCCACTTTACAGATTGCATCAAGGGGACATACCTGTTTCACAAACAGCTTTTGTTGTAATTGTTTCAGATTTAGACGAGTGTAAAATGGAAGAGCAGGGTACAAGTAAAAGTGGACCCAATGATCCTGCTCCATTTAACTCATCACCTGCAGCAACGGCCTCAGATTGTAGCAACAAGTGTCTAGTTAATGCTGATTGCAAAGATCTAATAGTATTGCCTACCGGCAATACAGTATTATGCGTAATGTATAACGTAGAACTGACACCATCTCAGCTGAGTGATGGAAATGGACAACATGTGAGGAAAGTCTGTGACACAGGTAACGTAACTACTGATTTAAGGAAACGTTATCAGAGTTAGTACGGTGATTAAAGCATTGAAACTTCTGAAAAACTGTCAGCGGGATAAGTTTCAATGAAAGTTCTCGTCTGGACACAGTTGTTCCAAACTTTTACTGACAATTAAGATAACAGTCGATTAACTTTAAAGGTTACATTCCTCCAGATTTTAAGACTTTTTAAAACGAGTTTTTGATCTTGAGAGAATGAGGTCTGAAAACTCTTCAGAGCAAAATCAAAATATTTTGCTATCTTTACCTTACGAGAATTTTTTTTTTTTTCAATCAAAAGCTTGTCAACGTTAAAGTTTTGAATAACACAGTCCTGATCTCAAGTTTATGTTCTAAGTTAATATTGCTGTATTTTGGCGTACTATCGACTACCCTAGTTTCAATTTTTGATACTCATTGCAAAAGTTGAGATTAAAACCTTACATGAAGCTATTTGTTAGGGCTATAGGTGCTGATGAACCTATAGTGTACTTTAAAAACACTAAAAACATAGAATCAGAGGCATGTGTAGCTTCTGAAATATAGGCAGACTTTCCTGATAAAAGTAATATTATACAAATAACAGGCAGGGGGGGGGCGCGGGGGTAGCATGTAACCACGCCGAACTATCTAACCATTTCATCGCCATAGTAAAAAATATAAACATTGAGTTGGATTCAAACTCACGACTGTGTGACTACAAACGGGCATGCTTACCGGTTGAGCTTACACAGATACAACTCTGAATTGTTTCTATTTATACTGTAGTAAGTAGCTTAAAGCTGTTCACATCTAAACTCACAGTGATTAAACTTCGATTCATAAACATCTTTTTCTAAGGACTTAATTATGCCAACACTTCGTCATTGATCAGATTACGTTGTGCAAATGATTGCTTATGAATATTCATCAGAGCTTTTAGTGGGTGTATAATTATTGTACATAAAAAAAAACATTAGAATTAAAAATTGTAGTTTGTGTCTTGCGGCTCTAAAAGATTTTAATCATTTCTCATTTATAAACAGCATTTGATGGCGATCACTGTGAAGTCGACACAGATGATAACTGTGCAGACGCAGCTTGTAGCGAGAACTCCGAATGTATGGACAAAATTGATGGGTTCCAATGTGTGTGTCCTTCAGCAGGTGGATTCAAAGGCCAATTGTAAGTCAGTTTGAAGTGCGGGAATTCTTAACTCTAAACCTGATCAATTATTTTAAGTGAATTTGTCCGTCTTTCAGTTACGGCATTTACCAGTAGGTGTTCAAAGGGATGCTTGTTGAACATTTACTGATGGAGTAATGAACAGGGGAGATAACTTAGACTGCATAGATATGCAAATGATCATGATCTGCACTGGTCACATGGGCAGAATCACTTGCTATCTAGCCCAGTACAAGTTCAGGTCATTGAAGATGATTTTTAACTGAAACCAGTTGAATTAATTATTACAAAGCGCAAGGGTGAGCTATTGGGATCGCATTATGTCCAGCATCTATCATCCGCTGTCCGTCAGTCAGTCCTTCCACCATTTCCTTCAAACGACATCTTCTCTGAAACCACTGGGCCAATGTTGATGAAACTATGCAGGGATGATCCTTGCATGAAGCTCTACAAAGTTGTTCAAAGAATTCCATTCCATGCAGAGCTCTGGTTGCTATGGCAACAAATAGGAAAAACATTTTAAGAAACCTTCTTCTGTTAATGCACTAGGCCTGGAACTAAGATATGTTACATGTGGCATTGTCTAGTGGACCTCTACCAAGATTGTTCAAATTATGACTACCGGGTCAAAATTGAACCCTCCCAGGCGGTCACTTGGTTTTACATAGGCTTATAAAGAAAGATCTTTAAATCTTCTCCTCTGAAACCATGAGACTTAGAGAGTAGATATTTGACATGTAGAAATGCCTAGTGGACCTCTACTAAGATTGTTCAAATTATGACCCTCAGGTCAAAATTGACCTCTCCAGGGGGTCACTTGATTGTACATAAGCTTATACAGGAAAAACTTTAAAAATCTACTCTGAAACCATAGGGCCTAGAGCTTAGATATTTAGCATGTAGCATTGCCTAGTAGACTTCTTCAAAGTTTGTTCAAATCATACCCCTGGGGTCAATATTAGCCCCGCCAATGGGGGTCACTTGTTTTACAAAGACTTTATAGGAAAACCTATTTGGTATGTAACATTGTTTTGTGGTCTTCCACCTACTTTGTTAAAATTATGCCTCTTGGATCAAAATTGACCACACCCATTAGGCAAGTGGACTTGTATTCAGGTGAGAGATATAGGGCCATCATGGCTCTCTTGTTTTTAACTCGACTATTCGAAGAATAAGGAGGCTATTGCACTCGCCCCGGCATCAGCATTGGTGTCTGCGTTGGTTAAAGTTTTTTATAAAGTCAAATATCTTGAATATTATCAAAGGTATTGACTTGAAACTCAAAATATATCTTTACCATCAACAGCTATACCTTAGGAAACAATCCCCATAACTCTGTGTTGATCTTTGACAGATTCATGCCCCTTTTTAGCTCACCTGGCACAAAGTGCCAGAGTGAGCTATTAGGATCGCATTCCGGTCCGTGGCGTCCGTCCAGCTCCACCATTTCCTTCAAACGACATCTCCTCTGAAACCACTGGGCCAATGTTGATGAGACTTTGCAGGGATGTTCCTTGCATGAAGCTCTATCAAAGTTGTTCAAAGAATTCCATTCCATGCAGAACTCTGGTTGCTATGGCAACAAATAGGAAAAACTTTAAAAATCTTCTTCTCTGAAACCACAAGGCCTAGAGCTTAGATATTTGGCATGTAGCATTGTCTAGTGGACCTCTACCAAGATTGTTCAAATTATGTCCCCTGGGTCAAAATTGACCGGGGGGGTGGGGCACTTAGTTTTTGCATAGGCATATATAGGAAAAACTTTAAAATCTTCTTCTCTGAAACCACAAGGCCTAGAGCTAAGATATTTGGCATGTAGCATTGTCTAGTGAAACTCTACCAAGATTGTTCAAATTATGACCCCCAGGTCAAAATTGCCCCGCAGGGGTCACTTAGTTTTGCATAGGAATATATAGGAAAAACTTTAAAAATCTTCTTCTCTGAAACCACAAGGCCTAGAGCTTAGATATTTGGCATGTAGCATTGGCTAGTGGACCTCTACCAAGATTGTTCAAATTATGAGCCCCGGATCAAAATTGACCCCGCACCGGGGGTCACTTAGTTTTACATAGGCTTATGTAGGAAAAACTTTAAAAAATCTTCTACTCTGAAACCACAAGGCCTAGAGCTTAGATATTTGGCATGTAGCATTGGCTAGTGAACCTCTTCGAAGATTGTTCAAATTATGACCCCCGGATCAAAATTGACCCCGCACATGGGGTCACTTAGTTTTACATAGGCTTATATAGTAAAAACTTTAAAAATCTTCTTCTTTGAAACCACAAGGCCTAGAGCTTAGATATTTGGCATGTAGCATTGGCTACTGGAATTCTACCAAGATTGTTCAAATTATGACCCCTGGGTCAAAATTGACCCCGCACAGGGGGTCACTTAGTTTTACATAGGCTTATATAGGGAAAACTTTAAAAATCTTTTTCTCTGAAACCACAAGGCCTAGAGCTTAGATATTTGGCATGTAGCATTGCCTAGTAGACCTCTTCAAAGTTTGTTCAAATTATGCCCCTTGGGTCAAAATTGACCTTGCCCGGGGGGGGGATCATTTGTTTTACAAAGGCGTATATAGGAAAACTTATTTGGTGTATAACATTATCTAGTGATCTGGACTTGTACCAAGGTGAGTGATATAGGGCCATCTTGGCCCTCTTGTTAACTTAGAATTTTTGGTTAAAGTTTTTTTATAAAGTCAAATATCATGAATATTATCAAAGGTATTGATCTGAAACTCAAAATATATCTTTACTATCAACATCTACACCAGAGGAATTAATCCCTTTAACTCTGTTTTGATTTTTGCCTAATATCTTGAATACTATCGAACATAATTGACTTGAAACTTAAAATGTATCTTTTCTATCAACATCTTCACCACTGTTTTTGATTTTTGACATATTTATGCCCCTTTGTAACTTAGAAATTTTACACAGTTTTTACCAGACTGAAATACTCGAAATGGCTTATTTTTGAAATGTCATAAAATAATTATGCAGCATGCAGCAGTTATGTTTTTTTAATTTTATGCATATCAATTTTGAAATGTTACAAAGTTATTCATGATCAAATATTCAAGGTCATGTATTTCTTTGAAATTATCCCCCCACCCCCCCTCCTTCCTCCAGTTGGCTAACAGAATCGGAGTAAGGCTTTGAACGTAATGTACAAGTTTCATATCTTTGACCTTAATTCTTATAGACAATTTGCACAATACACCAGTCCTGTTCTTAGACAAAAAAAAACCCATTTTACTGACAGGCTTTCAAATAGTCGAGCGTGCTGTCATGAGACAGCTCTTGTTGTAAAGGTGATACAGTCAATCTTCGTTTGCTCGAACTTGAAGGGAAGGACAATTTTAATTGGAGGGATTTGATTCACGGGTTGTCATAAATCCCTTGAAAATGGCCTTTTTGGGAGTTTCAAGCAATCTGTAACTTGTAATAGGAGAAAAAGTGTTTGCAAATAAAATACTGAAGTATGCAATATTTTCTGTTGATAAGATAAAGCTAGGGTTGGCAGAGGCTGGTAGTGATTTTCCATTGTTAGTGGGTTTTTTTCTAAGGATGGTAACTTTCTTAAAATGATAGACATTTCAAAAGTTTTATATCATTAGAAAGCTAATAAAACAGTTATTCACTAATTCCACTTTTAGTTAAATCTTAAAATGAAGAAATCTGGAACACATATTAAACTTACACTGCTTTTGGTAACTCAGAAGTATTGAGTCTCCAGGTCAGTAAACCGTAAGTTGCAAACAGTTGCTTGGTAATCATTGAGGATAAATAAATATATTTGAGGACATTCACTTTCTAGCTGTACCATTGCAAACAACCCATGTAGTCCAAACCCATGTGATCAAGGGTCTTGTGCGGCTTTTGGTTCAGTGAGGTACGAGTGCACATGTAACGATGGATATACAGGTTTAAACTGCACAGAACAGATAGGTGAGTTTTTTTACTAAAAATAACTTTGATCGCATCAACGATTGGCTAGAATAACTTTGATCTCATCAACGATTGGCTAGAATAACTTTGATCTCATCAATGATTGGCTAGGTTGAATTTGATCTCATCAATGATTAGCTAGAATTATTCTAATCTCATTAATGATTGGCTGCAATAACTTTGATCTCATCCTTGATTTGCTAGAATAACTTCTGATTTCATCAACGGTAAAAAGTGCAAAACAGACCCAAAATACAATGATTTTGCTCAAAATTATCTAAGTTTAGGTGTTTGTAGTTTTGTATTTGACCAGAATAAACTCAACAGGAACTGGGAGGGAATTCCAGAATATTTATCCCAATAAGCACACTTAGGCAAAAAAAGCTCAGATAGATTCTATTGTGGTCATGTACAAGTTCACAGAAACAAGATGAAGCATTAATAGCATTTGCAAAATTATATACTTTTTCAACTGTCACTTTCCAAATTTTCATTAGATGACCTTTTCTATTTTAGTCTAAGCTGCATGTGATAATTGATATCGGTCAAATGCTAGGTCAAATAAAATCTTAAACACTGTGTCCATGAATCCTGCCATTTTAGGAAGTATTTTGAATATTTGAAAGTTCTGTGTTGAATTTCCAAATTTTCACTAAGAAAACACATAAATTTGTCCGATACGAGATACTTTTATATTTGTAATTGTTCCAAAAACGTCTGTGAAAATGATCTGTGAAACACGAATTGGAACATTTTCGTTGTATTGTCAATTGGAGCCAGAATCTTTGCATTTTTGAATAGGTAAGTTTTGCCTTTGAAAATAGCAGATCGGTTAATTGTAGTAAGTTCTCACCACATTTGACCCAAAGTTGCATGCCAATGCATATCTTTTATGCTAAACACTTACGAACTTTGATAATTTTGAGCAAAATCCATACCTTTTAGGTTTGTTTTGCACTTTTTACCATTGAATCCTTTGCATTCAACTTCCATAACTTTCACACGCATTGATATCTGAAACAGCCAACTAGCTACGGTCATGCAGGAAAAAAGTGAGAATTCTGTAAGAGTACACGTTTCTTCAGAAGTTGAAGTTACGATTAACCATGTAAAATACACGAATCTGTTATACTGACTTACGTTTTAATAACTAAATCAGCCATTTTTTGTCATAGCCTTGTCGTTACTTTACTTGGAGAAGTATCGTTAAATTGGAACCAGTGCGTTTTGCCGATACAGTGTAAAAATTGCCTGCAAGTAAAAAACAATAAACAAAAGTGGGAAAAACTCCGTTAATTCTTTACTTTATGTTTTGACATTGAAACAAAGACATATAGTATCTACTGGATGTGATATACATTGATTGTTGACAGCCTCAATTCTGTGTAAATTTTTGTTCTGTCATTATTGGAACTGTTCACAATGATTTGTTTTCAAAGTTACAATAGAATTTCTTAAATTTGAAAGTACTTTTAGTGAAAGAAAAGAAAAAGTGAAACAATTTGCAATTGGCTAAAAACATGTGTATCATGATCATAGTCTACAGTGCAGAGGAATCATGCAGCAGAGTGAGGAATTGTGCAGCAGAGCGAGGAATCGTGCAGCAGAGCGAGGAATCATGCAGCAGAGCTAGGAATGGTGCAGCAGAGCGAGGAATCATACAGCAGTGTGAGAATTTGTGCAGCAGAGCAAGGAATGGTGCAGCAGAGCGAGGAATCATGCAGCAGAGTGAGGAATTGTGCAGCTGAGCGAGGAATCATGCAGCAGAGCGAGGAATTGTGCAGCCATGCAAGGGAATAAACATATTTTAGTCTTTAAATGATAATCCTGTTTTGATCATAATTTCAGATGAATGTACTGTACACCCACAGGCATGTCCCTATGATGGTAAATGTGTTGACTTAGTAAATGACTACAGATGTGATTGCAAGTCCGGCTTCTCAGGAGGAAACTGCCAGAACACACCAAATTTCTGCAACAGCCAGAACTGCGGTATTGGCAATATATGTTACAGCAGTTTGAACAGAATGGAAGGTGCTTGTGTATGCGACATGGATTTGTTTGAACCTCGATACAGATGTGCGATGACTATCGAGCAAAATGAGTTTGCAACGCTTCCAAATACTAATTTTGTTGGAAGTCCCTTAACTGGTTCATCACTTGAGGACTGTGAAACACAGTGCCAAGAAAACGCTGACTGTATGGTTGCTAATTTCCTAGAAGAGACATCTCTTTGTATACTGTACAACGGCAGTTACGCAGCAAAAGAAGATGAGAAGTCTGTTGCTATTCATAAAGACTGTGATGATAAACCAGGTGAGCACTGTTTTGATTCTTTTATCCAGTTAGGGCTAATAAATCGAATGGTCTAGAAATTGATGACACAGCAAAATTATCATGAATGAACATATCTTGAGTCATAGAAAAATTTCTTGAATGGCTGTCTAAAAGATGTTAAAAGTCCGAATTTCCTTACCAGTGTTTGTGTATCTAGTATCTAGTATCTTTATAATAAATACTGACTATTTTCATCTGTTAAATTCAATGGCAAATATATTACTGGCTTTTCTGCACCATTTTGTGCGCTTGTTTTCAAGTCTTAAATTAACTTCAACACAGAAAGCAAAGAAGATCATTATTATTGATATGTTGTTTATGCATGTATTTCAAATGTCAAAATCACAAAATAGATAACTGTATTGGCAGTGTGTACCATGATCCAAGTTTCAAAAACATCTAAAAGTATTTTTAAATATTCTGTGACAGTATTTTCTTCACATATTAAAATGGTGACAATGTCAAACTTTAGAAACATATGCATTCAAACCACTGAAAATTTGAAAACACCTGTTCCAGGTTACTAGCAATTTTTTTTCAGCTGATAGGATTTATGTATATATTTTTACCTTTGAGGAATGATGAGTGCCCTGATGTCTCGATGCTGGTTTTTATTTCAAAGATTTGGTCATGATACAGTCTTAACTCTGGTTTTACGATACATGTACTTTGAATGATTTGCAGCGGAGGCATATACGTGTGAAAGAATGAAGCAGCCGTGTGATGATGTAGACTGTAATAATGGCACATGTCAGAATATCAACAATGGCCTTGACAGTTCTTGCAGCTGTGACCCTGGTTTTACTGGTTCCCGCTGTCAGCACAGCATTGACAACTGTGTTGGAAACACATGTAAGAATGGTGCCGAATGTGTCGACGGGCATCAGACATATACATGTAATTGTGCCGCAGGATACGAAGGTTTGTTATACTACTGACAATGGTTTAGTTGTTATTTATTGGGCTTTTAGACTACCCAGCAGAGCATTTACTTCAGCTATGTCCCCTATATGAGCAGTTAACAAAGAGTGTAAAGTCAGACTGTACCACCCTTTGAAAGAAAAGATGTTCTATTGCACGAAGGAGGTTCTCAAAAGAGATGGCTGCTTGCATTGCTATGAACTGGGTAATGGTGTAGATCGTGTACATTTCATCGAATTACTGCCCTTTAAATTTATCTATACAACCATATAGTTTACATTGAGATGGGGTTGGAATTTTTGGGGGTGGAAGCATTTCTCATGAGTGATAAATTCCAAGCTTAGCTGAGCATATCACTGGCATGTTGTGCTGGGATAATTCTCAGGATGAAATTTCTTCAAATTTCTGACATATTCTCCAAAAAGAACATTAAAACCGCAACCATCAGTGTTCAGTACCCATATGCAGTGCTCTTACTCATTTTCTGTGTCCAAGCTGGTTAAAGCTGCGAGGGGTAGGATAACAGTGTCAGAGTAACAGCTAGTTTTTAATTCTGCACGAGTCACTATTCACAATTCATGAATGCACTATATATCATTTAGTATTATAGTGATGTACTTTACAACTGTCAGAGATCCAGGAAAAAATGTGTTAACCAAGGGGAAGTGATTCATTTAAATGTCTGACAAAGGGCCTTTGGACCTATTGTTTCAGTTGTCTTTTATTGCTACAGGTGACAGCTGTGATGTGAACACGGATGATTGCCCTGGTTGTTGCAACACGACATATGCAAATTGTGTAGATGAGGTTAATGGGTACAAGTGTGAGTGTAACCCTGGATATACAGGCGAAGATTGTGATGTAAGTTGTACATCCAAGAACAAATTTAAATCAGATATGCTTTACATGTTTGTTAAACCAAGTAAACCACATTTGAGAAGAAAACAATACATGCAAGCCTAGTTCTGACTTCGTGAATTTCTAAAATGACTTGTCCAGCTATGTATTTGGACAGAGGTGGTGTGTTTTTGTTCAGACGAAGTACTCACTGAAAATTAAATGACTGACAAGTGTATGATCTTTATGAGGCTGCAACTGATCTACACTTGTAAAGGTAGACTCAGTTGCTGCCAGCAGTAACAGAGTAAGACTCACTTGCTGCCAGTAGGGACAGAGTAAAACTCACTTAAAATTGCTGATAGCAGGGACTGAGTAAGACTATCTTGTGGCCAGCAGGAATAGAGTAAGACTCAATTGCTGAAATCAAGAATAGAGTAAGACTCATTTACTGCCAGCAGGAGTAGAGATAGACTCCCTTGCTGCCAGCAGAGACATAGTAAGACTCACTTAAAATTGCTGACAGTAGAGCTCATTTTCTCCGCTTTTAAGTGGGAATCATTAGTATGAGATCAAGCATTTTGTAATTTTAGAGTCATAACTGTTGAAGAGTTACGCTGGGACCTGAAAATTGCAAATCTTGTCCATTCTTCATCTCGCAAACCCCTTGTTGGATTTTCATCAAACTTCTTTGGAAGCATCAGTATGAGGTTGAGCATATTACGATGTTGGGCCATATAATCAAATGTTAAGGTTACAGGGACTTGAAATATGAGAAGATATTGTCGCCACTTCATCTCCAAAACCTCTTGTTGGATTTATATCAAACTTGGTGGGAAGCATCAGTATGAAATTATTGTAATAGAATTTATTAGTGATTTTGATATGTCTTACTTCCATTTTCATGTGAAACTAATGGATCATACTTAGTATGCTTCATTTTACAATGGATGTTTACTGCTGACCTTTAAAAGTTCCAAGTTATCATGCATATATCATATAACTTTCTCTACTATATCAGAAAGTCGATTATTCTCAGGTAAGCAAATATATGCCATCATGGCCCTCTTGTTTATAATTACAGATAGAAATTAATGAATGTGCCAGTCACCCATGCCAACATGGAGGAGAATGCATGGAGGAAGTAAATGGTTTCGAATGTAAATGTGCTGAAGGCTGGGAGGGAACAATGTGTGAACGAAGGAAAAACTTTTGTCAAGATAGAAACTGTGGTAATGATGGCGAGTGCTTTAGCTTGGATGAAACTTCATTTTGCAGGTAGTATTCTTATACAATAAACTCCTTTTATAACGACTCATACAGGAAATTCTTCTGGGGTTAACATATGGGTTATCTAGGAGGAAAAACTAGGCCACAGGGTCAAATCATAAAAAATCCTTGTGTATGAATACAGGTTGCAGTTTTTATTGTATCTTCATTGAATTTGGTCAGTAAATTGCCTTGATGCAATCTAGGTCAAGTTTGAATATAGGTCATCTGGGGTCAAAAACTAGATCTCAGGGTCAAATAGTAGAAAAACCTTGTGTATGCAATTGAAATAAATGTTGCATTTTTATTGAATCTTCATGAAACTTAGCCAGAATGATCATCTTGATAGGATTTGGAAAAAATTTGAATATGGATCCTCGGGTTAAAACTAGGTCTTGGGTTCAGATAAAAAAACCTTATGTATGCAGTATATGTTGCATTTTCATTGGATCTTCATGAAACTTGGTCAAAATGACTGCCTTGGTGAGGTCTTGGTTACAACCTTGTGTATGCAATACAGGTGACATTTGCAACCTAGTCATCATAAAAACTTGTCAGAATGTTTGTGTGGATCACCTGGGATTAAAAAAACTACGTCACCACATCAATTTCAAGGAAAATCCTGTTGGTACTTTAGAAGTCACATTTTATAGCAAATCATGTAAATTGCTCAGAACGTTTGTCTTGTCACTGTCAAACAGAATGTTTGTGTTTATGATGTATAGTTTAGGGTTGAAGTTTGGTCACAAATGGTCATATGTAAGTCTCAGATGAGCGATATAGGGCCAACTTGGCCCTCTTGTCTAATACAAAAATGCTATTTGGATATTGAAAACTATAAATTAAAGTGGTTCCGAGGGCTTCATTATATCGAGAGTTTACTGTAATAAATAATATTAAGCACTACTTTTCTTAGTTATGTAGTTACATAGTAACATGAAAACAATCACAGTAATATGAATAACAGAGAAGTATTTATGTTGCCCACCTGTCCTTGCGTCTGCAGCCATTTCTACAAATTTCTATAATAACTGCACACAATTCTTAAAATCATCAAAGAATCAATGAAACAGTATCTTTGTATAAGGTCAAAGTTACAGTGTGAAATAGTTTAAATATTAACAAAATGTATATCTTGGACCATATACACACAACATGTACATATTATATGTATACCTACCAGTATGTAAAACCGTATCATGGATTTTCAAAAAAACTACATAAAAATAATAAAAATCATACATGCAAGACTCAGATTCATAACTCTTAAGGTCAAATTCAAACCTTAGGTCCATAACTTTTTGGTCAAATTCAAACCTTAGGACCATAACTTTAAGGTCAAATTCAAACCTTAGGTCCATAACTTTTTGGTCAAATTCAAACCTTAGGACCATAACTTTAAGGTCAAATTCAAACCTTAGGTCCATAACTTTTTGGTCAAATTCAAACCTTAGGACCATAACTTTAAGGTCAAATTCAAACTTTAGGTCCATAACTTTATGGTCAAATTCAAACCTTAGGACCATAACTTTATGGTCAAGTTCAAACCTTAGGACCATAACGTTTAGGTCAATTTCAAACCTTAGGTCTATAACTTTCAAGGTCATAAAAAATTAATTTTTTTTTTTTCCCACCCCCCCTTTTTACAAAAATTTTTTCCAAATCATTCCCCTTTTTCCTTTATATTTTAGGTTAAATTTCACCCTTTGTTTCCAAATTTACGGTCAAGTTCACACCTTAAGAACAAAGGTCAGAAATGAGATTGAAATCATTCTATTGTAGAGTTGTTTTATTTAAGGGATATCAGAAAAACAAATTCAGTTTAAATTCAGTCAGTTTGAAGTCGCTTGCCTTGTGGTACTGAAAAAGCTCGGTTTAACTCTGAATTAGAATTGTATAAGTCAAGGGATATAAGTAAATCAAAGTTAGTTGTTCTTAAACGTAATCGAGTCAAAGTCAGACAGTTTGATTTTACTTGATGTTTGTTACTATAAAAACTTAGTATAATAGAATTTTATGGTCAGACTATGGTTGAGTATTTTGGTACCTTCTATACACATTTACATGTACTTCTTCAGGTGTGAAGGTGGAGCTACTGGGAAAAACTGTGAAAACGCCACACTTCTGTGTGATGCCCTTGCTGATATTGACATTTGTGTCAATAACGGAACATGTCTCAACAGAGGGGGGACAGCTGAATGTTCCTGTCCAGTAGGTTAGTATGACAGATGTATTTTCTTTCCTTAAGCTTGTCTTAGTTTTAGTAAAACAGAAGGGATCACATGTTTGTCTTTTATGGCACTCAGGAGTATCATGTGCGATTTATAGCCCTGTAAACAAAGTTTACCATTTCCTTCAAATGACATCTTCTCGGATATAATAATGATAATAATAATAATAATAATAATAATAATATAAATTCTTATTTCATGAAGGTTACATAATTATCAGACATACAAGGATTTACATGTAAATAAAAATACATCTTATTTTCATATAATGTTGATAACCTTGGCAGGTATGTTCCTTGCATGAAGTTCTACCAAAACTGTTCAAAGAATTCTTTTCCATGCAGAACTCTGGTTACTATGGCAACAAATAGGAAAAACATTAAAAATCTTCAAACAATAGTGTCTGAGTGGAATGAGTTATCAAAGTTCTAGAGTATTCTGAATTTCTGACAGTTTACTATCATTATCTGTCGTAATGATTTTGTCCATTCATTGAAAAATTCAAATAAATAAGATTTCTACTTCAAATTGTTTACAAATATATTGAGCTATTAACTTAATTTCTTCACACAAAACATGAAACTCATAGACTGATTATTTTTATTTTCATCTTATTGAATTCAAATAATAAGTGACTTTAGTTGGAAACAATTAAAATATATGAATAATAGTTTGTACAGTTGATTCACTAAAGGTACAACTGATTGAAATTGATTAAAGAATGACAACAATTGATGTTTTTCATGCAACTTGTCAAAAATATAGATTGGCTGGTCATCGTTTAGGATATATGGCTGGCACCAATGAGAGATCTTGAGTTGTCACAGGTCCTCAAGGTAGTGATGCTCAAGTGAACAAAGTTTTACTGCATTTACTGTAATTTCAGTGTGATCTCTTCTAAGTGACCACTCGAAATGACCACATTTTAATATGACATCGTGTGTGAAGATTCTTCCAGTGTAACAGGATGATCCATAAATTGGCATAAAACTTTCCCTTCCAACATTTCACATGTGTTTATACCTACTGATGCTGTAAAATATGATTTTAAAAAAATACAATTCAGAGGTCATCATATAATGTAAATTTTAAGTCGGATAAGAGATATTTTCAATTCATTGGTGTGGGAAAATTGTTGAGTCCGGTTAGTCACAAATTTGAGTATAATGTGCATTGCAAAGTCACACAGTAAGAGTAACAATAACCAGTCCTTGAGATCTATAGGTCATTAAATCGAGTAGTGACAATGTCATGTTATATTTCAAAAACTTCACTTTCAGTATATGACGTTGACAGATGCTTCATGGAAGATGGCCTTCTTGGAAAAAGTGGTGTAAACCTTGCAAAGTTCTCCATACCAGTAAAGAATGGTCCAGATCTCACAGCTGAAAGCTGCAAGGAAGATTGTTTGAACAACCCAATATGTGCTGGTGTCACATTCCGAATGGTCACAAATAGCATCAAGCTTTGTGTATTTTACAATGTATCCGAAGAAAAACTGTCAGATGTTGAAGATGCTATACACTTTAGTAGGAACTGTCCAACAGGTAGATCTATATTACTGACTTGTATATGGCTACTTATGTAACCTTTTTAGCTCAACTGAGCATGTAGATGGATGTCTGTTGTCTGTCCACACTTGCTTCAAATAACTTCTCATAATCCACTTCATGGAATGTCATCAAACTTGGACAGTAGCATCCTGGCAGTAAGAGGGGGTCACTTTAACAGTGTTTATAAATGTTTTCACACAATAGTTGCCCAGTGACCCTTTAATTAAATTGCTCAAACTGTTGCGCTGTGTGCACAATATGGCAACCAGGTAATAAATGACATGTCCTTTTGAACTGCTGTTCCAGTTTTGGAATTATTTGACACAAACATTCCTCATGTGACCTTTATTTTGCAATTGCTCAGACTCTTTCGCTCTATTGCACAACATGGCCGCCAGGGTTTAAAAAAGAAAAATGTAAAAAAAACGATGTCTCTTAAAATAACTGTTTCTATCTTTAAATTATTTCACACTAATGTTCCTCTAATGACCTTTTCCATAATGACTCTAACAGTTCCATTCTGTTGCACAAGATGACTGCGAGAGCTTAAAATAAAAAAAAAAATAAAAAAGAATCTCTTTTTCTGAATGGCTGGTCTGAATTTAAAAATAATTTCACACAAATGTTCCTTTGGTGATCCTCTACCAAAATTGCTTAATTCATTCAACTCTGTTGTACAAGGCTGCCGCTAGAGCTAAAAATCTTATGGCAACATTTACTCCTTAATTGATAACACTCTACAGGTCACAATTTTCATGATACTTGCATATAAGGTTGCATGGAAACTGTAGATCATCTTTACAGGTCAAAACACTATATATAGGATGGTGGACTGTTATCACATCTAACAAACAAACAAGTAGACGATCTTTACTGTTTTTAGGGTCAAAATAAAATAGCTTTTCCTTGATAACATTCTGCAAGCCAACTGTCATCAAACTTGCCAGTAGATAATCCCTATTCTTTTGGGGTCAGTGCTCAAGGTCACAGTGACCTCTGTTAAATTTTTCTTTATAACATTACAAAAGATTTTCAAAAAAATTTACTCAGAACAGTTTCGTTAGTCTAGTAGAGTGACACTGGCCCTTTTGGGCCACTTTTGTGAAATAATTTTCTGACCTTTTGACCTTATTTTTGAGGAGAGGTTAAACTTGTTAAACCTACTTCAAAACGACCAGAGTTAGAGCTTAGATATTTGTTATATCTTGTGTCAAATCGTGCCCTTGGGGTCAAAATTGACACTGCCAGGGAGCCACTTTTTTACATAGACTTGTATAGGAGAACTTAAGCTTATAAAATCTTTTTGTCCAACACTGCAAAGCCTAGGGCTTAGACATTTGATATATAGCATTGTGTTGTGATCTTTTACCAAGTTTGTTCAAATCATGCCCCTTGGGTCGAAATTGATCATACCCAGGAGGCCACTGGTTTTCAATTAGACTTATATCACAAAAACTTTAAATATCTTCTTAGAGCTTATATATTTAGTGTGTAGCATTGTCTAGGGGATCTCTATCAATGCCCTGGAATCAAAATTGATCATGCCCTGGGAGTCCCTTGTTTTTATACAGAGTCAAACTTTTAAAATCTTCTTTTTGTGACTTTTGCGTGAAGAGCAATGGTTCTCAGGTGAGCGATAGAGCACCATCATGGTCCTCGTGTTTATTACAAACAAAGTGTCAGGGATCAACTCTCTGTCGAAATCTACAAAACACGTATGTTTTTTACAGGTAAATAATATAAGGAAGTAAATAATATAAGGAAGTTCATTTCAGATTTTGTTGGAAAGTCTTGTGAATGTGTGGTGGATTGGTGTGCAAGGAACCCCTGTAAACATGGTGGCAAGTGTATACCTCTAGGCCCAGTTGGGTACGATTGTGAATGTGAACCAGGTTTGTTGGCTTGAATTATTGATCCTTGCTTGAGTTATTGATCCTTGCTTGAGTTATTGATAATTGCTTGAGTTATTGATCATTGCTTGAGTTATTGATCATTGCTTGAGAGTTATTGATCCTTGCTTGAGTAATTGATCATTGCTTGAATTATTGATCCTTGCTTATCACAGAAACAAGTTTTTGCCTCTTGTACCACTCTAGATTTATAATAGACTTGCCCGTCTATCAATTTGGGCTATACCATTTATTGTTCAAAGGGGTTCCCACTAAAATTTCTTTGACTGAATAGTTAACATTTTAGATCATGATCAGACTACCAAAGTGAAGGTAGATCATGATCTGCAGGGGTCCCAGAGGCAAGTGTAAACCAGTGAGAAATGATGATTAATGTTATACATACCAGTCAGTCGGGTTTGAATTTAACACTCTAAAATCATACGTCCACCTGATTTGCTTAAAGGACGTTTTCCTGTATCTTAAAATGCAAATAAAGTTTTTAAAAAGTTGCTGTTTATGCAAAGATTACAATGGGAAAATGAGAAAAACTACTTTCAAATCAGTTAACTGAACTTTTACACTTGAATTAGGTTATAGTGGACCAACTTGTGAAAAAGTAGCGAACCCCTGTGACAGTAACCCGTGCCTTGGTCGGGCCGTCTGCAATTCCACGGCGTCAGACTACATCTGCCAGTGCAAAGGCGGGACTGCCTGGACAGGATCATCTTGCAGAAGTAAGTGTTTCTTTCTATATGTACAACCTGTCACAAGGGTCAACTGGTGAAGACCTCTTGACTTGAAATCGCTAAACCTTTTGCAGATGAACAGTCATGAGGTCAAGACCAGCTACTGACCTGACTATTTGAGAAAAGGGTTCTTCACAGAAGTAGTGGTTTAGTAAACCATAATGTCTGAACAAAGCTAAAATGCGGCTTAAACTGATGTTAAGACCCAAGTTTACAGTCAAAATTGTGCTAACGGTCACCGGTTTCTAGCAGTCACCTGCGGAGAACGGCCAGTCTAAATATGAAAAGAGGTGCTAACTTTTAATTATCACCTTCACATCTGAAGCACACATGTGAAATTAATCCGTTCAAAATGTACGGTAATTGCCAAATATCAGCTCTTTTAATTGCTTGTCTGTTAATTTAGTGCAGAACATGTTCCCAATTTGGAGTCACAGTCTTAATTGTTTATGCAACTAAATAATGCATTTGTTTGATTTATTACAATTAAACTGAAAAACACACACTTTCGACTCGTTAATTAGCCATTGTATTGTAATTCAGAATCGGCAATAAAATAAGAAAATGGCAAAGGGGCCAAATCCACGTTAATGAAATGATCGTTTCCAGTTTTGAAAAAGTGATCAGTAATACAGTCTCTGGATTTTTAAAGCGTTTTAAGGCAGATAAACTAAGTTCTGCCATTGGTGATTTGATACAAAATTATTCTGTATTTGATTTGTCTTGTTGGACCGTTTGCAGAATTAAACCATATGCGCGAAATTCGGATCTATCGTGTTCGGTTAATGCTTATAGCCAGTTTATCTGACAAGTGATGATGAAACTTGATAAACAATATTCAGTATGATGAAACGATGTCAACTGCCCACACCTCCGAACAAAAATCGACCACCTGTGAACAACGGCCACTTTCAAGGTGTCCCTTTACCGGCCGTTGTTCACAGTTTTGACTGTATACTGTAATTATTTTTAATATTTCATGCAACTTTATGTGTTTGAGTATTTTCTTTACTCTAGACGAAAAAAAATTGAGCTGTTAACTTACACGATTGCAGTTTTAATAAGCTTACCTGACTTGACGATTGTGAGACTTTTTTAAAGTAATGACAAGCTATTAAATGTCGCCACTTGATTTTTAGCTTTGTCGTCATTGTCATTGGTTAAGTTTTACGTTTTTGTCACTTACATGGAAACTATCAAAGCTATCACTTTGAAACTTGGAAAACTTGTTCATCTAATACCTTTCTCACATTGTATGCTTAAAATGCTGAGTGTGACCTTTTATGGGGGTTAAAAACATAAAATTTAATGGATTTGTGGCGATTTCAAGAATTGGACATAGCTTCTTCATTTTTATGCTCCTGAAGGATGGCATATTAAAATCTCACCGTCCGTCCGTCTGTGCGTCCCCACTTACAAATTCGTGTCCGGGCTGTAACTCTGTCATGCATTGAAGGATTTTAAAATAACTTGTCACAAGTGTCTAGCACATCAAGACGCGGTGTCTCATCCAAGACCCATGTCCCTACCTCAAAGGTCAAGGCCACACTTGGTGTTTGAAGGTTATGCAATCCACTATATATGCACACATTCGTGTCCGGACTGTAACTTTGTCATGCATTGAAGGATTTTAAAATCACTTGACACAAATGTCTAGCACATCAAGACAATGTTGCGTGCAAGACCCACGTCCCTACTTCAAAGGTCAAGGTCACACTTGCAGTTTGAAGGTAATGGAATCCTGTATATATGCGCACATTTGTGTCCAGACTGTAACTTTGTCATGCATTGAATGATTTTAAAAAAACTTGGCACAAATGTCTAGCACATCAAGACGACGTGTCACGTGCAAGACCCACGTCCCTACCTCAAAGGTCAAGGTCACACTTAGAGTTTGAAGGTAATGGAATGCTGTACATATGCACACATTTGTGTCCGGACTGCAACTTTGTCATGCATTGAGGGATTTCAAAATAACTTGGCACAAATGTCTAGCACATCAAGCCGATGTGTCGCATGGATTTTAAAATTACATACCACAATTATTGAGTACATGGAGAGGATAAAGACTGTGAGACACCTCTTTCAGGGGCATTCGTCACTTGTGAGGGATAGCTCTTGTTTGTTAGATTGATTTCAAATTTTCACAAACAATTAATGTGTAATGTACTTCAAGATTTCAAATGGGTTTTTGAGTCTTACATTTTGGGGGTAGGGGGATATTTGAGTACAGTCAAACTTGTGCTGATGGCCACCTGTCACTAGCGTTCACCTGCCATTTGCCTGACTGAATTTCACCCACACCTCCAAACAAGGTCACTTGTGAACAATGGCCATTTTCATAGTTTCCCTTGACAGGCCGTTGTTCACAAGTTTGACTATTTTTGTTTTTTGTCATTTTTAGCAAGTCTGATTTTTATGCCCCCGAAGGGCGGCATATTAAAATCGCACCGTCTGTCTGTCCGTCTGTCTGTCTGTCCGTCTGTGCGTCCCCACTTACAAATTCTTGTCTGGACCGTAACCCTGTCATGCATTGAAGGATTTTAAAATAACTTGGCACACATGTCTAGCACATCAAGACGACGTGTCGCGTGCAAGACCCACATCCCTACCTCAAAGGACAAGGTCACACTTTGAGTATGAAGTTTATGGAATCCTCTATATATGCACACATTCGTGTCCGGACTGTAACTTTGTCATGCATTGAAGGATTTTAAAATAACTTGGCACAAATGTCTCGCACATTAAGACGAGGTGTCACGTGCAAGACCCACATCCCTAGCTCAAAGGTCAAGGTCATACTTAGAGTTTGAAGGTAATGGATTCCTCTATATATGCATATATGTACACATTCGTGTCCGGACTGTAACTCTGTTATGCATTGAAGGATTTTAAAATAACTTGGCACAAATGTCTAGCACATCAAGACGACGTGTCGCGTGCAAGACCCACGTCCCTAGCTCAAAGGTCAAGGTCATACTTAGAGTTTGAAGGTAATGGATTCCTCTATATAAGCATATATGCACACATTCGTGTCCGGACTGTAACTTTGTCATGCATTGAAGGATTTTAAAATAACTTGGCACAAATGTCTAGCACATCAAGACGCGTGCAAGACCCACATCCCTAGCTCTAAGGTCAAGGTCATACTTAGAGTTTGAAGGTAATGGATTCCTCTATATATGCATATATGCACACATTCGTGTCCGGACTGTAACTTTGTCATGCATTGAAGGGTTTTAAAATAATTTGGCACAAATGTCAAGGACATGAAGACGACGTGTCGCGTGCAAGACCAACATCCCTACCACAAAAGTCAAGGTCACACTTAGAGTTTATAGGTAATAGAATCCTGTATATATGCATACATTTGTGTCCGGACTATAACTTGATCATGCTTCGAAGGATTTTAAAATGACGTAGCACATTTATTGAGCACATGGAGAGGACACAGACTGAGGCACCTCTTTCGGGGGCATTCGTCACTTGTGAGGGACAGCTCTTGTTTAAGTTTTGCTATTAGGTCACTTACATGCAAACTATCAAAGCTTCCACTTTGTAACTTGAAATATCTGTTCACTATCAAATGTACAACAGAATGAAGGAAGAGTTTTAAAAGTTACATATCCCTGTCTTGTATTTAGACTGGATTATTGCCCCTTCTTAACTAAGAAAGTTTCACACAAATAACATTTTTGTAACAGTGAACATAATGCAACCAAATTTAGTGTATAGGAAGTATTTATGTTTTGGGGCTCCAGGGGTCAAGGTCACAGTTACTGAAAATAGGAAAAATGTTATATGTTCAATTATTCTTTAGTTACAGTTGACATAATGTAACCAACTTTTGTTTTCAGTAAGTATTTAAGAAGATCTTTAATTGGGTTGTGTTTTAGGGCTCCTGGGGTCAAGGTCAAAGTCACTG
Organism: Saxidomus purpurata; assembly: GCA_022818135.1. Classification (NCBI taxonomy): domain Eukaryota; kingdom Metazoa; phylum Mollusca; class Bivalvia; order Venerida; family Veneridae; genus Saxidomus; species Saxidomus purpurata. The sequence continues at coordinate 54,328,668 of JAFMSR010000002.1, read as the reverse complement.
TAACTAAAGGTAGAAATACTGTAATTTATTCAATATCTTTAGTTACAACTGACATATTGTAACTAAATTATTAAGTGTGTAATACATATAAAAAAAGACTTTTATTGGGATTGTGTTTTGTGCCATGGGGTCAAGGCCAAGAATCTTTTTCTAAAAATAGAAAATGGGAAAAATACAATATCTTTATTTGCAGTTGAATTAACTTGGTGTCTAAGAAATATTTATGAAAACCTTTTGTTGGATTGTGTTTCGGGATCAAGGTCAAGGACACTATTACTTGAAAAATGGTAATAAATAAACCGTAAAAGGATAAAATCAGACTAGCGTCTGGCACCTGCAGGCGGTGCTTTTGTTTGTGATGTTGTAGTTGTTGAGAGCTTGTACATGTTAAGGTTAGGCTCACATTGACACGCATGTATTTAATTTATTTTACAGCATGTAATACTGATTACACAATGTTGGTAAATGCTGCGATGGGCAACCAAGCCTTGCCTCATTTGAAGACAACATTCAAGATAGACTCCAATGAGTTATCAGTGATGCTGAGCGTCAGGGTGCATTATTCCACTTACACTGTTCCTCTTTCAACATTGTTTGCTCTTGTGGTGTAAGTAATGATATAATTTTTCTTGAAACCAACAGTTACTGTAAACCAATTATTGTAAAGTCATGTTATTACAATGGAAAAAAGGTGTACAATACTATGAGTCTCACACACATTATGTACAGTATATGTATAGGATGGTGCAGTGGCGAGAAGTTAAAACTCTGGACTACCAATCCAGAGGTCCCCGGTTAGATTCTCGGCCGGGGCATTGGAAATTTCAGAAACGCTTTTCAGTGTTTCCCACCTATCTGAGATGAACTGGTTAGAAACCCAGTACTATTAATCATCCAAAGATTAAAATAACTGTACCATTAATCATTCAGATTGAAATGACTGTACCATTAATCATTCAGATTGAAATGACTGTAACATTAATCATTTAAAGTGGTAATAACTGTACCATTAATCATTCAGATTGAAATGACTGTACCGTTAATCATTCAGATTGAAATGACTGTACCATTAATCATTCAGATTGACATGACTGTAACATTAATCATTCAAAGTGGTAAAGGCTAAAGGGGGGTTGAAACAGTAAAGGAACAAAGCATAGAAACAGAAACAACCTCAAGGAAAACCAAAAAAGAAACGTTATCATAAAAGAAAAAAACCACATTTACACAGTTTAACCAAAAAAAAGGGAAAAACGAATATAAAAAACCTGCCGTATTGGTGACGCCATAAACAAGGCTACAGCTCGTGGTCATAGGCGCTTTTCGACGCAGACGAAACCCACGTGATTAATTTTGTCTTTATTATTGGTCAGTGTTAGCGATGCTTTACATAACTTTCATTGCATAGTTGGGTGAAGGGGGGGCGGTCTTATTTATAAGCCTACTTTTACTTTAGTATGTAGTAATTAAAATGGGTTTTCATTAATTATTCACGTTGACAACATATGTATATAAACTTCAAAATGTTTAGAGATAGCAAAACAAAGGGGGGGGGGGTTTATCTGAGACTTTGATGACTGGCCGTAGGGTCCGTAAACAAAGCAAAAAAAAACCGAACCTTCAAGTTTGTGGAAAAGGGGGTTATGTAAATATTCTATGAATATGTCAAAAGTTTTGAATTACGGTCGAAACGAGCATCTGGTTAGTGTTTGTATCAATTAATACTATTATTTATTCATTAAAGGGAGTTGTTCAAACATAATACATAGTTTTAAACAATAATAATGTGGCGCCCTTTTGTTTGCAACCCCATGGTACAAAATTAAAACCTATTCAATACTGGCCTTGCTCCGACGCGCCAATAACTGTTCCATTAATCACTCAAAGATAGAAATGACTGTACCATTAATCATTCAAAGTGGTGATGGCTGTACCATTAATCATTCAAAGTGGTGATGACTGTACTATGAATCATTCAAATTTTTAAATAGATGTTCCATTAATCATTCAAAGATTGAAATACATGTAAATGTACCATTAATCATTCAAAGATTGAAATAGCTGTACCATTAATCATTCAAAGTTGTGACGACTGTACTATTGATCATACATTTTTTTAAATAAATGAACCATTTATCATTCAAGGATTGAAATAATTGTCCAATTAATCATTCACAGTGGTTATGGCTGTACCTTTAATCATTTAACGTGGTGATGAATGTACCATTAATCATTCAAAGATTGAAATAAATGTACCATTAATCATTCAAAGATTGAAACAAATGTACCATTAATCATGCAAAGTGGTGATGGCTGTACCATAAATCATTTAAAGATTGAAATAACTGTACCATTTATCATTCAAAGTGGTGATGACTATATTATTAATCATTGAAAGGGATGATGACTGAAAATTTGGTTGAAAAGAAAGAGTCTATGACTGCGGGCAAGGGAAAGCAAATTTTAGTTATATTTGAAATGTTAATATACACAGGGTTACCTTGAAATGTTGATATACACAGGGTTATCTTGGAAGGGGTCAGGGGGTAAGGGCTGTGTGTTTCAAATGGTTCTGTTTCATTCAAGAGGGATTCTGTAATAGAGGCTTGACAACATATAAGCAATACAATGTACTATTAATGTTTGTGTGTTCTCATCAAATTAAATCTATTTTTTCAGAACTCCTAACTTGCAATGGACTGCTGGTGAAACTTCAGATTTTTCACTAACGCTGTCTCGTTTTGGAGTACATGTAACATACAGAGATAGTGAACCTGTCGGTATACTGTTTAATGAGGACTTTGGAGAAATCCTTTTTGATGGAGAATGGCACCATGTGGGAATATCAATCAACTCTGAGGGAATGTTGAGTGCAACCATTGATGCACTTACAAACAGTGAACCAGTGAATACTAGCAGGCCTTTCTCGCTTAATTACAAGTAAGTTTGTAGTAATGACAAGTAGCAGTAGTAATGAGAAACAGCAGTAGTAATGACAAACAGCAGTAGTAATGAGAAGCACCAGTAGTAATGAGAAGCAGAAGTAGTAATGACAAGCAGCAGTAGTATTGACTATTAGCAGTAGTAGTGAGAAGCAGCTGTAGTTATGACAAGCAGCAGTAGTAATAAGAAGCAGCAGTAGTAATGACAAACAGCAGTAGTAATGAGAAGCACCAGTAGTAATGAGAAGCAGAAGTAGTAATGACAAGCAGCAGTAGTATTGACTCAGTTTGAGAGCAGCTAGTTATGACAAGCAGCAGTAGTAATAAGAAGCAGCAGTAGTAATGAGAAGCAGCAGTAGTAATGAGAAGCACCAGTAGTAATGAGAAGCAGCAGTAGTAATGAGAAGCAGCAGTAGTAATGACAAGCACCAGTAGTAATGACAGGCAGCAGTAGTAATGAGAAGCAGAAGTAGTAATGAGAAGCATCAGTAGTAATGAGAAGCACCAGTAGTAATGAGAAGCAGCAGTAGTAATGAGAAGCAGCAGTAGTAATGAGAAGCACCAGTAGTAATGAGAAGCAGAAGTAGTAATGAGAAGCAGAAGTAGTAATGAGAAGCAGCAGTAATTATGACAAGCACCAGTAGTCATGAGTCATCTAAGATGAAAAAAACTAGGTCACGCTGTCAAATCTAAAAACCTTGTGTATGCTATAGAGGTTACATTTTTCATTGAACCTTTATGAAACTTGGTCAGTATAATTTCCTTGATCAACTCAAGGTTAAATTCGAACATAGGTCATCTAGGTCAAAAACTAGGTCACTGGGTGAAATTGTAGAAAAACCATGTCTATCTTCATGAAACTTTGTCAGTAAGATTTTCTTGATGAAATTTAGGTAAATTATGAATATGGGTAATCTGAGGTCAAAAACTAGGTCACCGGCTTAAAAATCTTGTGTATGCTATACAGGTGACATTTACAACCCAATCATCATGTAAATTGGTCAAAAGGTTTGCCTCGTCAAGGTCAAACAGAATGTTTGTGTTAATGATATATAGTTTAGAGTTGAAGTTTGGTCACATGTTGTCATAAGTCGCAGATGAGCAATATACGGCCATCTTGGCCCTCTTGTTTCACAAACATATGTGTCAATGCTATTTCTCAGTAACCACAGTCTGAAGTCACAATAGAAAGCATATCACCTACAAGAGAGTGATTTTTGTTAGCCTATATAGTCAGTCCTGCCCGTGCGACCACCTTAGTTAAGCAACAACCTAACATGTGCAACCATTTTATGTCTTTAGAGACCACAATTTCAGCTTCCCCTGTTTGGTCAATACAATACACAATCTTCTCCTCCTCAGAATTGAAGCCATGATCCATATCACACCTGTCCATACAAGTATTAAGGACAGGTTTAGCTTCAAGGTTACAATTATATATATAATTAAGTTATAATTAATGTTAAACATAATAGGTAGGTATAGTGAAACGAACGACAAACAAAGAATTATGTTAAAGTTTTATTTCAATTCCTACGTTTCGACCATAATTATGGTCTTCATCAGGGATACAAAGTGACAGCAATGTTGTACTGAAGTATAAAACAAAAGGTGTTTTTTGGTCACGTGATTAAAATCTAAAAATAGAACGAAATTAAAAGGAGTAAGTTTACATGTCTTTTTGATGTGTACTGTTCGTATGATTTAATTGTTATCAAAGATTCCATAAATGTTCAGTTCCTTTTGATACTCGAATTCATCTTGGATGATGGTGTCCGCACTCGAGACTGCTGATACAGTTATAAGTTATAATTAAGTTTGATTAATATGTACTGTTAATTGGGTTATTTTTGTGTGACAAAAATTTCACAATTTATGTGCTTGACAGACTTATTCACAAATTTTATATTAAAGCTGCTCACTCCCAGATTTTGGTTAAAAAATAAATTTCTTAAAACTGTATGAAAATAATGTGTTTTAGAACATATGGTGATCTAAAAAGTCTCCAGTATAAATTCATGTCATGTACATCTCTAAGTTTCGAAAAATACGCTCCCAAATTCAATATAAACATATAGTGTAGCGGTGCCGTGTAACCGACCTTTTCAATCGATTTCTGCCAATTTCTACCTAGATTTTTGCTTGTTTTTATGCCCCCGAAGGGTGGCATATTAAAATCGCACCGTCTGTCCGTCCGTCCGTCCGTCTGTGCGTCCCCACTTACAAATTCGTGTCCAGACTGTAACTCTGTCATGCATTGAAGGATTTTAAAATAACTTGGCACAAATGTCTAGCACATCAAGACGACGTGTCGCGTGCAAGACCCACGTCCAACCTCAAAGGTGAAGGTCACACTTGGAGTATGAAGGTTATGGAATCCTCTATATATGCACACATTCCTGTCCGGACGTAACTTTGTCATGCATTGAAGGATTTTAAAATAACTTGGCACACATGTCTAGCACATCAAGACGACGTGTCGCGTGCAAGACCCATGTCCCTAGCTCAAAGTCCGCACTGTAACTTTGTCATGCATTGAAGGATTTTAAAATAACTTGGCACAAATGTCTAGCACATCAAGACGACGTGTCGCGTGCAAGACCCACGTCCCTACCTCAAAGGTCAAGGCCACACTTAGAGTTTGAAGGTAATGGATTCCTCTATATATGCACACATTTGTGTCCGGACTGTAACTTTGTCATGGCTTGAAGGATTTTAAAATAATTTGGCACAAATGTCTAGCACATCAAGACAACGTGTCACGTGCAAGACCCACATCCATACCGCAAAGGTCAAGGTCACACTTAGAGTTTATAGGTAATGGAATCCTGTATATATGCATACATTTGTGTCCAGACTATAACTTTATTATGCTTTGAAGGATTTTAAAATAACTTGGCACAAATGTCTAGCACATCAAGCGGATGTGTCGTGTGCAAGACCCAAGTCCCTACCTCAAAGGTCAAGGTCACACTTAGTGTTTAAAGTAATGGAATACTGTATGCATGATTACTCTGTCATGCATGGAAGGATTTTAAAATTACATAGCACATTTATTGAGCACATGGAGAGGACACAGACTGTGAGGCACCTCTTTCGGGGGCATTCGTCACTTGTGAGGGACAGCTCTTGTTTTATTCTAGCCTTTAGTTTTATAATTATGAATAAGAATTTCAATTTTATTGAAAAATATTTTTTTACAACGGTTACTGAGAGTGAGCAGCTTTAAGGAAAAGATTATTCTCTATTCTAACACAAGCGGCTGCTTTTCCTATATAAACATATAGGGAAAAGCCTGTATTTTATTAAACGATAAAATACAGCACGTTTTTCCAAGGACGACGTGCCGTAAATGACGTAACATCGTGACGTATGTAAACAAGCGCGTCCAATCGTATCTCGCGTTTTAAGGTTACTGTGATGTACTACTACGCGTTAAATAAAGTTCGGGATTGTTTTCAAAGAAAATTACGTGTTAGAATCGAAATAATAAATTGTTCCCTATATTTTATCGTTGAATAAAATACAGTCAGTCATTTGGATGCGAAAAATTAAATCACTCGTGCTACGCACTCGTGATTTAATTACTACGCATCCAAATTCCTGACTATATTTTATTCAACGATAAAATACAGGGAGGCATTTATTATTTCTTAAATATCAAATAAATGTGAAATAAATCAGTTGTAAGCTTTATAAATTAGGGAAGTTGGAAGTTTGCGAAAATAGTGAAAATTAAACCATCACGAATAATACCAAAATTACAGTAGATATAATATTATGTATGATGACTTCTTTGAAATTATTAAGAAATTAAAGGGCATTCTTTGAATCATAATGATCATGCTTTTGTTCAGTCTGCTTCATTTTCAGAATAGATTCATTTTTCTTGCAATTACATGTGTGTGTTTTCATGTAAAGTCTATAATGCAGTAAGGTTCATAAATTAGTATGAGAATGCCTATAGTGATATTAATTTAAACCTTAACTTCCATGTTACCAGAACTACTTCTTAATATCATAACTTAAACCACTGTTTTGTCTTTAGTTGTTGCAGTGGCAGACTTTCGGTTAGTTGTAAAAAGCCGTTTTTTTTTAATTTACCGTTTTCTTGCAGCGCACAAATTTTCCTGGGTAATGGTTACATAGCAGAATATCAGCTTGTCGAGGTATATGACAAGTACTTGGATAAGAGCGTGTTCGCCGAGGCATTGGAGAATAAGAGACCAGACATCCAACCAATTCAAATGTTCTGCAACTATGAGGTGGTACCCACGGCCAAGCTGAATGTTGAGCCCCTTACAGAAATCATTGGGGGTAAGTTGAAATCTACAGTCAAACCTGTGTCTATGATCACCTCAATATGATGACAATCTTTTGTATGAGGATGAGTCATAGAAAAAAAAGTGCACTAACACCTGTGTAAAAAGGCCACCTGTCTGTCTGACTGCTTAACATACTTGCTTCAGTTTTTTTGTCATGTAGGTTATGCAATAAATAGAATAGGGTACTAGTCAAATGATTGAGATAAAATCTGCTGCTTGGCAATTAAAGTCTGCGACTAGTCAGTTAAAGTCTGCACCTAGTCAGTTAAAGTCTGCACCTAGTCAGTTAAAGTCTGCACCTAGTCAGTTAAAGTCTGCTGCTAGGCAGTAAAAGTCTGCTGCTAGTCAGTTTAAGTCTGCAACTAGTCAGTTTAAGTCTGCAACTAGTCAGTTTAAGCCTGCACCTAGTCAGTTAAAGTCTTTAGCTAGGCAGTAAAAGTCTGCTGCTAGTCAGTTAAAGTCTGCATCTAGTCAGTTAAAGTCTTTAGCTAGGCAGTAAAAGTCTGTGGCTAGGCAGTTAAAGTCTGCATCTAGTCAGTTAAAGTCTTTAGCTAGGCAGTAAAAGTCTGTGGCTAGGCAGTTAAAGTCTGCATCTAGTCAGTTAAAGTCTTTAGCTAGGCAGTAAAAGTCTGTGGCTAGGCAGTTAAAGTCTGCACCTAGTCAGTTAAAGTCTTTAGCTAGGCAGTAAAAGTCTGTGGCTAGGCAGTTAAAGTCTGCATCTAGTCCGTTTAAGTCTGCACCTAGGCAGTAAAAGTCTGCACCTAGTTAGTTAAAGTCTTTGGCTAGGCAGTAAAAGTCTGTGGCTAGGCAGTTAAAGTCTGCACCTAGTCAGTTTAAGTCTGCACCTAGTCAGTTTAAGTCTGCACCTAGTCAGTTTAAGCCTGCGGCTAGTCAGTTAAAGCCTGCAGCTAGTCAGTTAAAGTCTGCTTTAGCCTGTTAAACCTGAAAATTTGAAACCACTTGTAAAATCCAATGTTAGGCGTTTGCAACCAGATTTGGTTAAGATCAGGTTGCTCACAGTTACCGACTGATCTTAAAGCATAATGTTCACATGTATTTCAATGTAACTTTTATAAATATCTAAGTGTTCAAGAACAACTTCGTGAAACCATTTCATAGCTGCTCAAATTATTTTTTTCCTTTCTGAACTCTGGTTGCCATGGCAGTGGAAGAGAACTTAAAAAATCTTCTTCTCAAGAATTGGAAGGCCTAGAGCTTAATAGATATTTAGTATGTGACATTACCTGTTGGACCTTGAATTATGACCCCCTGTTGCACTATAAAGTGCACTTGTTTTTTTACCTAGGCTTCTTTGGGACAGCTTTAAAAACCTCTTCTTTGAAACCATAAGGCCTAGAGCTTAGATATTTAGGCATTGGCATTGCCTAGTGGACCTCAACTAAGATAGTTAAAAATTATCTCCCCTGGCTCAAAATTGAACCCACACATGGGTCTCTTGATTTCACATAGGTTTATATAGGTAAAACTTTTAAAATCTTTATTACTGAAATCACAAGGCCTAGAGCTTAGATATTTGGCATGCATCATTGCCTAGTGGACCTCTACCAACAATGCTAAAATCATGCCCCCGAGGTCAAAATTGACCCTTTCAAGGATTGATGACCTTTTATTATATCCAGTGGTAGCTAGGTAAGTGATACAGGGCCATCTTTGCCCTCTTTTCTTTTGTGCTTAGAATGGGCTATTTTGATCACTCAAAATACTTCGTCTGTTCAAATCTTCTTATGAAAAACCACTGCACTAATTTTAATTAAACTTCACATGAATGTTTCCTAGATGACCCTCATCAAAGAGTAGTTCCAATAAGAACAGAAAAAACTTCAGTGACTTCCCCTAGGAACAAGTGACTTCCTTAGCAACTAGTGACTTCCCCTACATTCTAGCACCTTCATTTATTTGCTAATCCTAATAATATTCATACAAGATTATTTATGACTGTAGTTTCTTGGATGAATTTAATTATGGGTGTGATTGGATCAATACTTCCAGAGTTATGGCCCCTGATTTAACAAAAATTGCAATCTTCAACTATGTTAACACTCCAGCACTAATCTGAATCATTTCTGTACATAATGTTTGTGGCTATACGATCAAGGATAAGCTAAACTGAGGTAATACTTAGAAAATTATAGGCCCTGATTCAACAAAAAGTTGCAATATTCAATAAAGCTCGCATCCTAGCACCTGTATTTCTTCACTAATACTTATCTAAGATACCCTGTACTATATGACTGAAAAATCCAGGCCAAGATTTTAGTCATATGCCCTTCGCCACGAACTACTGACCTGTTTTCATTCATTTGAAGTTACAAGAAAGAAATTTGGACCAGTCATTTACTGATTCAAATATCGCTCTTCTGAGGTCAAATATTAGTAACTACTTGGTGATTTTTTTTAGCAATTGTTTCTCAGCTGAGCATTCAAGGGCTATCATGGCCCTCTTGTTACTTTGTCTGCATAATAATTATACACAATTCTGACCTCATTTTTCAGCTCAGCATCTTAAACTAAAAATAAACCTGTATGTTTTTTTATTTTTCAGAAAAAAATCCTAACCTAGATGTGCCAATACTGAATTGTGATGCTGTTGAGGATGTTTATTACACAGCAACTGAGAGATTGACGTCTGCCAGCTCTATTGAAGATTTAAATGATATCATTAAAGTTGTACAGAATGGATCTTTGACTTATAAGAATTCGCTTGCTCAAAGTATGTATATTTCATTGCATTAACTAAAACTGAGACAGATGTTAACTTTCTAGTTTGCACAGTAACTACACATGATGTGCCGACAGTGCATGTGGATTTCACAAATACATTTTATCAGAGTTATTGTCCTTTTTGACCCGGCTCGGTAGTATCGCTTGATTTTACAATGGTTTATATAGGAAAATCTTTAAAAATCTAATTTTTGAAAGTACAAAACATAGAGCTTAGATATTTGGAATGTCACACTATGTAGTGAACTTCTTCAGTCATTGTTCAAATCAGTATTATAAAAATCTTTTTTTTTTTTCAAAAAATTCAAACTTGAGAGCTTAGATATTTGGGTTGGAGCATTATGTAGGTGTCCTTTATTTTCAAATGATGCAATAAAGGTCAAAAGTTGACCTGTCTTAGAGCAGGAAATATATATACAGTTAACTCTGTATATTACAAACTACTTGGGACCAATTAAATTTGTTCGCTATTTTTATGCCTCCGAAGGGTGGCATATTAAAATCACACCGTCTGTCCGTCCTTCTAATCTAAACCCTGCAATTTGAAAAATTTATTGTCAGAAACCGCATTGCCTAGAGTTTTCGTATTCTGCCCATTGTATCTTAAAAGACAAATTTATGCAAATCATACCCTTTTGGTTAAAATAGGCCTGGACAGGCAAACATTTATTTTTACATTGACAAAATCATAAGAAAATCTTTAAAATCTTATTATAAGGCATATATATAGAGCCTAAATACATTGTATGTAGTCTTGTTATTACCAACTGATTACCGGTTATATCATAATTGGCCTTTGCTGTTCATTTCAATGCTACATTTTGGAAGATTTTATTGAATCTGTTTTCTTTCAGCCCTGACATGGAGTGGCTGTCCTGTGATCATTACTGGTAAAAATGAAACAACAGGGAATTACGGAGAATGTCGATTTAATCTCTACGTGAGATGTATGTATCAATTATTAATCTAACTTTGATCTTTAACTTTGGGGTTTTTTTTTTTGTTGTACTGGTTTACTGATGACCTAAAGTTGCACACCATTAAATGTGTCAGATTGATTCACAGATGTTTTATTAACCAACTATGATTTATATACAGTGAAACTGGATGCAAAAGTTTTATTTCTGAAGTATCGAAAAATGTATTTGTGTATTCTCAAATTGGTGGGGAAAATGGCTTCCATAAATATAGCAAAAATTTAATTAGTGTTGGTATGCAAGAGTTTGTATGATTACAGTTTTCAGGGTCACCATTCATCTTCCAGTGGTTAGAGTCGCTGACTTGTAGTCACTGTAAACTCTCACTGATTGAGGCTCATTGGTTCAAAGCCCTGTTACTGACCATTATCTCTTGTTGTGAGAACATTTGCTGTCTCTTTTGGAGAATAGGAGTCTTGTACTTTTTCTTCCGAGGAATGATGGTTAGATAAACCGCCCGCCTGTAAAAATGACTAAAATATGGTCGGAACAGGTGTTAATCTCATAAATAACAAAAAAATCAGGGTACTGTGTATTAGCTGAAGTCTTCCAGGGCTAGAAACGTCAAATGTTTAGTCAAAATATCTTGACCAGGACCCAGTTGTTTGAAAATTTAATCATTATTTGAGCATAAAATGTGCTGTTTTTGCCTATTTTGCCGGTGTTTGAACAGGAGGAAAAACATGTGAGACAACTATATTCATGTTTGAAAGCAATTTCTTATTACAGATAATTCCGTGTGTTCAGCGGTTATAGCTGATAGCAGCGTTTCAACACCATCATGTCCTATTAATAGTAACACCAATTCAATTTGTGGCGTTTCATGTAGTAGCAATTCACAACAGCTAGCTGCACCAACACCTAACTACTTGATTTGTGGAACTCTAGGCGTTTTCGACTACAGGACACCATTTGCTGATGTTACATTGCCAAGTTGCATGAGTAAGTTTTCAGTTTAAAATTTTAATTTTCTTAGAAAAATTTAGATGTCTGTAATTAATTTCATGGCCTGGCTGTATTGCCCAGTTTCATGCGTGTTATGCTGTAATTGTATTGTATAGGTGGAAGGTTTGTTTAAGATGCATCAAAATGTTTCTGGAAAGTCACATTAGAAATATATGATCTGTTGTATAGGATGCACTTAGTATTATGACAAAATGAATTATGCTTTCGAAATCTGTAAGGACATTTTGCCAAAATGGCCATTTTGTGATGCCGTTTTCACAACAAAATTATGTCTGGTTTTTGGGGCAGAAAACTTCAAAGCCCTTGAAATAGTTCTTGAACTGTAGAGTGACATTATTGTTTTTATGCTATGGTTGTTTGTCTGTCACTCATCTGTACGTCTGTCCCTAAACTTCTTCATGATAACACACTACATGTCATATTTTTCATTTCATTTTCATAAGGTGCCATCAACCTGTAGATGATCCCTGTTGTTTCAAAAGGTTAGCGGGTCAAGATCATTGTGACCCACCTTTGAAAATTATTTCTACTAAATATTTTGAGATCTAGATCACGGAATTTTATAGTCTTTAAACTTCAGAGGATGATTGGTCTTACCAAGTAGATGATCCCTTCTGTTTTTGGGGTCAGTTCAAAGATTAAGGTCACAGTGACCTCTGTTATCTTTTCCTTGGTAACACTTGACAGGTCAAAATTTTCATTTGGCATTTATGAACCATTGCTCAGAAGGTAGCATGCAACCTGTGTATGATCCCTATTTTTTTATTCCCTCAGGGTGGCATTATAAAATCCAACCATCCGTCAGGACATCCGTCCGTAGGTCCGCCCTTACATTTCTTCATGTCCAGGTTGTAACTTTGTCATCCATTGAGGGATTTTATATAACATCTTGGCCCTCTTGTTTCACATGTATTCATGAATGGTGTAAGACTTAGTTAAAAGTTAGGCATATAACAAATCATATAAAGTTTTGACTCTTTACCCACAGGGGTCAATAATGCTAAAAATATAAAAACCTTTATACTTGTATTTCAGCCCCTGTTGCAGCAAGATATCAGCTAAATATTTCAATGCAGTTTACGTTAGACATCAACTGCGCATCGGTCTCGCCTCAAACACTTCAACAACTGGAAGATAAATTACGTGAAAACTTTAAGGAGGATGTGAAGCAAAAGTGGAACAATGTATGCACTGATGATGATTGCACAAACCTTCAAGACTTGAAGTATGAATGTGATACCATAAATACCAAAAGAGTCTCTGTGATGTTCTCACTGAACTTGCTAAGGTATGTCCTGATAAATCTCTAAATAAAAGTAAAAACAGTAAAATGTGCTTATCTGGCACCTGCTCACAACGAGTGTACTGGTCACGATCCCTTTGGTCCAAAAATTGCATAGTAGTCATAATCCCCTTAATGAATTTTACAAGTGGCAAAGCATAATATTGAATAAAAAAAATTACTGAATGTTTTATTTGTCTCTAGTTTAACTTTACTTTAGAGAATGATTGAAAAAAATTAAAATTATTGAAATTAAAATGTAAAATCCAGCGAGGGGATTATGACTACTATGCCATTTTTGGACCAAGGGGATTATGACCAAGAGAATTTTGAGTGTCTCCCGCTCACAACTACCGGTATGCAAGGAACCATATTTGAAGAAGCAATATGTAATCAAGGTGAACTGTTGTGATTGCTTGATGTCCTTGCCTGACCCCACTTAACATTGTTAACACCCTATATATATATGGTCAAATCAAAAGAAAACTTTGTTAACATTCTAGAGGTCACATTTGACCCTTAATCATTATGAAAATATGTCAGAATGTTTGTCTTCAAAGTTTGAATCTTGGTTACCTGGGATCAAGAACTAGCTCACCAAGTCAGATCATAGAACAGGGGGTGGGATGTTAAGTTGTTGCTGATTCACTTTAAGCGATGTTTTTGGTGCATGATCATAAAAATGGCGGACTGAAGGTAGATTTTTGATCTCCGTGTTTAACTGCAAAAGAGACAGCTACCAAAATTGGGATTGACCTTGAATTTCCCAGCCATAAAGTATTTATAATAGAAGGCAAAGCGTCAAAAAATGAAGCAGTTGTGTTTCAGTAACATTTCAGAACATGCGAGTCTTCAAATACCACATATAGTGGGCGAAAATCTCTCTTCAAACAAGAAAATATTTGCCTAGTGACATGTGTAAACAAACCGCCTGACAAAGGTTTTGCTTCAATAACTTTTTATGCCCCCCACAAAGTGGGGTGCATATAGCGTTGCACTTGTCCGTCCGTCCGTCCGTCAGTCCGTCCGTCCGTCCGTCCGTCCGTCCGTCCGTCCGTACGCCCGAAATCTTGTGAACGCAACCCTCTTAAACCGGATGGCAGATTTTGCTTAAACTTCCAGGGATGAACAACCTTAATGTGTAGATGGTAGTAAAGGAAGGAATTTTCGGGCGACCAAATTTAACAGAATTATGGCCCTTTGTTGATTTTTTCACTATATATCTGTGAACGCAACTCCTCTTAAACCGGATGGCAGATTTTGCTTAAACTTCCAGGGATGAACAACCTTAATGTTAGATGGTAGTAAAAGAAAGGAATTTTTGCTGCGACCAAATTTAACAGAATTATGGCCCTTTGTTGATTTTTCACTATATACTATGTAGAAATTTTGTGAACGCAACTCCTCTTAAACCGGATGGCAGATTTTGCTTAAACTTCCAGGGATGAACAACCTTAATGTGTAGATGGCAGTAAAGGAAGGAATTTTTGCTGCGGCCAAATTTAACAGAATTATGGCCCTTTGTTGATTTTTTCACTATATACCATATAGAAATTTTGTGAACGCAACTCCTCTTAAACTGGTTGGCAGATTTTGCTTAAACTTCCAGGGATGAACAACCTTAATGTGTAGATGGTAGTAAAGGAAGGAATTTTTGTTGCGACCAAATTTAACAGAATTATGGCCCTTTGTTAAGTTTTTCACTATATACCATATAGAAATATTGTGAACGCAACTCCTCTTAAACCGGATGGCAGATTTTGCTTAAACTTCCAGGGATGAACAGCTTTAATGTGTAGATGGTAGTAAAGGAAGAAATTTTTGTTGCGACCAAATTTAACAGAATTATGGCCCTTTGTTGATTTTTTCACTATATACCATATAAATTTGTTGCGACCAAATTTAACAGAATTATGGCCCTTTGTTGATTTTTTCACTAATACCATATAAATAATTGAACATATAAATTTTACATTTGTAATTTAATTTAACATGTACATAAGGTTACCTGTAGATCATTTTAGGTATATGTACAGAAATGAAACAGTGGAATGAAAAAGTTCCACATAAAAATCTTACATACAGATATGCTTGCTCATGAGCACATCTGCACAGTGGGGGCATCCGTGTCCTTTGGACACAATTCTAGTTTATTTCTTTACCTACGAACTTGAAATAAAAAACTGAGTGATGCATATCAACAGTAGGGCTGAAACGGCATAAACAATTGCCAGAAATATTCATGTATTACTTCTTACCAGGTGAAAATGCAAACACGGAGATCAAAAATCAACCTTCAGTCTGCAATTTTTATGATCATGCACCGAAAACCTCGCTTAAAGTGAAACAGCAACAACTTAACGTCCCACCCCCTGATAGAAAAACCTTGTTAACACCCTTAAATACACATTTTCTACCCAATCATTTTGAAAAATTAGGTTAAATGTCTGACTTGATGAACTCTTAAGTCAAGTTTGAATGTAGGCCACCTGCGGTCAAAAATTAGGCCGTCTGGTTTAATCATCAAAAGACTTTGTGAACAATCTAGAGGCCACGTTTGTATCCAATCATGATGAAATTTGGTCAGAATATTTGTCTTGTTAAATGCTAGGTTATGTTTTAAACTGGGTCATGTCAAAAACGTGGTAACTTAGTTAAATTACAGAAAAATACTTGTCAACATTCTGGAATCCTCACTTTTGTGTCCAGTCATCTTCTAAGTTGGTCAGACTGTTTGTTTTGATGAAATCTAGCTCAGGATCTAAACTGTCAATGTTCAATCATGTCTTACTTTTACAAATTTCAGCACAAAAGTATCTGCAGTTGGAGGTGGTGAGGTTGAAAATGTGGAAGCACTCAGGCTTATAATACTGGTTGATAAGGATATTGATGTGGAGGTAAGACAGATTTTTATCGCCGTATTTTCCTCCCTGACTCTGCTAAAGTTTCACAATGGACTTTTCCATCTTTCAGTTTATGAACTGGTTTGTGAACTTACCAGATATCACTGCATGGATGGGAAGGGTTGACAGCAATTAACACTTCCCGCAGGCTAGATATGCCATGCAACAGACATGGAGGATCAAACCCACTGTTTCTTTCCTTTTGTCTGATATAGCACCCAGTTTTTTTTGTTTGCCAATATAATGTAAAGTAAACTTCTGAACCTTACTTTTCAGAATGGTCAAGTTTTTGTGAACAAGTACATAGACGCTTAGGCAATGGAGCCAAGAGTTAATAAAAACAATCTTGTTCAGATTTCATAAAAGTTAAAGCAAATTTAATAAATATGGATCATCTTCAATTTTTATCTACTATAACATTGGCAACATAATGAGAAATGTCAAGGACAATACAGAAGCCAATCATCAATACTGAAGTATGATAAACAGTATAATATTTGACTGTATTACATCTTTTCCATCGTTCTTGGTTAGTAACCTAAACTTTTGCTTTAAATGTCACTGAATTGTTCATCGATCCTGTGATGGCAGGCTTTCATTTTTTAGCTCGACTATTCGAAGAATAAGAAGAGCTATCCTAGTCACCCGAGCGTCGGCGTCGGCGTAACCACTTATGTTAAAGTTTGCGTACCACCTCAAATATTTTCAAAGTCCATTGACATATGGCTTTGAAACTTTGCACACTTGTTCAGCATCATGCCCCCAACCTGTACACCGGAGGAGATAACTCTATCAAGAATTTTGTCAAAATTATGCCCCTTTTTCTACTTAGAGTTTACGTTAAAGTTTGCGTACCACCTCAAATATTTTCAAAGTCCATTGACATATGGCTTTGAAACTTTGCACACTTGTTCACCATCATGCCTTCAACCTGTACACAGTAGGAGATAACTCTATCAAGCATTTTGACAAAATCATGCCCCTTTTTCTACTTAGAGTTTACGTTAAAGTTTGCGTACCACCTCAAATATTTTCAAAGTCCATTGACATCTGGCTTTGAAACTTTGCACGCTTGTTCACCATTATGCCCCCAACCTGTACACAGGAGGAGGTAACTCTATCAAGCATTTTGACAAAATTATGCCCCTTTTTCGACTTAAAACTTACGTTAAAGTTTGCGTACCACCTCAAATATTTTCAAAGTCCATTGACATCTGGCTTTGAAACTTCGCACACTTGTTCACCATCATGCCCCCAACCTGTACACAGGAGGAGGTCACTGTATCAAGCATTTTGACAGAATTATGCCCCTTTTTCGACTTAGAATTTATGTTAAAGTTTGCGTACCACCTCAAATATTTTCAAAGTCCATTGACATCTGGCTTTGAAACTTCGCACCCTTGTTCACCATCATGCCCCCAACCTGTACACAGGAGGAGGTAACTCTATCAAGCATTTTGACAAAATTATGCCCCTTTTTCGACTTAAAACTTACGTTAAAGTTTGCGTACCACCTCAAATATTTTCAAAGTCCATTGACATCTGGCTTTGAAACTTTGCACACTTGTTCACCATCATGCCCCCAACCTGTACACAGGAGGAGGTCACTGTATCAAGCATTTTGACAGAATTATGCCCCTTTTTCGACTTAGAATTTATGTTAAAGTTTGCGTACCACCTCAAATATTTTCAAAGTCCATTGACATCTGGCTTTGAAACTTCGCACCCTTGTTCACCATCATGCCCCCAACCTGTACACAGGAGGAAGTCACTGTATCAAGCCTTTTGACAGAATTATGCCCCTTTTTCCACTTAGAATTTACGTTAAAGTTCCAGGATGGATATTATTTTATATTGTCAATCACTGAGAATAGTCGAGCGCGCTGTCTACTGACAGCTCTTGTTTTTTCTGTATTAAATTTTGCTGATTGAAATATGCCTGCTAACATAAAGGACAGTAATAGCTCTAACAACTACTGATGTAAGAGTTAAGCGCCAAGTTTTTAAATAAGGCAAATATAAGTGTTGCTTACTTGTTCCATAGATATTTTTGATTTTCTTATGTGAAATAAATGAACAAGTGATACAGTTTTTACCTCTCCATACTGCCTTAATTGCCATATATACGAGTTTGGTATGCCCGCTAATGTCTTCGAGATCTTATAGGCTACTGAGACTGACAGAAGCTGGTAACGCTCCAGATCTTAATCTACTGAAAATTATTTTTAACAATTTGGACAACAAAAGTACAACAAATGTAGTCTAACAAAGGTCAAATTGAGAAAAGAGATTTTTGTGAGAACGTCCCCGTAAAAGATCTCTCGATTATATCCTCAGAACACGGGTTACATTTATTTTCACGTTTTATATGTTGAAAAATCATCGGAGGTCAACAAAGAGAAGAGGACAGTGAATTGTTCTCACAACATACTTACTGTCCTCACAATGTGGGTTTTATGATTAACAAAAGTCCTCCCTTGTTCTGCTGTTGTGTTAAAACAAATTGGTATGAACTAAAGGTGACAATGTAGAGTTGATTTATTTATGAGATTATTTTCTTCTTTTTTTTTCAGACGGTAGTTGGCGCAGTCCTTATTGAAACAACTGTTCAAATTCACCAGAGAGTAGTATGTGCTCCAGGAAATAGACTTGCTGAATCAGAAGACGTTGATGTGTGTGGTATGTACTTCTTTCCAATTTGAAAAGGTTCTTTAGATAAAGTCAGAATATCTTGTTGTAATGTGTCAGTTTCATGTGAAAAGTCTAGACATCTGCTTAAAAGTTGTGCCATAAGCTTTACATATAATATCTTAATGTCAGCTTCACTAAATAAGTTGGGCCACTTACCAAAAGTGCAGCAAAACTGTAAAAGTGTGGCCCCTTTCAAAGTCTCTCCTTTTTTCCTTGGTCTGCTTTGCTCTTTCTTCAAAACTTCTGAAACCAGCATCAATTATATAAAACATCTATATAAACTATAATTTTGTAATTTTTAATCTACACCTTTCTGTCTTAAACTTTTTTGACAGTTCTATGGAAACAAGCATAAACATGATTGTTTTAAGCCTCTGAGAGAAGTAATTTTTGCAGATCTTTAGCTCATCTGAGCGAAAGACCTATACTTTGATTATCCCCTGTCAAAGAAGGAGGTATATTGTTTTTTTGTTGTCCATCTGTCCAGCTGTCCATTAGGAGCCATAACTTCGGAACAATATGACAGAATTTCATGAAACTTAAACTTAATTTACAACAGCATAATGCCACAATGCACATGCAACAATAGTCAGAATTGTCAAAGTATTTCCAGATTTATTGCCCTCTAATTATTTTTTCCTTTTACATGAATTGTAAAAACTTTACAATTCTATTTCTCTTGAAACTTGTCATTTGTTTCCCATTTCATGTGATTGAAACAAACAGTTATTGTCATTTGTTCCCCATTTCACTTGGTTGAAACAAAAGTTAATTGTCTTTTGTTTCCTATTTCATTTGACTGAAACAAACAAAAATTATCATTTGTTTCCCATTTCACTTGATTGAAACACATGGTAATTCCCAAACTGTAATACAAACGGAAATTGTCATTTCAGTTCCATGTAGTGAAGGCATGTATCTGAAAGATGGAGACTGTGTACCATGTGACTATGGATATTATCAAGATAAAACAGCTCAGGAAACCTGCACAAAGTGTGAAGGGGAAAAAACAACCTACCAGAAACATTCCAAATCATCTACGGACTGCAAAGGTTGGTTGTTAATTTTGTGTCTTTTAAGGATTATGGAATAAAACTTAAAAAATGTAGCCAGACTTAAGAGTGATCAAAGGTTGGTTGTTAATTTTGGGCTTTTAAGGATTATGGAATAAAACTTAAAAAATGTAGCCAGACTAAAGAGTGATCTTTTCCATTTCAGAAATAGGTCAAGCATCAAGACTAAAGAGTGATTTTTTCCATTAAAAAATTTCTTTGGACCATGCGTTAAGAATAACATAGATGTGTTAATTAAGTGGGTTTTTTTTCCTCAATCAGATATATAGTAAGTCAGGCTTAAGAGTGATGTTTTGTATTTCAGAAATTTGCGAGGCTGGAAATTATTATGACGAGGAGGAAGGTAAATGCAAACCCTGTAAGAGGCATTTCTATCAACCTGAAGACGGCAAAAACTTCTGCCTCCCGTGTGCAATAGAATCTAAGACTGTTGAAGAGGGCTCTGACAGTGCTTCTGATTGTAAAGGTAAGGGGTAAATCTTTTCAGACTTTCTCATCTTGTTAGGGCAAACCATAGTATGTCTCCTGTCTTCTTGAATGTCATCTGACTTCCGGGTCCATATATATAGAATGCTTGGGATATTGAATGTTAGAACAGTATGTAAAAAAATAACTGGGGAAAGTTTGTTTACAGGGTTGAGAGTTTGTCTTGACATATGAACAACTCCTGCTTGTGGATTTTTGGCTTAGTACGTAGTAAAAGGCCAAGATATGGCCTCAATACCTAGAGGATGGGATATTGATAAACTGGGTTTCATAGTAATTGTGCTAAAAATAGACCGACCTCTTTTGTGCAATAATGGTTTGAGTTATAGATTTGACTGGGTTCTGCACATAAAAAAGTAAGCGGTCTCTTACAGAGGATGGGAGTCAAGTATTGGTCCTTGGTTTAGAGAACTGCCCATCTTCCCCCCTCCCCCTGCCAACCTTCCTCAAATTAAAAACATTTACATAAAAACAGTAAATTGTATATGAGCCTTACATGATAGGAAAACTCTAGAAAAATATCTTTTAATTTGGGGATAAATCGGGAAATAATCAGGGACATATTCCTTATGGTACTGCCCTGTTACTGGATTCACAGTTTTGTTTAAAAGTACATGTAGAAATCTTTCAACAATGTTGCAGCTGACTGTCCTCCTGGAGAACAGCGCTCTGCAGAAACTGGACTGTGTTCACTTTGTGAGCGTGGCTATTGGAGAAGTCTGCAATATGATGATTGCCAGGGCTGTCCTGATGGTAAAACAACCTTCAAAGACGAGCATGCAAAGACGGAATCTGATTGTGCAATGGGTATGTAATAACTGGATACTGCTGTAAATAAGGTTTATCATAACCAAATTTTATGGTTAAGCAGGTGTAGTGTAACCAAATCTGAACCTGACATTGATTTTAACGGTATACCAAGTACATATATGTGAACATTTGTGAAAGAGTTGATGGAAGAACAGAAAACTTGAAGACACTGTAGAGGCCAAAATTTTAGCCCAATCTATGTTGTATTGGACGTTATTTTCCATCTGCCCATGCCTCTGTCCATCAACATTTTGCTTCAAACGACCTTCTTAAGCCACTGGGCCAATTTTGATTGCACTTCACGAGAATGGTTATTTGATGGTTCTCTAGCAACAATGTTCGAAGAAATGTATTCAATGAAGAACTCTGGTTGCCATGGCAATCAAAAGAAAAAATTCAGATATCTTCTTCTCAAAATCACGATGGCCCAGAGCTTATATATTTGGCCTGTAGCATTGATTAGTGGACTTCAACCAAGAGTGTTCAAATCATGACCCCAGGTCAAATTTACATAAGCTTATACTGGTATGTAGAAAAACTCAAATATCTTTATAGTAAATAGGTCTCGTAAAATGAACCATTTCGATAGCAAGACCACTTTCTGCTGGTCTGAAGGGTTGTCTTGTTGCAGGAACTTTACTGTATCTAGTGGTAGTTAAAGCATGGCATCTGATATAATTTTATGAGCAGCTTCATTTAATTGTCAGTATATTGTCTGAATATTTGTAGATATTTGTGAACTTGGAGAATATTTTGATGTTGATGCGGATCCTAAAGGTAAATGTGAACCATGTACAGAGGGATATTTCCAGGATGAGCTTTATATGTTGGACTGCAAACGATGTCCGGGTAACAAAACAACGGAAGATACAGGTTCCAAGAGTGAGACAGACTGTAAATGTAAGTACTAACTAATTTATGTCTCCCCTTCCCCCATATATTGGGGAGATATATATTGCCTTTGGCAGGGTTGTCTGTCTGTCTGTGACAAATTTTTGTGTTGCGTCAAAAGTAATTGAGTTACAGTCACGTTGATTGGAATGTTTACCAGCATGTGAAGTTGTGCACCTGGGGTTTATGTGTCCAGTATTTGCACTTGGCTTAGTAAAATAGGCAATTTTCAGCTTATCTTGGGCATAACTGAAAAAGTATTTGACATACAGCCATGAAACTTTACAGGAGTGTTTATGAGCATGGAAAAGTATTTTTGGTAATGGAGGTTGTGGATTTGAGCCCCACTGGGGTCACAACCTTACCTCCTCATATGACACCAGTACTGGTTTTTCCAGGAAGCATATTTGATATACTCAAGTACATCCAAATTATAGGACTAAATCCATTTTGCTTGATGTGAAGTAACTGGCTACATTGATACATTGTAATCATACGCCTGTTTGTTTTTTAGTTTACTGTGCGCCTGGATATGAGCAGAAAAATGCAACACTAGAGGTGTGTCTGCCATGTGAAAGAAAACATTACAAAGATAATGTAGGTGACAGCAAGTTTGAAGGCTGCATAATGTGTCCAGGGGATACGACTGACATGATGGCAGCTACATCCAAGGACAATTGCTCTATACGTATGTAGTACAAAACAAGCAACAGCTTGTATAATTTTCACAATTATGTAGAAAGTCAAATTTTCAGGCTTTTTATAAAGATTTCTATTTTATTTCACCCAGTAATCAGTTTTGTAAAATCATGTGACTAATATAGAAAATGTGAAGTCAAACTTTCATTGTTTTTTTTTTTTTTTTTTTTATTTAAATTTTTTTTTTTTTTTTTGTTTTTTTTTTTTTTTAATAAAAATATTTTTATTTTGCACGATTATTGATTAAAGCCATTTTTTTGATATCATTTAAAATGTTTATGAAAAAATCTTTTTTACCCATTAAATTGCTTATTCATGAAAATTCATGAATCATGCCGATGAATGTACAGCCTTCCCAAAAATACACAAAAAAAGGGTTTGTAAATTATCCATACTCTGGAAAAAAATTGTGAAAGAGACAGAAGGAAGAATAAAAAGGGTTGTGGGGTACAATCTGAAAGCAAACTCTTCTAATTCTAGGCTCTTTTCTTTCTAGTAAAACCATGGTAGCTATTGATATTTGGGGGCCGATGTTCTTTTGGGCCCCATTGTAGCTCGGGCTGTAATAAAAGTGAATCAGACAACTTCTGTTTTCACTGACTGGGATATTTTGGGATTGCAGTTATTGTTTTGAATTTTATGATGTTAATATTAAGTCAAAGTACCCCCTAACCTTAATTTCTAAAATGGGTGTGCCCATCTTTCAATATGGACTGTACCATTAAGTGTATAAAGGGGTACTCAGTGAAAATTTACTGACTGGATAGTGAACAGTGCGGACAATGATCAGACTGCATGGATGAACAGGCTGAGCATGATCTACATTTGTCAAGTAAAAGCCAGGGTTAAGGTTATAATACATTCAGACTTATTCATTTACGGCAATGAAAGTATGAAAGAACTTTTTTTTAAGCTATGTGTGCTGTGGGAGAGATAATAGATGGAGAAAACAAGTGCAAACCGTGTGACATAGATACTTACTCAAATGATGAATTTCCAACAACCCGGACAAAGTGTATTTCTTGTGGTAATCTGAATGGCACAGCAGACACAGGTTCAATGTCTGGGGATTGCAGGAGTAAGTATACTAGTAAATTAAATTAAAATTAAGTTAAATGAAAATTTTTGTCACCCTAGTGCTAAAACTCAGTAAGTGTAATGTTATTTTATTACACTTAATGAGTTTTTGGATGAGGGTGACATCCAGGTGAGGGTGATATCCAGGTGTTGATGTCAACAGGTTTTTTTAGACAATTGAGGGTTATGGAATAAAACTGTGGTACTTTCTTGACTCTTTATGTGAAAATGTTGGCAGTTCTTTACGGATGGAAGACTGGTGTGTGTTGGTTCACAATGGTAAGATAATCGGGATTATCAAGAATCTTGTATTTGATAATCCTTCTTAAACACATCATCTAGTGGGTAGGCAGGTGCTTTTTGGTGTCCGGTACAGTCCGGAATTTAGCCCTGTCGTAATACAGCAAGCGAGTTCTTGGCTACCAAGTTACAGAAGTTTTCATAGATCATCGTGTAACCTGTTTTTTTTAAATTTGATGCGAGAATTATAATTAACATGACGCCAGGTGTCAATCAATTGATTTTAATACCTGTCAAAATTGGTATTTACATTTGACAAATAAATGCTCATGGAAAAGGTTTGAAAGGAATTGTTTGACATAAATATTACAGCTTCAAAAAAGATTAGATAACTCTTGATTGAATTTAATTTGAATTATGGCCCTTGGTGGACTTGCTAATTTTTTTAAAGTTTTGCATGCAAGTAACAATTATACACATTATCTCATTTACCATTAATTATTTGGGTTAATTTGAAGCATCCAGGTTCATCAGATCACCAAGTTAGATAACTGTTTGACTGCATTTATATCAAATAATAGCCGTAGTTGCTTTGATATTTTTTCTGAAGTTTTGCTTGCATGCTGTTGTCATGGACATACATTGTATTAACGAGCAACCACTAACTGGATTGATTTGAAATTCAAAAAAAATGTTTTATGGGTTTTAGACTTTAAAATGTAATGACTATTGACTGATTTAATTTCAGATATTAATTTCAGATTATTTCCGTAACCTCACCTGCCTTTCACTAACAAATTAGTTTGAATAGTGGAACTTTGCTCTCATAAGACGGCTTGTTGCAATTTCAGGATACTGTGAGGCGGGTAAATTCCTGAATGGTGACACGTGTGAAATGTGTGCTCGTGGTTACTACAAGGACAACGAGGGACTCACACGTTTTAACAATTGCACAAAATGTCCCAATGATGACGGCGAGGAAAAGACAACGGATAATGTAGGGGCTGATGATGAATCCCTCTGTAGTGTTTGTAAGTAAATATCACTATCTCATGCCATTTCTTATCCCCCAAAAAATGTGTGATTTTTTTGGCTTTAAACAGGTCAATGAAAGCTTATTTTCATGTAACAAAATGAAAAATTTTGAAATGAATATTTTACAGATGTGTCCTTGAAATTTAGTCCAGTTGCTATTATCCAGTAAAATGAGACATGAAATTGACCAATCAGAACTGTTTTGGTTTTTTTACTGTATTTATGGATTTTTACTATTTAGAATGTATAAATTGCCAATGTCATTTGTTCTGTAATTGACTGCCTTCATGGTCAAGTGGTCAATGGTACTGAATTGAAATTGCCAAAACCCTCACTCATCGGGGGTCATGGGTTTGAACCACACCACTGACCTTACTCTTATAAGAGAAAGTGGTATGAGGGAAACTTCAACAACAACACGTGTTCTTCTTTATGATTTATATAATTTATACGTTCATCAACGTTTCGGCTGACGCCTTCATCATGATAATACATATAATAACAACGGATGTGATGTCAAACATTTTGACGCACATTTAGTGGGAAAAACAAAGTAACATAATTAACGTGATGAAATAAAGGAGTAAAATGTACCTGCTGATATATATATATTTTTTTTTTTTTTTTTTTTTTTTAGAGAAAGTGGGGGAGTTATTTTTACAAAGAATTGGGGGTTAATTTTGGTTCTTTCCAGGAAGGATGGTAAGATATTCTGCCAGCTAGTAAAGGCTGTCAAAATGGGTGTTTACCCTAAGCAAAAATAGTTGTTCTGTAATTAAATAAGTTTATTTATTGCAGATAAATGTTCAGCTGGTTCCTTTCATACCAGCACTGGATGTCAAGAGTGTGATTTCAACACTTTCCAGCCCAAGGATCACCCACTTTCATCCGACACATGCCAGCCATGTCAACCAAGAGATGGTCTAACCACTAATACTAAAACCAAAGGGAGTGATAGCCAAGAGGACTGTTTTCGTAAGTTTGTTCTGACATTTATTCTAGATTTTATTTCTCGGAAATCGAAACAAGCGTGAAACGTAATATTCATGAATATGTCAGACCATTGCAAAATGTAACAGTAACTATCTTTCAGTGTCAAGATTTATCTTTAGATGTGGACTTGTAGCACATGTCATCAGAGTGGTTCGATTTGCAACTGTAAATGTGAATTAAAGCCCTAATAACATGTGAACAACCTTTCATGTCTTTGAAGTTTGTTTTTTTTGGCTACAGTCATAGATGTGTAAGATGTCAGCTTGATCCAGTAGTCACATATCTGGACAGTCAGCATTGTTGTTTCAATTAGGCAGTTACCCCTTTTGAATGGACATTTCTGTTTTTACTTCTCGCTAGTTCTCTGCTTTACAGTGTTCTACTGTATTTGGAATTAGCGTAAGACTTAACAATCAATGTACTGTTGACACATTTTCTTGGAATAAAGTATCAGATCTTTCCCTTTTCAGCGATCTGTCCAAAAGGACAGTTTTTGGTGAATAAAGCTTGCGTTATATGTCCTAGAGGAACATATAAGGACAATGACGGTGACAGTAAGTTTGGGAACTGTACAGAATGTACCGGAGATACAACCACAGATGGTGAAGGATCTGAGAGCGAAGATCTTTGCAATATACGTAAGTCGTGCTTCTTTAAGGACTATTTCTTCTTATGTGAGAATGTTGACAGTTTCTTACAGAAGATTGGGATTGAGTACTGGTGTTTCCAAGGAAACGATGATTTAATAAGCTGTCTATTTAACTTGGACGTAACTGAAATATTTACAAGACAGGCGATAGTCTTCGCGAAAAGATAGAACACACTGAAAGTAGTACGTCATAACAAACAAGATAAGATCTTTAAAAAAAAGATAAATAGCATTGAGCAGAGGTTCATTTTAGTATATAGTATTACATAAACATTGTTCCTGGGAAAGTTATCAATGGAAGTGGTTGAATATGCAGTCTATATTTAGATCGGTAGCTACATCATTTATCAATGAAGCATTCACGTGATCTAGAGGGTTGTATACAAATTTCATTCACAGCGCTTTTGTCCGTAACATTTGATTGATGCAAATAGTTGGCCAACCCAGCTTATACAGCCGAAACAGAAAAAAAGATTAATGCCTACTTAAAGCTCTTTTCACTATCTTGAAATGGTATATCCTTGAAATTGCTACATTGTTGTAAAAATAGAAAATGCACTGTTGTGTTTATTCTTTCTTATGCCTTACTCTTTTATATTTCTGAAGTAAACAACTTAAATTATTTCATTTTAGACAAATGTATTAAATAATTTAAGGACCGTTCATTGAGAAAATTTACTAGCTGCCAAGTAAACATTGTAGAATATTATCATAGAATCCACGTGGGCAACTTGGTTCAAGCACTAATATACACTGGCAAGTCATGTCTGGTCTGCAAGCTCGAACACCTATCTTTTGGCAACTGGTATTTTACACAATTTGCCTAAATAATGATTTTTAAATTTTCCTTTGAACAATAAATGGTGTGATCCAAATTAAAAGACCAGTCCATGTAAGAACTTGGAAGGGTAAGAAAATAGCTCTTCAAATGCTAACTAAATTTGATACATACATTACATATACACAAAATGCAAAGTTTATTTGATACATAAGGGGGGGGGGGGGGGGGGGGGGGGGGGGGGGGGGGGGGGGGGGGGGGGAAATGCTAAGTTTATTTGATACATACATGTACAAGAAATGGTAAGTTTAATTAATACATACATGTACACAAAATGCTAAGTTTATTTGATACATATATGTACACAAAATGCTAAGTTTATTTGATACATACACGTAACCAAATGCTAAGTTTATTTGATACATACACGTAACCAAATGCTAAGTTTATTTGATACATATGTGAACACAAAATGCTAAGTTTATTTGATACATACATGTACACGAAATGTTATGTTTATTTGATACATACGTGTACACCAAATGCTAATTTTATTTGATACACACGTTTACACAAAATGCTAAGTTTATTTGATACATACATGTACAAGAAATGCTAAGTTTATTTGATACATATGTGTACACAAAATGCTAAGTTTATTTGATACATACATGTACAAGAAATGCTAAGTTTATTTGATACATACATGTACACCAAATGCTAAGTTTGTTTGATACATACATTTACATGAAACGCTCACTTGTTTTTTATTTTACAGCAAAATGTGATGCTGGGCAATACCTGGTTGAAAAGAAATGCACAGATTGTCCACAAGACTTCTACTCTGCAGTGATGTACCCAAATTCAGCTATAGAGTGTATCAAATGCGCCTCATCCAATGGTGTAGATTACGGCACAGAAGCAGTCCGCACAAAGTCAGCCGACCTTTGTAAACGTGTGTAGTTCATAATTTAGTGATTTCATGTTTTGTTTTATTTTCTTCAATATTTTATGGGTCTGTCACTAATTCTGGTACATATATATCTATAAGTTGATAAAGATACAATTAAGAAATGGTTTCATGATGAACCCTGAATCTGTCAAGGCATAGGACTTGCCATTCTTTGTATGAAATGGTCTTACTTATTGCAGACAAAAATACATGTTTGATGAACAGTAAACTCCGCTTGTAACGATTTTCAGGGGACTGTAGCAATTAAATTGTTACATCGGAATACCGTTATATCCAAAGTCAACTTATGGTGTCAGCCAAAACCGAAAGTAAGCTTTAGTAAAAAACGAACTTGATTAAAATGGTGCGCAACTTATAAATAAAACTTAGAAGAAGTTGTAAACGATTTATCTATATACTACTACACATATAGCATATGTAGGTACATGTATATATGCGTCATTTTCATCAAATGTTATGAAAAAGTAATTATACAGAATTATGAAATATCTCTTGTCAATTTTTCCAAGTCCCTTATCATTTTAACAGATCGTTTTGTACCTAGATTCTATATCTATATTTTTTTCTCTTAGGAGACATCAGGATTTTTCATGTACTGCACGAAAATACATGTACAATATACTATTAGTATGAATATTTACTCAATATTCAACAAAAGGCATTTTATAGCATATGTGTGAATTGTTAGTGCGATAGTTTAATCGATTACCCGTTCTGATTTGAATGACCGTCATTGTCATTCATTCACACCGTCTTGCATCCCGTAATTATCTCATTAAATGGGAAAACAGTGCATTCAGGACGTGAGAAACGCATTTTTACATCCGAAATATCACGACATGCAATATTGTAGATCAGGACTGAATGTTTATGAAATATAGAAGGCTTGCGTTGGGACTGCAACCACAGCATTGTTACAAGTGGTCTATCATAACAAGGGATATTGTTACAAGTGGAGTTTACTGTATTTTGTACATCTCTTGTTGAAATTTTTCAACTGATATATAACAAATAATTGGTTAGAATGCAGTAAAACTAATAGCCTGACTGCATTCTTCTTTTAAATTATAACAATGAAGTAAGAAGCATTGCTGACCATAAAATTTGGAAATAACCACAAAGAAAGATGTTTCCATGCATATTTGCTCATTTATAACAAGTCTATGAATTGATTTGTATGCCCCAGTTTGAAAATTGTGATCTTTATATTTTTATTTTGCAGTGGAATAGTAAAAAAAATTGTTTAATGGAAAAATGAATTTGTTATCTTGTTGAATGTTTACAGCAATCTGTCCAGGAGGTAAGCAGTTTGGTTCAGATACCTGTAAGGATTGCGGCATTGGTTTTTACAAAGAAGATGCTGATAGATTTGGAGCATGCAAGTCGTGTGAAACAGTGAATTCGGGTTATGTTACCACTGGACCAGGAGCTAATACTTCAGCCGCCTGCAGCCTCCGTAAGATTTTACAGATATTTCATGAGTGTTCATGGACCGTTTTTTTTCATGTTGGCCAAGGGGGCCCTTCACCCACCGGCCGTGGTACTTCGTCCATCCATCCACCATTTTCTTCAAACAACATCTCCAGAAACTAGGCATGGATGTTCCTTGCATGGACCTCAAGCAAGGTTGTTAAAAGAACTCCATCCCATGCAGAACTCTGGTTGCTAGGAGAACATTATAGGAAAAGCTTCGAAATTCTTTTTCTCCAAAATCCCTAGCCAGACTAGATATTCTATGTGATGCACTGTCTAGTGAACCTCTATCATATTTGTACACATCATGCCTCTAGGGGTCAAAATTAGTCCCTACCAGTGAAGGGATCATATGTTACATATAGAAATACATGTTTATAGTAAAACTCAAAAAGTCTTTTTGTCAGAAACATTAGGGCTGAGTGCTTAGATTTTTATGTGTAGCATTGTGCAGTGATCCACTGTCCACTGTCAAGTTTGTTCAAAACATGCCCCCAGATTGGTCCTGCCCAAGGGATCCTTTGTGTTATATAGACTTGCATAAGGAAATACTCTATGAATCTTCTTGTTAATATAATAAGGGGTGGAGCTTAGATAATAGGTGTGTAGTTTAGCTGGTATGTAGCATTTATTAGTGATTTTTTTCAAATTATGCCCTCGGGGCATAACTTGGCCCAGCCTCAGAGATCACTTGTTTTATGTAGAATTTAAGAAGGAACTTTTCAAAGCCATAAGGCACAGACCTTAGATATTTAATGTGTAGCATCACCCAAGTTTTGAAAATAGATTTCAATGCATACCTTGGATGACCTTGACCTGTTAACCTACTTCCTTATCTTTGAAGCTACAGCAATGACATTAGGACCATGTGTACAGTTTTGCAAACAACCTGGATGACCTTGACTAATG
The DNA here is from genome assembly GCA_022818135.1 of Saxidomus purpurata. Lineage (NCBI taxonomy): Eukaryota > Metazoa > Mollusca > Bivalvia > Venerida > Veneridae > Saxidomus > Saxidomus purpurata. The sequence goes on along the minus strand of JAFMSR010000002.1, from coordinate 54,297,754 downwards.
AACTGGCTTTTGTTTGTGAAGCTACAGTCATGACTTAAGGACCATGTGTATAGTTTTGTAAACAAGTTCCAATTTTTTCTCGTCCTTTTCATTGATGACCTTGATGTGTTTTGCTTCCATTCAAACAGCTATTAATTGGACTAGAAAACTTAAAAATGGCTGTACTTTTACTTTGTCTTCTGCAACCATGTTGTTGATCTTGTATAACGACCAATTGTACCCAGGTATGAAATATAGGGCCATCAATGCCATTGTTAGATGGCCTACCATCCAGCGCCGGGCATCCTTCATGTATAGCCCTATATAGTTGTCATACATTTACATTTTCTATCAAACACCATCTCCTCTGAAACCACAAAACCAACGTTGACAAACTTTGCATGAAGCCCTATCATATTTGTTTAAATAATTCCATTTCATGCAGAACTCTGGTTGCCATGACAATAGAAAGGAATAATCTTCTTCTCAAGAACAGGAAGGCCTAGAGCTTAGATATTTGGTATGTGTCGTTGCCTAGTGAAGCTCTAACCCCGAGTCAAAATTGACCCTGCTTATACTTTATTTTACATAGGTTTTTGTAGGAAAAACTTGAAAATTTCTATTCTGAAACTATATGGCCTAGAGCTTAGATACTATTTTTTCTTCCAAGATAGTTCAAATCATGACCCTGGGTTATAATTGACCCAGCGAGAAGGGTTATTCTTTTTACTGATCATTAATTGTTATATTTTTGATACAAAATATTATTCTAGAAGCATTGGTGTTTTTGGCAGACTTCAAAAGACTGCATGTTTTTCTCTGTAATTTTCCTCTCCATGGGTTCTGAATGGTTGAGTTAGCACCTTGACCAGACTCAAAATTAGTTCTGGACTTATTTGTACATACTGTCATTAGACCAAAATGTTACAATAAAGAAATAAAGAATTTTTAGATTGTAGCAGAAAACCCGAAAATTCCTGACATTTGAAGTTTTGAGTAGTGTGCCTTTTCTCTATTTACTTAACATAGGCTTTTGTAGAAAAACTGAAGAAAAAAACACAAGACCTAGAGCTTAGATATTTTGCATGTAGCATTGCTTACTGGACTTCTTCCAAGATTGTTCAAATCATGACCCCTGGGTTAAAATTGACTCTGCCAAGGGGTCACTTGATGTTATATAGGCTTGTAGGAAAGACTTTAAAAACTACAAGGCCTAGACCTTAGATATTAAGAATAATTATAGTATTGTTAGTTGACCTCTATCAAAAATGTTCAAATTCTGACCCACAGGTCAAAACTGACTCTGCCCTTGGGGTCACTTGACTTTATATATGCTTATATAGGGAAAACTTTCAATTCTGCTTCTCTAAAACCACCAGGCGTAGAGATTAGATATTTAGCATGAAGCATTGCCTAGTGGACCTCTACCAAGATTGTTCAAATCATGACCCAAGAGTCAAAATTTATCAGGCATTGGTGGTCATATAGCTTTATAAAGGCTTAATATGTAGGTACAACTTTAAAACTCTTGCCTAGAACCATATGGCCCAGAGTTTAGATATTCAGAATATATAACATTATGTAGTGCTTCTCTATTAGTATTGTTAAGGTCAGGACCCCCCAGTTAAAAGAAAAGCTATTCTACTATTATTGACCTTGTGTTATAGTCAACGTTAGCCATATGAGTGATATAGGGTCATCTTGGCCCTCTTGTATTTGTTTATTATAGTAGATAAACATTCAGCCCTTTGCTATTTGACTGCAGCTCCCTAGCTGCGGTCCCAGTCTGCAAGCCTGTGTCCCACTGGGCCTGGATATACTGTTTTTAAGATGATCAGACAGTATAGGACATGCCGGTATATTCCAAAGTGTATTTCCTTTTCAAATTCTGTTTATTTCTGTTTTTCGGTCACTATTCCCCAACCTTCAGTGTTTTTAGCTCGACTATTCGGAGAATATGGAGAGCTATTACAGTCACTTGTGTGTCGGCGTCGGCGTCGGCGTTGCTTCTTTGGTTAAAGTTTTGCCTGCTAAGTACTATCATGCACATATCTCAGTAACCACTTATGATATTGACTTGAAACTTTGTTCATGTCTTTAGGGGTGTCATACAATCAAGGCAGATAACTCTTGTTTAAATTTAGTACAAATTATGGCCCTTGTTTGACTTTGAAAATTTGGTTAAAGTTTTGCCTGCTAGGTACTATCATGCACATATCTCAGTAACCACTTATAATATTGACTTGAAACTTTGTTCATGTCTTTAGGGGTGTCATACAATCAAGGCAGATAACTCTTGAAAAAATTTAGTACAAATTATGGCCCTTGTTTGACTTTGAAAATTTGGTTAAAGTTTTGCCTGCTAGGTACTATCATGCACATATCTCAGTAACCACTTAGATATTGACTTGAAACTTGTTCATGTCTTTAGGGGTGTTATACAATCAAGGCAGATAACTCTTGAAAAAATTTAGTACAAATTATGGCCCTTGTTTGACTTTGAAAATTTGGTTAAAGTTTTGCCTGCTAGGTACTATCATGCACATATCTCAGTAACCACTTGTGATATTGACTTGAAACTTCGTTAATGTCTCTAGGGGTGTCACACAGTCAAGTCAGATAACTCTTGTATAAATTTAGTACTAATTATGGCCCTTGTTTGACTTTGAAAATTTGGTTAAAGTTTTGCCTGCTGGGTACTATCATGCACATATCTCAGTAACCACTTATGATATTGACTTGAAACTTTTTTAATGTCTTAAGAGGTGTCACACAGTCAAGACAGATAACTCTTGTTTAAATTTAGTGCAAATTATGGCCCTTGTTTGACTTTGAAAATTTGGTAAAGTTTTGCATGCAAGGTACTATCATGCACATATCACAGTAACCACTTATGGTAGTTATATCAAACCTTGCAATAGTGTTCAGGGTAAATTTTGTATCAAACAATTAATTTACCAAAAATTAAATCTACATGTATAGTTATAGATTTTGACTTTTTTTATGATTCAACTTTCCTAGTTTATAATTAATAGTTAGCAGAATTTTGTTTTGCTATTACACTGATAAAAGTTTTGTTTTATTAGCAAACACCCACAATAGTCGAGCGTGCTGTCTTATGGACAGCTCTTGTTGATTTAGTCTTGTTTACTGTTGGAATAAGCAGGCTGTTGTTTTATTGATATCAAAGTTGCTAACTCACAGATTTTGGTGATAAAATAAAGTTTGTCAGACTCTCTGAAAATAACATATTTTAGAATGAATACCTAGTCAAATAAAAAGCTTTCAGTATAAATTCCTGTAAAATGTATCTGCATATTTGAAATTATAGGCAACCAAATTACATTTGTATAAAGCATGCTTTTTTAAAATACCAATGCATGTACATGTATAACATTTTCAATTGATTTATGCAAATGATGATGTTGACTTTTCACTTGTGGTGTTGATTCTAACAGTCACTTCAGCATCTTGTGTTTTTATATATCATTTTGGAGAGCTATAAATATTTCAGCAGTAACTGTATGCAAGCAGTTTTAAGTTTTTATTCCAATTTAGGTGACTGTCCAGCTGGTCAGAAGATTGTTGGTGGTAACTCTTGTGAAGCCTGTCGTAATGGCACTTACCAAAATGAACCAAGGAAAACTACATGTATTGATTGTGGAGAAAACCTTAGTACAGATGGAGAGGGGAAAACGAGTAAAGACGATTGTCAAAGTAAGATGTTTTCATATCATTTATTTGCATAATGTGGGGGACAAAATAGTTCCAGTCCAGCAAAATGGTTGCAGTCCACTGAACATAGGTGCAAATGTAATTAAAAAGAGAAAACAATCTTTAAGCAATCTTCATGTATTTTACGTAAGACAGTCTAATTTTAAACTCTATCTTAATATTCTCATCGTTATGTTTTAAATTTGCATATTTTTACGCATACCGTTGATACACTCTTATAAGACAATTCACTTATGAGACGACCCCCTAACTTTGACTTTTAAAATAGGGTGTTTTTGCCAACACCTGCATATAAGACTAGATGAAAAATTGACAGGGATCGAGAATTGCCTGTATAAGATGACATCGTGACTTTGAGGTGAAAAATTGGTTCTCAAAAATCCGCCTTATAAGTGACTATCAACGGTACCTTTTGCAGAAGTACATAAAATTCTTAGAAAATGTTTATCAGTAATTATCCTTATATACAATACACAGCTTGACAGGTGATGAAATATTAGGGCGTTACCCCTTAAGCACTTTCAACCAATCAGAATACAAGTTTTACCAGTGCTTGATTAATAAATACCGTAATGGTCCATGTATTAGTCGCACCAATGTATAAGACGCACACGAAAAATCAGAGAAATTTCAGGGAAAAAAATATTTCAATGTATAAAAGCACCTGAAATCAATTAAAACTTCTGAAAGAGAGGAAAAAATCGGACATTTTGTTTACTTCGTGACTCGTTTTCATTACGAAATCGTGTTAATCACTTTGGGTATAAGACCATTAAATTGCCAATAAACATCGAGTACTGTAAAAAGTGAATTAAATTTGACTTGTAATGAGTGTGTTTGACATGTGTCAGAAGGTTATGAGTAAAACTTGAAAAACTCTTGTACTTAAAGTGACTTAATTTTCTAAACATGTCAACACCTACTCAAACTTCTCATTCTAAAGGTTCTCAAATTACCGATACGTGCGGCAAACATCAAACCCGATAATTGGTTGTTTGTAAAACTTTCGGGAGGTGTTTATTGTGAAACAGTCATTAATTGCTTTGCCTTTCAATAAAAATCGTTTTCTTGATATTTATTCATAAATTATGCATGATATTGTATTTATTTTCATCGTTGATTAAATAAATTTTTCATCTTCGAATTATTTCAAAACTCCCATAGGTGTCTTTTCTCAACGAAATCCGGAAAAGTACGGAACCGTACGGGACTTAGACACCCATTACGAAAGATTTACTTCCCTTTGTTTCAATACTCTTCGGTAAACAATAAAGCTAATTTGAACAGAATTTGTACGTTTTGAATCTTTGAAAAAATGGAATCGAGTTCTATATTAATGTATAAGACGCATCAAGCTTTTGAACACGATTTTGGACGAAAAAAAGTGCGTCTAATACACGGACGATTACGGTAGGTCAGAAAATCTGTTAAGGTTGCATTTTTAGGAAGTCCCATATTTTCTTATGTGGCCAGGTCTGAATATCAGGAAGTCCTATACAATCGACACCATATGCATTGAATATCAACAATAGCTGAGACCTATCTGCATTATTACTACCTTATTTATCTTTTATTTAATTTCAAAACACAATAGTTTAATAATAAATTTTAGTAATTTTATTTAGATACAGAGTAAAATCCTGTTGATGTGCATGCACTCTCTGATAACATCTATCTAAAATGATGATGTTTTATAGCATTGTAGCCTAAGAGGTAGTGTTTTATAACAGTGTTACCTAAAATGATGATGTACGATTACCATTTTGATGCTTTATTATAACTAGAAATGGTATGGCTTTATTACAGTTGAGTGTGGTCCTGGACTTGAGGGCACTGAATCTTGTTCCAAATGTCCAGTGACTAAATTCAAGGCAGAAGCAGGGTACTCGAACTGCGAGGATTGTCCTGTCGATCGTAGAGCAAATACTGCGCGTACTGTTTGTGACGTTGGTAGGTTTTTCAGATGCATATTTCTTTGTCCTTTTTCAGTAGTTCCTTCGGGAGAAAAGAAATTGGTGAACTGGTTTGGTTTTGATTTCCAACTTATAAATAGTATAATTTCAATTTATACAAATTTATTTATTCTCAAAAGTGAAAAGAGATCTTTACAACTAAGATTTATCACTGTAAAGACTCTTTCCAGATGAAATCAAACTGGAAGAGAAGGAGGCAATGTGGAATATTTGTGTGATGCTTATGGTCGGGACTGCATAGCTCTTGTTGGAGATTGAACCCGGGGCCCTGTGATCCTGAGGCGAACCCACTACCATTGCGCCATGGCAGTTCCAATATTGAGCTCCAAAATGTATCAAATCAATAAGTTGAATTAAAACAAACAAATAAGGGAATATCCGATTCCAAATTAACGCAAATGTGCAAATTTGAGACCAGCATAGAGCAAAGGGGACACTATTCATCAATTGAAGAAAAATGAACACCTGCTTGAGTTGAAAACCTTTTATGGTAAGACAGTAAGACAACTAATATGCTGTTGAATTTTTTCAGTATTCTGTAGTGTAGGGAAAGATTACTCAGAGAGCGGATCAACAAAATCTTGCACCAAGTGTCAAATTGGCTATTTCAAGAATCAAGAGGGTAACGACCAGCAGTGTACTCTGTGTCCAGAAGGCAAGACTACCAATGGTACTGGACAAGCCTCATGTGACCTGTGTAAGCCAACTATTTGTAGGATTTTATGTTTAAAGTTTTATATACACTTTATTTTAGCTCATCATTTATTAATAATTGAAATATATAAAGCTGTGAACCAGTTAAACGTCTGTTGACGACATTGAAATCTATTTATGGCTAATCTCAGTCAAAAACTTTATCATCCACATTCTTTGTAATGTCCAGTTAACTCTCAGTATCAAAAACTCGCTTACCTCGAAATTCTGTTAAAGTCAAAGAAATTAATAAGTCCTGTCAATTTGACTCGTTCAATTGTGCACTTCAACTCCTTTTAAGTCAAAATTTTACTTACTGGGGTAATTTTGTGTTGTATTCATCCATATAATATGTACATGGGGAGCGGTGGTGTAGAGGTTTAGGTGTCTGCTGCTCATCCCGGAGGTTGCGGGTTCAAGCCCCACGAAGGTCACGACCATACCTTCTCATATGATACCAGTACTGGTTTTTCCAGGAAGCAGACTTGAGAGTGACTCGATAAGCTACAAGCTTTCTGCACAATCAAGCTAAAATAAATTAGTATTAACTATATAATATGTACAAAATAAAAAAAAATAGAAATTAAAAAAATGCCTTCTGTTACATTGAATTTTGATTATTTTGCAGTAAAAAGGGCTGTTCCTTGAAATGCTAGATAACATTTATCAACAATTACTGTATATTTTTCATTCTGTCTGGAATTGGTAGAAATTACTTGGTATAAGTTATGTCTTACATGTTTTCAAAGCATTCATTTACTTAAAGCATTTTACTTTACCATGATTCCAAAGTTTGAAAGTTTTAAGGTAGCGCTCGAGTTTAGATCAAATTTCGCAAATATCTTTAGATAGAGGATAATTGTAGGTGTCGATGTAATGTCATAATTTCACCGAGTGGGCACCAAAAGTGATATTTTGATGAGTGGGGCAGCTATGAGCGAAAATAACTATACTTTTGGTGTTCACAAGTGAAATTATCATGATACTACATCGATACCAACAATTTCTTCTGTTTATTTTATGTCTCAAACTCTACTTAATATGTGGAGTTTATTTCAAGAAAAATTCAACCAAGATCGCAGGAAACGTCATCAAAAAGCATCGCAAACATGACTTCATTCTAACGACGCCATTGTCGTAATATTATGGTTTCCGGCATTCATTACACTCAGTATACATTTTGACGTTAATCTGTGTAACAGATTTTGATAATTTTCACTGAGTGGGCAGTGAGTTTATCAGAATATAATTCCCCATAAAATTTAGATAACCCACTGAAAAACATGAAATAAAGGTCTATATTTTTTTAATTATATTTAGAAAACAATCATGAAAACCTTTACATTTGTGGAAAGGTTCATATAACAGGCTATCTAAGGACTTACATACCCTAAAAAACATGTGTTCAAGTGCTTTTCAAAACTTTGATTGAGAGTTTGCATACACTCAATTATTTGAAATCATCTCCATCGGTCAAAGTAAGGGACACTTGGCAATACTGCAGCATTTGAAACATTCTTGAATTTGTGATGAAACTAGGTCTGTATAAAGCATGAATTAATACTGATTAACTTTTTGTACTAACAGTATACTGTGTTGCGGGAAGGTATGAATCTGAAGGCAAATGTGACCTTTGTCCAGTCGGTACATACAAAGCAGATGCCGGAAATCAAGAATGTACAGAATGCCCTGAAAAGTCAACGACAGGGGTGGAGGGAGCAACAGACAGTACTCAGTGTGACATTGGTAAGTAATGATTTGAATGCTACATAACTTTTTACATCTAGGTACATTGTATTTGTAACAGTGTGGAGAATACACATTATCTTGTAAAGTAGTGATAAAAGTGTTGTGAATACACAAATGTTACAAGTCAAGAATGGCAGTGTAATGATGATTACACAAATGTAGCTGTGTAGTTATATCAGTGTCATTAACACTTGGACGATAACTACATAGTTAGATCGTGTCATTAACACTTAGACGATAACTACATAGTTAGATCGTGTCATTAACACTTGGACGATAACTACATAGTTAGATCGTGTCATTAACACTTAGACGATAACTACATAGTTAGATCGTGTCATTAACACTTGGACGATAACTACATAGTTAGATCGTGTCATTAACACTTAGACGATAACTACATAGTTAGATCGTGTCATTAACACTTGGACGATAACTACATACATATAGTTATATCAGTGTCTTTAATATTTAAGATGATAACTACATAGTTAGATCGTGTCATTAACACTTAGATGATAACTACATAGTTATATCAGTGTCTTTAATATTTAAGACAGTAACTACATAGTTAGATCGTGTCATTAACATTTAGATTAGATGATAACTACTGTATGTAGTTACATCAGTGTCATTACTACCTAGATGATGATTCGGTAATGAGAGACAATAGTAAATGCTTTATATTTCAGTGGTGTGTGATCCTGGAGAATACAGGAAATCAGATCAGAAGACTTTGTGTACTAAGTGTGAAGTCAACACGTATCAACCTTCTGCTGGAGAGACTGAATGTATAGATTGTAAAGATAACAAAATCACTCTCGAGGACGGACGAAGTAGTGAAAGCGATTGTGTTTGTAAGTATAGTTTTTCACATATAAATTTGGGTCACTCGGGTAAGAAACAAGATGACCAGATCGAACAGGAAAGAAAACAGTGTTCCTTATACATTAAGAATATCTTAGGCTCACCTGAGTATGAATGTTCAAAATATAAATATTCGCAACAATGAGCAAAAACTAGGCCACCAAGTCAAATCATTGAAAAAGTTTGTGAATGCTCTCGAAGCATCATTTTAAACCTGATTACGTTTAAAATGAGTCAGAATGTATGTTTTGATTAACTATTGGACACATTCTAAACAAGGTCATGTTGGGTCAGAAACTATGGGAAATAATTTTTGATGACCTGTTAGGTAAAGATTATGGCACAAATCACAGATAAACCTTGTGAACATTCTAGAAGCCACAATTTATACCCAAATATGTTAAAAATTAGTCAGAATGTATGTTTTGATATACTCTTTGACATGGTCAAAACTGGGTCAAGTGGGATAAAAAAAAAATTGTGTCATCATGTCAAATCATAGAAAAAGATTATGAACTCTGAAGAAGTCACATTTTACACCCAATTATTGAAAATTTCTCAGAAAGAATGTTTTGATAAACTCTTGGACATACAAACTGTCATTTGGGTTCAAAAACTAGATCACCAGAACAAAGCATAGAGAAACTTTGTGTACATTCTAACCGCTACATTTTGTACCCAAGCATCCTGAGAGTTGGTCAGAATGTTTGTTTTGGTAAATTCTAGGTCAAGTACAAAACTGGTGCACTTTTGGTCAAAACTAGGTCACCTATCAAATCATAGAAAACCCTTGTGAATAGGGGGTGCACAATTAAACCAGTAAACCAGTATATTGCAATTTGCTTGAGATGTGATACATACCGGTATGGTTTCTTCCTGTAGCACGCTATTTTTATGAAAATGAAACACTGCAATTTCTCTGTCATTTATTAGCTGAAACTTGAATTTTAATAAGTTGTGTGTTTTTTTCCGTTACAACATTGATGGACAGTAACTTAGTAATAATGGGCTGTATATTATCTGATCTCAAAACTCAAAAGGTAAACCAATAAACATTAGTGATTTTATAACCATATTATAACCAAGTTTGAATACTTCAAAGTATTTTTTTGTACCGGTATGAGTTATTCACTCTCAATATATTGCAATATGTATGGCAATACAGTGCAGAGTATTGCAATTTACCGCGATATATGATTTCTGGCAATACCCATCCCTACTTGTGAACCCTCTAGAAGCCACATCATTATAGCATTGTTCAGAATATTTGTCTTTATAAATTCTTGGCAAGTGTGAGACTGGGGACATTGAGTAAAAAACTAGGTCACCAGGTGACCTTTTTGACTTTTTGGCCTACTTCTTAGTTTTTGAGGCTAAACTATTGAAATTTGAACTGTGTGTAAAGTTTATCAAGCTGGTTTTGTCTATCCGTCTGTCCATGCCTTTTTCCTGTGTGCATCGCATTTAGTATCGTAGTATCGAGATCATGTAGAGTATGTACTTATAAAAAAGTAGTGAGAGGAAAGGGAATGCACAATGTTACTTCACAAATTTAGATATGAGGAGTTACTGCGAGAAGTGAAAGTGCAATGCACAAGAACCAACTAATTGTAATTTCACATTAATATAAGTTAATGCCTTATGTTGGCAAAATGATCAAAAAGTTTTTAACCAGGAATCAACTGAAAAACCATGGTCTTATTAATAGAATAGTGAGAGGAAATGCAGTGGACAATACGTAAATTTAGTTTCATTATTTTGTGGAGTTACTGCCCTTAGCTGCTTTGAATGTGGAAAACAACTGTTGTTTTCACACCAATATAAGTTTGGTTATGTTTCAAAATGTTGATGTTTTTTATTTTATCTTTTAAATTCTAGAGTTAGGCCCGTCCATTGTTCAATTAGGACATGTTACCTTCTTTTAATAGAAATCCAATGTAAAATTCAACAACGGATTATTACAACAACAATTTTATATCAGCATTTTCATACAATGTATTGGCGCTTCAATAAAGCCTTCATCAGAATAAGAATATAAGCGGCATTTTTGAACAAAATTATGGCTTTTTTTTTTTTAACAGGTGCCAACTGAAAATTTTCTGACTGAAAAGCAACTTTACATTGCTAGGGTCATAAAAACGTTCATGATCTGCACTGGTTACCAAGTTGTACAATAATTGTTGGTGTTTTGTGATTTGAGTTAGGTTTAAACAGAATTATGATGCCTTTTGTTATTTTAGCCAAATGCTTGAAAGGACAGAGAGAAATACACTACTATGTGCAACTCCTACATTTCATCTAGGGATTTCATATCAAAGTTTCACAGACAATAATTGAGAACCAAAGAAGTCTTGCCCACAGATAAAACAACAGCAGGACGGGCTCTACAGCTGAAAGTACTGTTCGGAAAGTAAGTGTTGTGTGTCATTATACTGCTAAGATATATAAACAAAAGTTGATTATTTTATACTCTGTTATTATAACACGATTGAGAAGAAACTTGCAGTTATTCACTTCGAGTCTATTTTCTGAATGAATACCAATACTGGTTATACTGAGGAGTATTCTGTTACAGTAAGATGGCCCAAAAATCTCTCTTGAGACCAGCGGTTCAAACCCACCCACACCAGCAAAAGTTTTTTTTTGCCTTTTTTCTAACGGTTTGCTGAAATGCCCTTTGCTATTTTTTTCAAATGAGTGAGTATAGATAGAAGCACTTGCTGTCAGAATGGGCAAAGTTACTCACCTACAATTGTGGAATTTAAACCAAACTCGTATGTCCATTCACAACTGTTTCATTCAAGCAACATCTGCATATTGAAACCAGTTTGTTTGGATCAATGTTGCCTAAGACTTAGAGGCATTTCTTTTATATAAACATGAAATATGTACAAGAAGACCTTTGTTCCTCTATTTCATATTATGTATGGCTACTGGCTTAAAAACATAGTATAAACTTTCAAAAGACTAGACCACAAAATGAAATTAGTCCTGGTTTTTGATGACAAGTGACCTGTCACTTGTTTACTGTTAACTTTCTAAATTTCTAAGAGTCCTGACCATTGTTGAATAGGTTAGTACCAAAATTTTAATGGAAATAAAATGTAAAATCCAACAACTTGCATTATTACAAGTCAATTGTCCATCTGATACTATCATGTTTCATACAATTATTAATGTTTCAATGAAACCTTCAAACAGGATAACAATTAAAGCTGAGAGATGGCATAACATGTTGTATTACATTTTTTTTTTTTTTTTTAACCATTCTTTTAAGGGATGCCAACTGAAAATTTTCTGACTGAAAAGCAAACAGTGCAGTTCATAATCAGAATGCCGAGAGGTTAAAGACGATCATGATCTTCACTGGTTACAGTTGTACAATAATTGTTGTCATGCATTGAAGGAGTTAGGGTTAAACATAACTTGGCATATGATGTTTTTGCTATATTAAGACGAAATGCTTGAAAGGACAAGAGTATAACACTACCTCAAAGGTGAAGGCACACTTGTATGTAGTTATGGAATCATTATAATGAACGTTGAAGGCCGAATGTTAAGCTTGTCATACATTGCCCACAGGATTTTAAAATAACAGGCACACATGTCTAGCTACAGCTGAAAGTGACTGTTCGGAAAGTAAGTGCCCATTGTCCTTATACTGCTAAAGTTTTAAAGCTCAAAAGTTGTTAGTTTGAATGGTTATGGTTCCTCTATATATGAAAATATGCAGCTTATTGAGTCATCGGACGTCCACTTTTCTGGATTGAAGGATTATTGTCAAATAACTGGCACAAATGTCCCTGGCAGCATCAAACCCGCAACCTCGAGATGAGCGGCAGAGACTTTAAGCCTACACCACGCTCAAAAGTCTTTAAGTTTGCCTTCTTCCAGTTCAGACAGGATAATGGATTTTTCAATATATGCATATATGACAGATTGAGTCCGGACTTGACTTTGTCATGAATGGGAGGAATTTAAAATCACCTGAGCTATTGTGGTCACCCACCATCCTGCGTATGTCCATTCACCATTTCATTCAAGCAACATCTCCTCTGAAACCATTGGTCAATGTTGATAAGACTTAGCAGGGATTTCTTTGCATAAAGCTCTTATCAAATTTGTTCAAAGAGTTCCACTCCATACAATACTCTGGTTGGTATGGCAACAAATAGTATAAACTTTAAAAAGGGTAGACCACAAAACTGTTTTAGTCCATCATTCATATAAGTGACCTTGTGGTCAAGACCCTCGAAAGTCCGTGCCTCACATGTATGGACACAGTTTGTGTATAAAGTACATGGAGCCTACTGACTATGCATTGATTACGTGTGCATTTGTCATGTAAGGATATTACAAGATTCATTTGCAATATATTCTTGCGTAAACTGGAGAGGACACATTACACCTTTCTGAGAGATGAATTGTTGTATTCTACATTTATTTTATATATAAGTGTTCTGTATTTGCTATTAAACTGAACTTATATTTAAAGATGATTCAGTAAACGGTCGAAATTACGTTGACCAACCTGACTGCATTGTTTGGCTGTCAATCATACCCTCATCCTAACATTCTTTAAATAATACTGGAACGAAGTGTATTTCTTAATAACTGCGTTTGTCATACTTGAGATGTATGATTTTAACGTATTTTAACATATCAGCCAACTGCTAATATAGACCAATATAGCTACGTTATACTGACATAGGCATGATATATCTAAGTTAAACAACGCATGCCAGTTGGACGAACAATGCATATCATCATGCACTGTTGAAACGTGCACTCGCATTATTACACCAGATGGCGCGTTTTCATAATCTTCTACTATTTTCGGCACCTACGTAATAATCCATACCTTTAGGGGAATTTTGTCTTCCCCATAAAAAATGGGGAGATATATTGTTTTTGCCACGGATGTCTGTCTGTCCGTCCGCCCGTCTGTCCGTACATGCCCAGTAGAAATTAGGGGGTTAGGGTTTGAGTACAACTTTGCATTGTGAGGTTGATTCAGTTCGTTCCGTCATTATGGGGTTAAAAACGGTATTGTGGGGCTAAATAATTCTATTGTGGGGTTAATAAGATCAAAGAAAGATCAAAGGGATAACCTCACAAAGTGAGTCTAGTGAGTACGTCCGTCCGGTCGTCCGCCTGTCTGTCCGGCAAAATCGTGTCCGCTCCATATCTCCTAAACCCCTTGAAGGATTTTCATGAAACTTGGGTCAGATGTTCACCTCAACTAGACGAATTGCAGAACCCATGAAGCAACCACACCGGCTCAATGTCGTTTACTCAATCATCTTTAAATATAAGTTCAGTTTAATAGCAAATACAGAACACTGATATATAAAATAATGCAGAATACAACAATTCATCTCTCAGAAAGGTGTAATCATTTTTCAAGTTTTAAGCATAGAGCATATCATAAAGAAACATGTAATATCAGACGTAACAATGCATGATGGGATGTTAGAAGGCTCCATGTAATTTTTGCACCAAAACTGTTCCACAGACATTCACTAGTACTTTTCTCGGCAGGATGAGAAAAAGGGGCTTTCTGATGTTAGAACAGGATAAGTATTGGAGACCAAACATTTGGCCTTTGCAACATGGTATTGATTCTGATCAGCCTTGACATTTGTATGGCCTGAACTAATCTATACTGGTTATTTATTTATCGTAGACAACCTAAGTGAAAGTGTAACACTTGTATTTGATTTGTGTTCTGCAATGTCTTCCTTTTTTACCAAGGCTATAAATGCAGACATGTTTGTTTTCTTTAAAAGTTGGCAGTTTATTACAAAAATGGAAGTTACGGGTTATTCCCAGGATATTGTTGGGTAAACTGTCTGCCAGTTAATAACTAAATTCAGTTGAAGCAGGTATTGAACCCCAAGAATGAAATCTTGTCTTGGTTCATATGTCTGTCTATAACTTTTATGTCCACTCCAAACTCCTAGATGCCTGCAATGATATTCATAAAACTTTCATTTGAAATAGAAAACTTGCATTACCCATGTCCCAAAAAAAACGCCCACTCAAAGGTCAAGGCCACACTAAGGAGTCATTGCTTTTTATGTCAGCTATATTACTATCAAGCACCTGGAAGGATTTTCATATAATTTTGGTCAAATATTCATCTCATCAAGACAACATGCAAAGCCTTCCTGCTCAAGGTTAAGGCCACACTTACAGGTCATTTGTTTTTCATGTCCATTGAATCAAATGTTCATTTAATCAAGACAACATGCATAACCTACGTGAAAACCTAATGGGGTGAAGGTCACACTTAGGGTCAGAGGTCATGAGCATACATTTTCTCTGAAGCATTTTTAAGAAACTTTTATCAGATGTTCATCTCATTGAGATTTTGCAGAACCCATGTTCAAACTGAGCTGACTTAAGATGAAAGTCACCCATAGGGGTCAAAGGTTATCTTATCAGCATTTCTTCATGACTGGTATAGACATCTTTCATAGTGCCTTGTTAAACACTGCATTACACATGTTCTTAGCACGCTTACGTTAAAAACATAAGGACATTTTTTTAAAGCGATAATGATTATTCCGAACTGGATATGAAAACATGTATTGCAAATGACTTTTCAGATGTGTGTCCCCCTGGCAAATACTTCGAGGTGATAAATAACAAAGTTGTTTGCATTGATTGCCCACTTGGACAGTACAGTGATAGGACCTTGCAGAAAGAATGTACAGCATGTCCAGATGACAAGACGACACAAGCAGTCGGTAGTGACTCTGAAGAGGATTGCGTAGGTATGAATACCTATGTGGGTTTCTGTCAATATTTTGATAAATTTTAAAAACTGACTTGTCCATGTAACAATTCCTACAGTATGATAAGTAATTAGAAAAGGAATATTCAGTGAATGGGATCAGCCATCAGTATTCAAAATAGTTTGACTCCCTCTTTACAATAAAGAACAGATTTTGAGAGGAGCTCATTCAGTCAAAGAGTTGAGTTTGATGGAACAAATGCAATAGGGTTGAGTGGTAAAAATGTAAATAAAACATAAAATATGTAAAGAATTATTGATGCATAAACTTGTCGACAAATATTTGAAACTTGTTTTTTTTTATACATGTAATTTATTAAATAATGCAATAAGAAATTCACTATTTCTACTGTGCAGTCAATCATTTATAGAACAGTTTATAAGGGAGCAGGCTGTCTGGCAATTATTCCATTACTTGGGTGATTATCACTCAAAGACCCTACTCAGCCATTTATTTTTCTGTATAATACATATCGAGGGTTGACCATAAAACTGTTGTAACTTTTATGAAATAAAGGACTTACAACAGTTGTGCAGTCAACCCTCAATATGTGTTTCCCATTTTTCATTTCCCCCCACTAGAATTAAGTTGACTTGCCCCAATCATGGCTTAAAAGTGGGTTATCAATATAGGCCATGCTCATTTAGCTTAAATACATGTATAACAGCTAGAAAGATATGTGTTCTTGGCTATATATCAATATTATATTTTATGTCTGTTTGTTTTCAACTGTTGTTAGTTGGTCTGACTTGGCACTACGTAAAGCAGAAACATATACTTTGGAAGACGGAATATTTTATCCTTATTCAACGATATCTTTTTGACGATGCTCTTTGTTTTCATCATTGTAGATTTATATCTTACTTTCTATGAATTTGTGAGCTTCTTCTTTGGTAACATGACAATTTACAACGCGCTTTCTGACTATTTTATCATCTAAATTAATTATTCTGTTAACTAGAGATTCTAGTGTACGTTGAAGTTACATTCAGCATCAGCCATGTTTTTTCCGTTAAAATTACATCACGTTTGCGCATGCAGGTTTTCCTAGGTCAGTTATGCGATAATAGCCCTGCATGTGCAGGGCCAAAAGCTGATAAAACTTTGGGAGGACAAGTAAAACATGTTTTTTTCTATACAAAAGTGTTACTATTTATAGTAACATATGTATTATACATGTATAAAGAAATGAACGGTATTAAGCTTTTAGGTTACTCGACGGTAAAATGATGAAACCTCTGTGTCTTAAATATAAATGTGAAAACATTTTTGTTACAGATAATTGTAAACCTGGGCATGGTTACCTGACATATGGCAGTAAATGTGAAATTTGTCCAAAAGGCCAGTACAATGATGAACAGGGGAAAATTCCAAACACCTGCAAGCTGTGTCCCTCTGGAAAAACGAATTCTCAAGCTGGGTCTGTTTCATGCAGTTTCGATGGTAAGAAGATTTGTCATTGTAGTGCACTGACCATTCTGAAAACATAAAAGCTGGCATTTGCTGTAAAAAGAAAAAAAGCAGATTACTTCGGTAGAATTTTGCAGTGTACTTCTGTGACTGCAATAGACTAGGTAAAGCTCTTTGAGGATGGTTCGTGTAAACCCAAGTGCCACACCCACTTTGTTAATACAAATGTTTTTTTAGTTTAATCACGAAGAAAGCTTCGTAGCTTATAGAATCGCTCTCAAACACTCATTCCTGATGTCATCATGCTTACAAGAGAGTGGCAGCGAGTTTTCCATTGATGCTACCCATTTACAGCTGCATAGACTGAGGCACTTGATTGTAATCACTTGGCATCTCACCGATTGAGGAGTCAGTCATTTTGGCCCCACTACCAAACTGACCCTTTGTAAGAAAGTTTTATGTCTTGTAACAGATGGGAGCCTGGAAGTGGTCATAACCAGGACACCAAACTGGCCCCTTGTAGGTCATGCCCTCCTCTTGGACATTTGAAGTGAACAGTCATTTTCTAAAAATTCAATTTTCTACCTTCCATTTGCTCCGCCCCTCTCCCAATTGATGCCATTTCTACACTAAAATAGGGGTTCATGGCCCCCTGATCACAGCTGGCCCTCTCATCAGCTATATAACTGGCCCCAAAACATAATTTATTGCCATGTCCATCCTTCTCTCTAGCTGATTTGTGGGCTGACCTGCCCTGCTAGCTTTCTACACAAAACAACCAGTAAGTGTAAATGCCATTTATTTTTCTGTTATATATAAATAGAAATTTCTTGTACTGGCCAAAAGAACATTTTCATCTGACAAAAATTACAGCTTCTCCCGCAACAGAATTGGCAAAAATTCCACTTATACAGTAAACTCCGTATATAATGACTCCGTATTTAGCAAACTTCCAGATATAAAGAACAAATTCTCAGGTCCTGATTTATTCCCGTATTTATTCAATATAACAATTCACTAAGGATATAACAAACTCTGGATATAAAGAACAAAGTTTAGAGTTCCAAAGATGTTCGTAATATACAGAGTTTACTGTACTCTGTATCCAGCAATAACTGAATTACTTATGGAAGGTCTATAAAATACTCTAGGTAAAACATTGAATATCTTGCCAGTAAACTTCTCCCTTTATATCACTTTCTGAGTTTTGTTTATTCTTTCTTCTTCTTTTTTTGTTTCTGCTTTTTTCCTTCTCTTTCTTTTTTTTTTTTATTGTAAATTAAATCTTTGAAAATCTATACATTAACATTAACATCAGTCAGTCACAACTGGAACCATAAATTAGATCTGTAATCTTTCCATGTATTGTGTAAAAAAATGTTGATTACTGTTGTATTGACTTGGAATGGAAAAACAAATAAAAAAATTGGAACTGCATGTAAAATATGTAAGATATGTTTGTTTCATGAACTTTGCATGTGAAAAATACTTAGTTTTGCATGTAACATGTAGTTATACCATTTCAGCTCCTGTGGTCCCTGTGCAGTCTATAAACTTCAAACTTACGATTTGTATAAGTGTTGCTTTAGACAGTTGTGACGACACTAACTCCATTGGCCTCATTCTGAATAGACTTCTGGAGCTTCTGAGGAATTTGTTCCAGGAAACTACCAATCAGCGATACAATGGTAGCAATAAATTTTGTACAAGTGCAAATTGTGGAAATGCACGCTTGTATTCATCATCGCCAAGATGTGACGATATAGGCGGGAAGAAACGAGCAATCACTCATTCACTTTGTATTGAATTTGTTTTCGACGCTATAAGGTTTGTAGCAGTATTTCTCAAAATTTGTAACAATTCATTTTTCAGTAAAACTGAAGTTATTTAGAGTATTGCTATCTCAAAAACCCGGGATAAATAAAGGATTTGTAGTTGTCCTCATCTTCTTACCCATATTTTTAATATACGTCACCATGGATACGGTAGCTAAAGTCTGAGCTCGGATGACTTAAGCATTTTACTCATCTCTATAAGACATCTAGCTATCAAAGGTTTACTGTATATCTACAAAAATAATATAGCTAGGGTCGTAACTTGATAGAGAAATTGGTATTGAACAATAATACGGCAAATACTGAATTTAGGGTTCTTGGATCAAAAGTTTGGTCTCTGATTTTACATTAAAAAAGGTACAAATAGCTCAAAGTATTGAGGCCCCACAGATTTGGTAGGGATATAATTGTCCATTGCATCTCATATTTTTTTTGTTCCAAATAACACATAGTTACGTTTTCCTGTGGGATTGATTTGAAAATTTATTTATTCGTTGGGGGGGCAACAGAGAGTAAAGTTAGATAACTCTTGAGTATATTGAATACAATGTAATTTGTTAAAGATTTTGTGTGATAGGCATATATTTGTATTCTTTTAACAAGATTGAGTCATATTTATGGAATTGTTTGACTTTTACAAACAAAACAGTGTGAATAGTCAAATAGTTGCACCCTGTTATCAAACATTTTTGCTCGCTTGGAGTTGGAGAGCTTACAGTCACTTGTGCGTCAGGCGGCGTTGCTTCTTTGGTTAAAGTTTTGCCTGCTAAGTACTATCAGCACATATCTCAGTAACTACTTATGATATGACTTGAAACTTTGTTCATGTCTTTAGGAGTGTCATACAATCAAGGCAGATAACTCTTGAAAACATTTAGTACAAATTATGGCCCTTGTTTGACTTTTGAAAATTTGGTTAAAGTTTTGCCTGCTAGGTACTATCATGCACATATCTCAGAACCACTTATGATATTGACTTGAAACTTTGTTCATGTCTTTAGGGTGTCATACAATCAAGGCAGATAACTCTTGAAAAAATTTAGTACAAATTATGGCCCTTGTTTGACTTTTGAAAATTTGGTTAAAGTTTTGCCTGCTAGGTACTTCAGCCTGCTAGGTACTACATGCACATATCTCAGTAACCACTTATGATATGACTTGAAACTTTGTTCATGTCTTTAGGGGTGTCATACAATCAAGGCAGATAACTCTTGAAAAATTTAGTACAAATTATGGCCCTTGTTTGACTTTTGAAAATTTGGTTAAAGTTTTGCCTGCTAGGTACTATCATGCACAATCTCAGTAACCACTTATGATATGACTTGAAACTTTGTTCATGTCTTAAGGGGATCATACAATCAAGGCAGAAACTCTTGTATAAATTTAGTACAAATTATGGCCCTTGTTTGACTTTTGAATATTTGGTTAAAGTTTTGCCTGCTAGGTACTATCATGAACATATCTCAGTAACTACTTAGATATTGACTTGAAACTTTGTTAATGTCTCTAGGGTGTCACACAGTCAAGTCAGATAACTCTTGTATAAATTTAGTACTAATTATGGCCCTTGTTTGACTTTTAAGTTTTGCCTGCTAGGTACTATCATGCACATACCTCAGTAACCACTTATGATATTGACTTGAAACTTTTTTAATGTCTTAAGAGGGTCACACAGTCAAGACAGATAACCTTGTTTAAATTTAGTGCAAATCATGGCCCTTGTTTGACTTTGGAGTTTTGCCTGCTAGGTACACAGTAACCACTTATGGTAGTTATACAAACCTTGCAATAGGTTCAGGGAAATTTTGTATCAAACAATTAATTTACCAAAAATTAAATCTATAGTTATAATTTTGACTTTTTATGATTCAACTTTCCTAGTTTATACTTAATAGTTAGCAGAATTTTGTTTTGCTATTATACTGATAAAAGTTTTGTTTTATTAGCAAACACCCACAATAGTCGAGCGTGCTGTCTTATGGACAGCTCTTGTTTGTTTAACTTCTTCCTTACTGTGAACACCTATTTTTAGCTCACCTGAGCAGCAAAATTTGGTCAGAATGTTTGTCTCTCTGCCAAGAGATGATCTCTTTCTAGGTCAAGTTCGAAACTTGGTCACATTAGGTAAAAAACTAGGTCACCCAGTCAAAGAATAGAAAACCTTGTGAACTCTTTAGAGCCCACATTTAACCACTAATCATCATGAAAATTAGTCTTAGAATGTTTGTCTTGTTAGATCAAAACTAGATCACCAGGTCAATTCATAGAAAAACGTGGTGAACAATCTTAGATGCTGCATCTCTACAGCATGAAAATTAGTCAGAAAAAGTTGCTTTGATTAACTCTTAGTCAGTTATGTGATGTCAAAAACTAGGTAGCATGGTCAAATCATGAACAATCCTTATGAAGGCAGTAGAAGCATTTTGAATTAAATCATCCAGAAGTGTACTCAGAATGCTTGTCTTGATAAGCTTGAGGTCAAGTTCAAAACTGGGTATCATGGAGTTTAAAACTAGGTCACACATTTAAATCATAGAAAAACCTTGTCAACATTCTGGAATCCACATGTTGAACCAAATCAACTTGAAAGTTAGTCAGAGTAATTTTGACTTAGTGATCTGGATCATGACCTTCTGACCTACTTTCTTGTCTTTTGAAGCAATGGTAACAGGTGAGCAATATAGAGATATTATGGCCCTCTTGTACAATGCTATGCTTGTTTAGGTAATTGAATGTATAAGCAGTATAGTTTTAACAGATTACCATTTATATTTTAAGAACTTTTTAAAAAGTGCCATTTATACCATTTCACCACTGGCAAAGCTTTTGTTTGACTTATCTGGAAAAAATCAGACATGTGCTCGCTGTCTTATCTCCCAATGTGCAGCAATGTGCAAGTTAAACAGATGCCTGGCTAGTCTCTGGTAGCAAATCAGCATTACTTCAGATGAATTGAATAATATATCAGTATGTGTTTTCCTGCACTTTTTCAGTCAGTTTATCACGGATACTGAAGCAGACGATGCAAATATAGATGCTGTGCAGGTTATCAGCCTCATCTTGAAACTTAATGGACCAGTCAGCCTGTCCGATCCTGTAAGTACATTATGTTGCTGTACCTGTCTAAAGCACCCGTGCATGGGATGTATAAAAAAAGTGTCCACATAATGAGATGACTGCTTAATACAGGTTTATTCAGTTTCCTTTCCATTGCCATGGTAATAAGAGTTACAAGAGCATGGTATGTGTATGTAATGGAATTATTAGAGCTTCATGCAAGGAACAAGCAAGCCATTGGTACAGTGGTTTCAATCGGGATACGTAAGTTTTGGTTGCTAAGGGCAGGTAGCTCACACTTACAGAAGTTCATCTGTACTTTAAGTACAGTACCGGTACATTATATAATACAGATAACCCGTTTGAAGTATTTACTTGAGGGTTACAACATTTGATGCCAATTTTGAAGTATTTACTTGAGGGTTACAACATTTGATGCCAATTTAAAATGGAATTACAGTGTATAGGTGTATGTAGCCTTTTTATTCTGTTTTTAGCTCACCTGAGCATGAAGTGCTAAGGTTAGATATTGCGATCACCTGATTGTCTGTCATCTGTTGACTTAACCTTTATGCAATAGAGGCTGCCTTTTTCACTGGATCTTCATGAAACTTGGTCAGTATGATAACATTAATAAAATCTAGCTCCAGTTTCAACATGGTTCATCTAGGGTCAAAAACTAGGTCAGGGGGTCAGATATTGTCACAAGTCCAAGATGAGCGATATAGGGCCATCTTGGCCCTCTCGTTTTAAATGAAAAGAATCTAACTGAATACTTTGTGTTTATTTACAGGCTCGTGAGATAATTTTCGTCAGCTTTAGTAACATTACTACAACTGATATATGTATACTCGGGCAGGAATTGGTTGATGACACATGTAGTAAGTTTTCTTGGTTGTTTTTAAAATACCCTTTTTTCTGTACAAGTGCAGACTCTGGTTAACTTGACCTTTTTGTGTCGCCCTTTTGGAGAAAAGGCGATACATGGGGATTGCTTTGTCCGTCCGTTCGTCCCACAAATGCTGGCCATTTCTTAAGAGTTCTTAATCAGTCTTTACAATTGTATTGCTTATGACAAAAGGGTAATGATGTCACCAAATTTTGTAGGTCAAGGTCATATTTGACAGAGTTATGCCCCTTTTTGTACTTAGATTTTGTCACAAAATTATTGGTTATTCTGACAAAATGTAAGAGGGTGACACAAGTCTTCTACTGAACACCCATCTAGTTTATGTCAACGTTGTATTTATTGCGAAGTTATTTATAGTTCCTCCAAGTGTACTTTTAACTTAGTGGTAGAAAACATATTGATTTAGTGCTGTCTGTTAGTCTGTCTGTATGTCACAGTGTTTGTCTGTGCTGCTCCTACACGCTTGGATGAATTTTACTGAAATTTGGTTGAAATCTTTATTATCAATAGTAGTTGTGTATATCATTGGCAATTTCCACTTCATTGAGTTATTGTCCTTTTTCGGGGCCTTAACACCAAGTTTGTCTGCGCAATCCCCGTAATACCGCAAGGAAGATTTCAACCAAAGTTCACATGAGTGATCTGTGCCAATCCTAGTTGGGCATATTTTCGTCATTTTACAGTTCAGTGATTCTTAGCCAAAATATTTTTTTGAAAGCCATATGAAAATAAATTGTTTTGACACACATACCAGACTATCATATAGCGTTAAGTGATGGAAGACATACATTTTTTTAAAAACAACCTCTAGCTTTTTTACTGCATTTAAGATGGCTGACTTACACCATTTTTAGTTTTTATACAGTCATAAAATTTGTTTTCGCTATTTCTCAATTAACACATGACGAATTTCAATGAAACTTCATAGGAGATTTCAATATTAATTGTAAATTACCATTGTTGTGCATAGCATCAGTCTGTTCCAGGAAGAGGATTTTTCATCGAATTAATGGAGGTTATTTTTGATACTGTTCATTTTTGTATGTAGCATTTTTCCAAACGATATCTTGCATGACAAAAATTTGTCAAATTTTAGGCCAGAAAAACATTTTTTTGCTTATTTTTTTATGGCAAAATATGTCCTTCATGTAACCAAGCCTGCTGAAGAAATGTCAAGAAATTGGAGTATTTCATTGTTTATTTGTTGTTACAGTACAATGTCCAGCTGGAAAATTTGCCCCTGAGGTTGGAAAATGTGAAATGTGTCCAATCAATCAATATCAAAATGAGACGGGTCAAAGTGAGTGTAGACCTTGCCCACCAAAGTCATACACAAAAAACAAAATGGGCTCCACTTCAATCTCTGACTGTACTGGTAAGTAGATGTTTAATGTCTTCTTTATACCTTATATAAAATGAAAATACTAGTATATATCGTACAATAGTCGTTGTGTATTGTTTCAGTATATCTGTTGCCTGTCTGTAACACTTTCATTTCATAATTTTGAAACTCGTATATTCTCGAATGAGTTTTTGTGTCGCCCTTTCGGAGAAAAGGTGATACATAGGGATCGCTTTGTCCGTCTGTCCGTCCGTCCGTCACACAAACTTAATATTGGCTATAACTTTGCCATTTCTTAAGATTTCTTCATCAAACTTTACAATTATATTGCTTATGACAAAAGGGTCATGATGCCCCCAAATTTTGTAGGTCAAGATCATATTTGACAGAGTTATGCCCCTTTTTGTACTCAGATTTTGTCATGAAAACTTAACATTGACTATAACTTTGCCCTTTCTTATGATTTCTTCATCTAACTTTCAAATTGCATTGCTTATGACATGAGAGTCGTGATGTGGCCACATTTTGTAGGTCAAGGTCATATTTGACAGAGTTATGCCCCTTTTTATACTTAGATTTTTGCTATAACTTTGCCATTTCTTAAGATTTCTTTATCAAACTTTCAAATTGTATTGCTTATGTCAAAAGAGTTGTGATGCCGCCAAATTTTGTAGGTCAAGGTCATATTTGACAGAGTTATGTCCCTTTTTGTACTTAGATTTTGTCATGAAAACTTAATGTTGGCTATAACTTTGCCATTTCTTAAGATTTCTTCATCAAACTTTCGACTTGTATTGCTTATGACATAAGCGTCATGATGCCTCCAAATTTTGTTGGTCAAGTTATGCCCCTTTTTGTACTTAGATTTTGTCACAAAATTATTGGTTATTCTGACAAAGCGTAAGAGGGCGACACAAGTGTTCTACTGAACACCCATCTAGTTTGCTAAACTTGCTGGAATGAAGCCATATGAAGGCCTGTTCTACATGTTGTTTCTTTTTCAGATTTTGGTTGCTTTTGCTTTCGATATAATCTCTTATGTACAGTCAGATCTGAACCTTTACTCCAGATACTTTCAAAAGCTTTAATATGTTGCTCATTTACTGATTTTGTTGGCTTGTTATAGCTATCTGCCAGGCCGGATTTGAGTTTAAAAATTCGACGAAGACATGTTCGGAATGTCTCAAAGGATTCTATAAGGCGGATGAAGGAAATGATGAGGCATGTACAAAATGTTCCGCTGACCGAACCACGAAAAGTACAGGATCTACGTCACCAAATGATTGCTCAGAGAGTAAGAATACGTTTTTGGAACTAATTTTTACAGTCAACCAATCACCTGCTTCAAAAACTTTATTCAAAAGGTTTAATACTTAAAATTTGATGCTGATATAAAAGGTTTCTGTATTACATCCAAAATTGTAATAAAGGACTAAAAAATAACAAACAAATTTTAGAAAAGATATTTTATCAGTGATTATGAAATAACGTAAATTTACAGAGAAGATAGAAAATATTTCTGGCCTTTGATATTAATACTAGCTGTTGTACAGAAGTAGGAACCAGGCATTCACATTATAATTTCAGTTTCTGAATCCTTTCAACATTAAATATTTCAGTTTCTGAATCCATTCAACATTAAATATTTCAGTTTCTGAATCCATTCAACATTAAATATTTCAGTTTCTGAATCCATTCACAGGTTTGTGTACAATGTACGTGATATTCGAGAAATTCGAGTTTGAGAACATTCAGTGTTCCCACTCTCGTAAATTATTACGTAAATCACGCAAGAAAAATAAATATCACGCATATATTTTTCACCATGTGCGAGATTGTGCGCGTACGAAAATGCCAAGAACGAATAGGTTCAGCTGGAACCCCCCAGTATGTTCTAAAAATAGAAATTCTATTTTCTCGGCCAATCGATCGGTATAACCGTTGATGTCATGAAATGTAGACGGGTTTAATATTTTCTTGCGCTGGGAAATGATATTAGCACTTTGACAGTGTGACCAATCTAATGATCCGGGCTTCGTCTGCAAAAATGTCGCAGTCAAAGCATTGTGTTTGGCTTCACGGCAAATGAAATAAATGATGCCCAACAAGAATGTGAAGAGTTGCCATCCACGAGTACTGACACAACTTCGAGTAGTGTTAAAAGTCGGAAATAGTACCCGAAACGGTTTCAGAACAAGTTGTTGTCGCAGGTTTTAAAAAATTTCAACGGTCAGCGCTTGTCTATCTAATATTATTATTAATTTTCATACCCCCAAAAATTGAGATATACCCCAATTTTAGTGTCTAGAGGGTAAGTATACCCTTGAAAAAAATACTGAGCGGGAACACTGACATTATACTGCTACTTTATCATATTATGTGTAAAATTGCTTAGTCTTGGTTACTTATTTACAATTTCACTTGAGGTGCTTTCATTTCTATTGGGCATACATAAGAAAGATCTTTGAAGAAGGGCTCATAATAAGGCTTCTTGTCTTTTTAGCTCACTTGGCAAAAGGCAGAGCTTTTAGGATGGATGGTTGTCCATCTCCTGTCCGTCCATCATCCATCAACATTTGATTCAAATGATATGTCCTCTGAAACCACATGAAGCTCTACAAAAACTGTCAAAGAATTCCATTCCTTGCAGAACTCTGGTTGCTATGGAAAAAGAATAGGAATTTTTTTAAAAATCTTCTCCTGAAACCACAATGCCTAGAGCTTAGATATTTGGCATTTAGCATTGTGTTGTGGACCTCTACCAAGATTGTTCAATTATGACCCCAATGGATCAAAATTGACCCTGCCAGGGAGTCACTTAGTTTTACATAGGCTTATATAGGAAAAACTTTAAAAATCTTCTCTGAAACCACAGGGCCTACACCATAGATATTTAGCATGTAGCATTGCCTAGTAGACCCCTTCAAAGTTTGTTCAAATTATACCCCTAGATCAATATTGGCACCGCCCAGGGGTCACTTGTTTTACAAGACATACATGTATATAGGAAAACCTATTTGGTATGTAACATTGTCTAGTGGTTTTCCACCTACTTTGTTCAAATCATGCCTCTTGGGTCAAAATTGATCACACCCACGAGGCAAGTGAACTTGTACTCAGGTAAGCATTATAGGGCCATCAAGGCTCTCTTGTTCAAGTCCCCACCATGAGTAGAATGATGAAAGGGAATAAAGTGTGACACCTGTCTGTCCGTCTGTGTAAAATTTTGGTTTCACATCAATAACTTTTGAAAGATTGCATGTATTTTATTCAGATTTTACATGTAGGTTTATGAAAAGGAAATACAGGTTACATTCAGTTTTGGTTCCAATATACAATTTTTTACAGGAGTTATGGCCCTTTTTCATCTTAGAATTCAGCAAAATGGTGATTTCTGATCAATACATTGTTAAAAGGTTGCATGGATTTTATTCAGGTTTTACATGTAGGTTAAGGAACATAAAATACAGGTCAAGTTTATAAACAACAACCAATGAAATTGATTCAAAATCTTCGGGCAAGTGAATTTTTGGTAGGGACAAGTGAATTTCCAACTGACACTTGTCTGTAGACAAGTGCTTTTTGGAGAAATTTCGGAACTGCTTGCAAAATTGATATCTGTGACTGACAAAATCCTATTACAAGCCATTATGGTTCTTTTTTGTTAAGTAAATCTTTCTCCATTGACAGCTGTGTGTGTGGCCGGTCAGTATACCCTCACTGAGGTAGTGACGGGACAGGTTCAGTGTATACCTTGTGCCATCGGCACATACAACCCTAATGTGATGGCTGAACAATGTGAATCATGTCCAGATGGCAAAACTACATTGCAAACTGGCAGAAAAGCACAGGTGGATTGTATAAGTAAGCTTTTTCTTTGTACATGCAGTTAGTTACTTTAAATAATTTGTATTGGCAAGTTGTTTATTTCACAATTTTCTAATTTTTCAATGTATTTCCGATTTCTTGAATTTGGGAGCAAAAAGTTGAATGCAGCATCATTTGTTGATGTCATCAAATCTGAAAGAAGTATATATGAGCCAATCAATAGCAAAGTTATTGATATCATTGACTTTTGAATATTTAGCTTCCTTACAAATATTTATGGTACTTCGTAGCATGAATATTATTAAGGAAAGTACTACCACAGTATTGAAATTTGTGATTTTTTATGTATTTATATTTCTGAGAATTGTGCGTAATATATCAAAGCATATGATAATGATAATAGAAATTATCATGATAATAAAATAATGATAATAATTATGATATATACAATTCAAAATCAGAGGCACAGTACAAATTATTTGTATTTTGTATGGCTTTTGACTAGACCTGCCGTGTTTGCATAATTTGTACATGTACTCTAATAAACTAGACCAGCCTTTGTACACACTCATCTGGCAAAGCTTCCACAATTTTTTGTGTCGCCCTTTCGGAGAAAATGCGATACATAGGGATCGCTTTGTCCGTCCGTCGGTCCGTCCGTCCATCGGTCCATCCGTCACACAAACTTAACATTGGCTATAACTTTGCCATTTCTTAAGATTTCTCCATCAAACTTTACAATTGTATTGCTTATGACAATAGGGTCATGATGCCACCAAATTTTGTAGGTCAAGGTCATATTTGACAGAGTTATGCCCCTTTTTGTACTTAGATTTTGTCACGAAAACTTAACGTTGGCTATAACTTTGCCATTTCTTAAGATTTCTTCATCAAACTTTCAAATTGCATTGCTTATGACATAAGGGTCGTGATGCCGCCAAAGTTTATAGGTCAAGGTCATATTTGACAGAGTTATGCCCCTTTATATACTTAGATTTTTGCTATAACTTTGCCATTTCTTAAGATTTCTTTATCAAACTTTCAAATTATATTGCTTATGTCAAACGGGTTGTGATGCCGCCAAATTGTGTAGGTCAAGGTCTTATTTGACAGAGTTATGCCCCTTTTTGTACTTAGATTTTGTCACGGAAACTTAATGTTGGCTATAACTTTGCCATTTCTTAAGATTTCTTCATCAAACTTTACAATTGTATTGCTTATGACATAAGGGTCATGATGCCGCCAAAGTTTGTAGGTCAAGGTCATATTTGACAGAGTTATGCCCCTTTTTACACTTAGATTTTGTCACAAAATTGTTGGTTATTCTGACAAAGCATAAGAGGGCGACACAAGTGTTCTACTGAACACCCATTTAGTTTATTTCAAGGAAACCTCGTCACAAGAGATTTAAAGAGAATGTCACTAAATTCCTTGTGATATCTCATGGGGTAGATTGGCCTAGAAATAAAATAAAAGTGCATTTATGTAGAAAACCAAGATTATATAGTTGATGGAAATCTATATATTTTGTGACAGTGTAGTCAAAGATGAGAATAAACTTAGAAATCTTTGTCTGAGAAAGAAGCATCAATTCCTATGACACTGTTTGATTCTGCATCAATATTTCTGAGCGGTGGTGTAGAGGTTAAGGTGTCTGCTGCTCATCCTGGAAGTTGGGGGTTTGAGCCCCAATGGGGTCACGACTGTACTTCCTCATATCCTCACACCAATACTGGTTTTTCCAGGAAGCGGACTCGAGAGTGACTCGATAAGCTTCAAGCTTTCTTCACAATTGAGCTAAAATAAACTTATAAACGTATATTTTCTGATATGTGGTCGAATTTTTACAGCTATATGTGGAACTGGCAGAGGGTATGATTCAAGCATGAAACAGTGTATAAACTGTCCACAGGGTCAGTACAATGACGGAAAAGACCCCAATCCAAATTCATGTAAATTATGTCCAGCTACAAGGACCAATCTGAAAGATGGGGAGTCAAGCTGTGACATACCGGTAGAAGGTAAATACGTGTATGACACTTTCATAATTATACTCCAGTTTTATGCTTTATGTAGTAAAGCTCTTGTTATTAATCTAGATAAAAACTGATCAGCATGTTTTTCTTGATAATCTTTAGGCCAAGTTGGAACATGTCACATGAGATCAAGGATTAAGTCACCAGCACAGATTTAAGAAAGGCTGTGTGAACACTTACAAGGCCTCATTTATTTACAATTATCATGATAACCCTCATTTTTGCTGATCCATAGGTCAAGTTGGAAAACTTGAATGAATGGTGCCAAAAACTAGGCCTCTGAGTCAAATTAAAACATTAAACATTGGGAATTCCCCGTCAGTCAGATTTTATATTTAATCATGATGAAAATCAAACAGGGCGTTTGTCTTGAGGATTTCTACATCAAGTTTTAAACCAAATCCTGTGTTTCCAAAATCTGAGTCACCAAGTAAAACTAGAGAAATGCCTTGTGAGCACTCTAGAGGCAGCATCTTGTACCCAGTCATTCCGGAACTTGGTCAGAATATTTATCTCTATTATTACCTGGTACAATTTGAAACTGGATCACATCACATGAGGTCAAAAACCAGATCATCAAGTTAGGATGAAAGAATAAACTCCAGAGGCCACATTGTATTTATAGAATGTAAGGAAATTGACACAGAACTTATCTCACATTCATAATTTTTATCTGTAAACCGGACATAAATCATACAGGTGGTGATTATGTCATGGAGATATTTTCTGTCAACTCGGATCATTGATGAAAAATAATCTTGTTCCTTCTATGTGTGCAATCAGTAGGTACGAAAAGTAACAATGTTTTGATGAGAGTAAAAGCCAAAGGACCCGGTTGTTCGAAACTTTAACCATCTGAAGGTTTCACCAACCATGAATTAACTTTTGATTCATAAACAAAATTGAATATAGAATATTTTGATTTTGCTTTGAAGAGTTTTATGGCCTCATTCTTTTGAATGCACAAATTTGTTATAAGAAAACTTTTCAAACTGTAGAAATAAAACCCTTAAAGTTAACCAGCTGTTAGCTTAATGGTCGATTAAAGTGTCAAACAACTGGGTAATGTGGACTTGTTCATAAAGAAGATTAACAAAATGGACTCTAACTTCATCTTTCTTTTGTTTTAGTACCTGTTGTACCAAGGCGACGAAAGATAAGATTTAGATTTATCTTAGAAATTCAAATCACCACCTGTGGGGAAGCAGACCTCAATAACATTAGAACAACCTATGCTTTGAGTATACGGAATCTCATGATTAATGCTAGAAATAAAAAATACAACAGAAACAAGTCTTTCTGCAGTGCCAACTGTGCCAACTTGTTTGTCGTCTTTGCCAATAATGATGCTCTTGGATCATGCAGCTCTCCCCGTAGCAGAAGAGCACTTAGCCATGAGTTAAGCCTTGACGTGGAGTTTAGGAATGTTACGTATGTATAATTTAAGATTTACTTGTTTAATTTTTCAAGTGTCAATGGGTCTGATCATTACCTGCAGAGCCACATAGTTTATTTCAGAGAGCACCCCTGTTAAAGATGAACATGTCAAATTTTAGGAATACGGCAGGTTAAGGCTACAGTCTGCTGGAAAAATACAGGTGGGCAGTTTGATTTATGTCAGTGATAACCTGGATTAGGCACTCAAAAAATTTGACAGTCCAAACATTTAGTTTCAAGTACCAAAATGTACAGTTAAGCCTACGCTACCTAACTCAAAGTCTTAAGATGAAAAGAATATTGTTGAAGTTATTTGAGTTCTCCACACCCTTTAAAGATACCAAGGAAATTTCTTTTGCTACAAGGTTTATTTGTGAATAGCATTTTCTTGTTTTTACTAAATCATATGTAATACTAAAGTTGTGGGTGTAAGATATTTATTTGTTATGTATAAACCATATTAGATGCTATGCTGTTGGCAAGATAAAGGAAGATCATATTGAGTGAAAGTTAAGTCAGTCAAATGCGTACAAATTTAAGACATAGTATATAATTTGAGGTGTCTTGACTATTTTTCCTGTATTATTTCACCAGGGTTTAAAAGAAACCTTATATAAGTACGAACCTATTTAATTATCTGTCCATAACTGCTGATTTCTCAATCCATCACTTTTTTCAGAATGTTGAACTTACTTAGTTCACTGATTATAGCTCATATCCCACCAGCTGCCATGACCAGAGCTTATAAAAATCATTTCCGCCCAATATTTTGTGATTTTATTATCAACATCAGTCTTCAAACTTCATAATATGATTGGTCTTACTGAGTAGACGATTCCTTCTGTTTTTAGGGTCAATGGATCAAGGTCAAGGTCACAGTGACCTCAGTTAGCATTTCCTTGATAACTTTCCAAAAGAGATTCCTGAAACTTACTCAGAACAGTCCAGTTTGTACAGAAGAGCAATACTGGCCCCCCACTTGTTTGTAATGATAGCCCATGATTGATGTATGGTGTTATGTAGTTTTTTAAAAGTGGTTTAATTGTTTAACTTCTTCTTCTGCTATTTAGAGAAGGCACTGTCGACGACGATACCGGAGCTGAAATCCCGACAGAAGAAGCTATCAGCCAGATTTTAAAGGAAAACGAAGATGAGCTTTCACCACAAGTAAGTCTATCTCCATTGATGAATGTAGTTTAAGAATTGACTTAAGAACAGTTCATGTTGAAACTAGTAAGGTAAAGAAGCACAACACTTGCATTTTGTTGTTTTACAGTTCGTACATTGTCAAACACCATAGCTTTATCAGCTTTAAAAGTATTTTTATTGTCTCGCTCGGCAGAATTTCATTAAAATAAAGAGTTTTTTTACCACAATATCTTGTGTCAAATAAAGGAGATTTTAATAATTTATTTTGTTTTTGAGCTACAAGGTATTCTTATATTTAAGATTACACTTCTGAGATAACCTTTAAACTATTTACAGTAAAACTTTGTTAACTTGAGCATCAATTACTCGGTGACCCAGGATAATTCGAGATCTCTTGTCGGTCTTGGTCATACAACCTATACATTTAACTACACATCACCATGGATAACTTGAGTATATGCAACTGGATAACTCAAGGAACACCTGCGGTTCAACGTGTCACAACGTGTCACAATGCTGCAACGTGAAGTCGCTAGTAAAATAAATTTGTTAACACCTTTTGCCAGCGCATTTATATATATTTTTCACTGAAGTGTTATAATAATAAAACTGGCGCATATTTAAGATAAGCAACAACATTCCTGGCCATAAAAGATTGAGAAATTAATGCATTGTTTAATAAGGACTAGGGATAGTTTCCATTGTAAATGTCTTGAATTCTGAAAACTGGAGACCTTTGGTAACTTGAGCATTTTACTCGGGGCTCATGGAACTTTGAGCATTTTACTCGGGGCTCATAGAACTTTGAGCATATTACTCAGGGCTCATAGAACTTTGAGCATTTTACTTGGGGCTCATAGAACTTTGAGCATTTTACTCAGGGCTCATAGAACTTTGAGCATTTTACTCAGGGCTCATAGAACTTTGAGCATTTTACTCAGGGCTCATAGAACTTTGAGCATTTTACTCAGGACTCATAGAACTTTGAGCATATTACTCGGGGCTCATGGAACTTTGAGCATTTTACTCAGGGCTCATAGAATTTTGAGCATATTACTCGGGGCTCATAGAACTTTGAGCATATTACTCGGGGCTCATAGAACTTTGAGCATATTACTTGGGGCTCATAGAACTTTGAGCATTTTACTCAGGGCTCATAGAACTTTGAGCATATTACTCGGGGCTCATGGAACTTTGAGCAATTCACTCAGAGCTCTTGGAACTTTGAGTTATCAAAGTTTTACTGTATACACAAAAAGTCATGTTTTCAATGTTTTATTTGCCATTTGCTCTTCTCTGTCAAGACATTTTTGTCTTCCATGATCTTAGGCTATGCTTATGAAATGTTTTTTATGATACTGACAGTTATGCATATTTTCAGCCTGGCGCGATTGAATTTAAGTCGGTAGGCTTACCTGAGATCCAGCCAGAGTGCAACGCCGGGGAACAACTTATCAGTAATGGCTGTGGTAAGAATTGAAATTGTGATATTTTTATGCCGGGAAAATGTGCTTATTAAAATCGCACCGTTCATCCGTCTGTACCCAAAAAGTAGGACTGAGTGGGCTATGGCAACAATAGAAACAGTAAATTCTCTTTCATTCCGTTTTGGTAATGCAGTTATTTTTTGGCTTATGTGGCTAAAAAATGAAAACAAAAGAGAGAACAAAGACAACTGCCAATTTTTAATAAGGAGGTCTGTGCATCTGGCCACTTTTTCGTGGCTGGGTTGTTTCTTTGTCATGCATGGAGATATTTTCTCAGATAAAACAAGAGCTGACAGTCACAAGTGTCCAATGACCCCAAAGAAGTCTGAACAAAAATGAGTTATTATCACATGTACAGGTACAGGTCTGAAAAATGTGTTTATAACACATGTACAGATCTGAAAAAAGGACTCATGATTTATATAGAGCTCTGAAAAATAAATTGAAAATAAAAGAAAGAATTAACGTTAAATTGTACACGTCTTGAAATTTAATTCAGTATGATAGATTTATGGTATTTTGTACAGTTTTTAATCATTTCAGTGTTGGAGAATGAATTCCTTGTAATGTATGCAGGCTAACAGTAGCTATGCATAGTATTATGAGGTTATTACACAGTGTTGTGTACAATACAGAATTCTGTTAAAATAGTTATCTTTTACACCTATATTAGATGAGGCACTTGTAGATTTTTTTATTTAATATTTTGCATTTATGCTTAAAACAGTGTATGAACACTTCTTTTCATTCCACTACTATTAAATACCCTGTTTATCCTATACGTCTGCTGTTAATCTTTAATAAATTTTGAATTGAATAAGTGTTAGCAACAAAGAGAAATCAGAATATGCTGTTTTTATTGTATGGCAAATATTAAATGAAAACTTAATGATTTTTTTTATTTTTCTGTTTTGATACATACTATTGTTCACAAGAACTTGTACTTTTTTCAGTTGCGTGTACCATGGGGAGGTACAGTACAAGTGGTGATGCGTGTGAGTTTTGTCCGAAGGACACATACCAGGATGAAACTGGTCAGTCATCTTGCAAAGATTGTCCTGCTACAAAATTCTACGATAATACGGGGGCAACAGCTAGTTCAGCTTGTAATTGTAAGTAATTCAGACATAAATGTCGGTATTGGAATGCTTGCAGTAATAAACATGAAGGGGTGTGTTATGTAAGGGATTGCAGTCTTCAAAATGTTTGCTAGAAATTGTTTAGAAGGTCCAGGATCACTTTCACTGATACGGAAAAATAACTTTACTGATAGGGGAAGGATAGACCCATGTTCAGTTCACTGTAAAACAGTGTTGACATAATTTATGTCTTTCTTTCATATTCAAGTGGTTTCTTCATGAAACAGAATAATCAGAAAGGCTTTCTTATTTTTTTGCAATATCATTGAAAAAAGCTGCGCTATATTTCTAACATGCACTTATCAATTTAAAGCTAAGTTAGGAATGTGTTTGATACCAATAAAATTTTAATGTCATTTCTGCCAGTAAGACATCTTTCTTGGTAAAATAAGAGCTGCTTGTAATTGTGATCCTTGGACTTTAAGAAATATCAGCATTGTTTATTTAGACCACAATTCTATTCTGGATGTAGTTACTGAAACCTGTAATGTCTGCAATAAAACAACAACCATATGCGACAACACCATGAGTTACCAGTTACCAATACCCAGTACATGTATCTGCAACAAAAACCTGTACAAGCTGGAGTCAAATAATTGAACAGTCAAACTGTGCATCATTTATAACATTGACAAAACTAAGATTTATCATGCTACCCTTCCAACAAACGTGAAAATCAGAGATTTTGTTTTTGTGTGACTGCATTGATGTAGAATCTAGTGTTGTCGTCAGTCAGCAGGCCTTACACTGGGAAATTCTTCAGGATGAATGCTGCAAAAAATGATCAGCTTGGTTGAAAACTGTCAGTAAAGCTCTAATTTCAGATTACACTAAAGTCTTTAAGACTGCCATCAGTTAAAACAAGAAATATCTTTGAAAAAAAAACAGTTGAGCCAAGGTACATTTCAGTATATATATATATATTATGTATGCATTCACTTGTTCCTTGGAAAGTCATCAATGGAGGCAGTTTAATATGAAGTCTAACTTTAGCTCGGCCGCTACATTATTTATCAGTGAAGCAATCACTGGATCATGAGGGTTGTACACAAATTCCATTCTCATTTCTCTTCCATTCCGTAATATTTGATTGGTGCAAAAAGTAGATCAAAATCCAGCTTGTACAGCTTTCAAAGTGTGAGGCAATGGCAGATATATAATGAGTTAATTTGATAATTTCAGCATATTGTGCAAGTAACCCAACCTACTGCAATGGCAAAGGGGTTTGCTCCGATACAGGAAGAAGGACCGCATCTTGCTCCTGTACAGAGAACTACGAAGGAGCAACTTGTAACGTTAAAAAGGGTATGTATAGATATTTCAAGATGAAAAATATATGTTTTTAGCAAAAGAAGCTGTCTCATGTGTTTAAGAGAAATATAAGTAAGGTTACCTGTTTGTTATTATATTTTGGTAAAGAAAGCATTTTCAGCAGAAAAAATACATTTATGCAGATAATGTAATTGCCAAGTATTAATACTGCGCACACTTTATGTTAATTTTCCCCTTGATTTACGTTTTGCAATTTTTCATAAATCACTATGCTAATTTTAAATGTTGGCGCACAAATTCGATTAATAAAGATTTATATTAATTAAGAGAACTCTCATTTTGCAAGTTTTTTTTGGGAATAAGCAATCCAATAACTTATAAAGCTAGTGGAATAGTCAAGTTGGCTTTTAATTTTCACTGCTCCGTAATAGATATTCGTGATGATTTCATCTCATCTGTACATTCATTTATATACATGTACATGGACTTTGAATTCAAAATTTTTTTTGATTATGCTGATTTAGGCTCTTGATTGGTTTGAAAGAAGTTTTAACAAAAATCACGCACACTTTTTTGAAATAAAAGTATTAGATTCATGAATTTTAATGCATTTTTGCAGAGCCTCAGTCTGATCTACCAGCCATTCTGGGCGGAGCTATTGGAGGAGGGGCAGCTCTTCTCTTCATCATCCTGATAGCTGTTGGTTTGATATATAGATGCTCAAGGTAATGAGCCCCCTCTTTAAAACCCTTATCCCATTAAAAGATCTAAAAATGAACTTTTCCATCTTCCAATTTTTGTTGTGAAGTATCATGTATTTATTGTTCCAATGGGTATCTAAGTGAAAATGAACAGACCAAGTAAGGTATGCTGCAGATCATGATTTACCTGCAGTTTTAACATGCCCCACTTTATGACCTCACTTAGTACAGTTAAGACTGTATTGGAATCTTAGATAACTGCTCCTTTCACTGGAGTTAACCCCTGTTTGTTTTTAAAACTTCACTTGATATTGCTTCAGTAGATTTAACTGATATCCTTTTGACACCCGTAACATAATAAACCATATATGCAGGTTAAGACAGGTTTGAGCCCTGCTAGTAGGTAGACCAATGACAGATCTACTTTCATGTTAACACTCAGTTGCTTTGCTGAATTATACAACACATGCAGTGAAACCGAAAGCAGCATAAAATGATGTGCAGTGTTTACGCAGTTTTTGAGCTTGTCTGCCGATTGTGTATCAAAATATTATGGCCGTGTGAGAGATATTGATTAATAGATTGACTGAATGTACTCGGCCTTTTATGAGACTTACTTTGCAGGTGCATTCATCATCTTCAGTGTTAGTTCATTAGTGATAAGGAAATAGTTACTGCTGTAGCAAAAATGATTTATGATTGTGGTAAAGAGAAAGTTTGAAATCTAATCCTTGTTGCATGCCTCGTTTGGTTAAAAGGGAGTCATTGGTTGAAAACAAATTAAAACTGCAACCACCCTGCTTCTCTGATTGCATCATAAAGGGCATCTTAACTGTTACTTACTTCTTCTGTGATTCCGGTCCATTATCTAATAACTGTAGCACCTTACATTTTTTTTCTCTCATGTAGTCTGCTAGTTACAAATGTAAACAAATTTTAGCTGATGTGTTGTTAACAAGTGGTTGAAATTTGAAAAAGATTCCATGACAGTTGACAAACTTTCTTAGTCTTTACACAAACAATTTCAGAGGTCCATCAGAGAAGAGAAAGGGGACTTACCATGATCCTGAGTACATTCAGAATGGTGCTTACGAGGGAAACTACGACAATTTTGGATACCATGATGGACAGGCTCGTCCCATTGCGCCTTACCCATCTGTTGGTTATCCAGCAATAGGATACAAGCCAGATACTAGCTTCGAGGATGGGTCGTATGCGCGTCCTTACAAGTACCGTCCAAGCATCAATGATGATGATAGGAGAGGAGACGACACACAATTTATGTGGACTGCATAAATTTCATAAACATTTATAAAACAGACATCTATAAACAAACATTTATAAGCGAACATATCAGCTAAGAAAATAAATCCATTTCAAAGTTTTGTTTTATATGTTTAGGTCATGCATGAATAGTGCACTATTTCAATGTTTACTGTAACAGTTATTCTCAAATTTACAGTCATAAAAAATAGAAAATTACCGGTAACCATTGTTTTTGTTGAGCCTTTTCAGTGTGTATTTTTGGAAGTGAATCGAAATTGTATTCAGCAGATTATAGTTGTAACATGGATCATCTGTTTTTCAAATGACGTAAATGTTGAAACATATGAAGAACAGCGAGAAATGTTTTGGAAAAGCGCTAAACTTAAAAATGACGTGACAAAGAGCTGTGTGTCGGTTTGTTTTTCGCATTGTAAGAAAGCCATGTCACTATCATTATTTTACTATAATTATCATTAGGTTTAGAATCATGAACATGTATATTATCAGCTTCTGAATTGTATGCAAAAGGTGTGTTTTATTTTGTGTTAGTACCTACCAACAAAATTTCTTAGCAGGTAGAGAAAAAGGTCGATGCATGCTGGAAATTTGAATGAAGTTGAAAAAATGAAGATAATGTTCAGTAATCTAACCACTTATCCTCAAGAAGATGTTAAAATTTGTGTTTACGTATTTCACTCGTAAACTTCATGTTCTAGAAGTTTTACAACGAAAAAGTAGATTAGCAGTTTTCAGTTGATGCCTTCGGTGCAAATAAGAATTTTGTTTGTATTTGTGCTTTTTAGGTCCACCAACCTCAGTCGAGGTGTCTAATCGGTACGACCCGTGCAAATTAGAACACACTGGGTGCATGTTATGTCTTTACACGATATTGTAAATACACATATACTCTTTTTTTAACTTCATTGAGAAGAACATAATTTTTTTTAACTTTGTATGAGTACTTCGTATCGTTCAAATTACTGTATAGAGATACGTAATCAAAGATTCAATTTTCATGGCACATTTGCAGTACTGTGCAAGCAGTATGGGATAGATATATTTGCTATTTTTTACATGTTTTGTTGTTTATTTTGTTTAAAAACAATCAATGTAGCTTAAACACATATCGCAGACCAAAGGAATGCACAGGTTTGAAGAATTGAAATTTAATTGCAAGCTTCACTTTGTTGATTATCTCCCTTTTTTGAATCAGCGAGATTCATTTGAAAAGCATTAACCGCAAGTTATGTTCAGTGTTGGATACTGACTTTTGAAGCATTGGATACGATGTCATATTCATCCAAAAAAGACTTGATTTATAATTTACATTGCTATAATTATGTCACAGAGAATAGGCAAAAAATAACAAGAAATTATTAAAGCATTTAACCTTTGGAATGAGAATTTTTATTTCCAGTGCTTCTGCAGTGTCTCTAAGCAATTTCTGTGAAAAGGGCATGTTTGTTGTCAAAATAAATAGAATGTTTTCTACACATACTGCGACCATTTGAAGAAGAAAAAAAAACAGTTGTTTTACTCAGGACATCATTAGATATAGGGACGTAGGAATGTAGTGCAAAATATTGGTATTTATGTTTCTGTGTAATATGTCCAATGTAAATTGTCCCATGATAAATTGTGCCATAGTTACCGTTTCTCTGTTAAGCGTAGAGAACAAATAAATTAATGAAAGAACCACGCCATGATATAAATAAAAATCCAAACTCTGCGATCTTTATCGGGGTTAAAATGCCTGTAAGAAGTTCTAGTTCTTCTTTGAAGTCTGGTCCAGGAGTAATTTTACACTTCTTTAGAAAATGAATTTCCTTTTGTACTACTTTGCAACAAAAAAAATGTAAATGATGAAAATAAAGTTGAAGGTAGCAAAAAATGTGCAAGTGAAACGTACTATAAGTTGTTACAGAGATATTGAACAATTTTGCCTGTGTTATTAATTGGAGATTATATGTGCCTGAAATGTGTTTATAACTTTATATGTTTAGGTATAGAATATGATTATGGAAAAGATTTTTTATATATATGGTAACCAGTGGAAATGTACTCTTGTTATTGAGTAAAAATCAGACTATAAGATACAGTCCAACCTCTCTAAATAACACCTCCGAAGAGGAAAAACCTCTCTACAAAGACAGATGTTTTATTTCCCTAAGCAGTTTTATCTGATCAAATTTACCTCCCCAGATCAACAACCTCTTTGCACCAAACAAAAATTGATTTTTACTTTGGTGTTGTTGTGGAGAGGTTGGACTATACATGCATAGATATACATGTACACACAAAATCCTTGGGTCAAAAGTCATGTGCTTGTTGCATAACTAGGCAAAGGGATCATTTTACGTCATCAACATGAAGTGGACTGGGAACCACTGTAAGGGTCACAAGTCAATGATATTGATAACATAAATTATTTTTAAGATCTGAAATCTGAATGGTGTGACAGACATGTTTTAAAATGCGTGGTGTGACATCCATGTCAATGATTCATGTGACATCCATAAAAGCTATCAAATCGGGTCTTTATTATGTGACTGATACCTTTGTGACAGATTTCAAACACAGTACATGTATAGGTGAAGTACAACAGTAGAGAAAGTTGGATTTTGTGACACATTCTGTCTTTAAAAATTAAATGTTTCTGTAAATATCCGGTAGGTGTAATGATGTTTGTATAAGTTTGAAAAGAGCAGTTTATATGAGACAATGTTTTACCTTTAACTATGTCTAAGATATCCATTATATGTAGAATATAATTATGGAAATGATGTTCCTTAATAGACACATTTTGTATTAAGCAATGTCATTTCTTTTAAGATGCATGTTCAATAAAACATTTTGTGAGGTAGATTTTTCGGACAAAGAAGTTTTGTTGTGCTGGTCAATCAGTTGAGTAAGTGGATGAAGTAGCGTTTCAGTTGCGGGTTTTTTAGAATATGCAGATATTTTAGACATAGGGCTACAGAAAGTAAATTTATTTTTCTGCCTTAGAGCCGAAATGTGTGAATGTAAACATCGGACAGTGAAATGTTCATTTTAAGATTAGAGTCAAGTGGTTGACTAATGATTTACTTCAAGGGAGGCAACTTTTTCTTGTGTCTGTTATAGCAGAAATTAGGCAACGGTAGTGAGGAAAATATATTGTCATAGTTTCTGTGGCCTTAGTTTATGGTAGGATTGCAGAATTCAGGTGTGTATGTTTGACAGGTGGTTGTTATATTGTACATGTATATTTCATCACTGTAAATCTACAAAATTTATGTTCTCCATTGATTTTATATTGCCATTCTTTGTAAAAAAAAAAAAAATGTCCTTGCATACACAAAGTAAAATCTTTTGGTGAACAATTCATTATCACAAAATCAGAAACATTAAAATTAATGGAGTGTAAGGTCCATTATATTGAGGAATAAATGCAAAAAAGGGGTAACTGAGATAAAAAAAAAATAGATTTCAGCTTATTCATCTATACAATTAATGATGTTTTTTTCCATGCGTGGAACATATCTAATGATACATAATTACATATTACATAATAACACAAAAGTATCAGGAGTTATTGTTTTTCTGTTGTTCATACTAATTAATCTATTCACAATTTTTTGGCGAAACAAATTCTTACGACTTAGATTAATCGCTCTCGGGACTCGTTCGGGATGGAAACAACCTCGAGTATAGAGAGGCAATGTCGGATTATTTGTTAACATTTCTAGATTTACAGTGATTGTTTAAATGTTTAAGCACTGTTACTATAGCTTTGTGTTCAACAATTCTAACAGGATACTCAAACTCTATAAAGAATTTTATTAACTTTTTATCTTAAAGAAATAAATGTATATTTTACTTAACTCAAAACTCTTTGTTTTCATTACATGCCTTTAATTTTTTTAAGGACATATTCACAGGTCTAGCAGTAAGGTTTATATCTACTGTTCTTCGTCACAAGAAACAATTTGAACAATTTCTTGATGTCAAGAATTGATTTGCAGTTTTTTTTCCAGTTTTTCATCCAGAGTCAAAGTGTAGTGGAC
The DNA here is from genome assembly GCA_022818135.1 of Saxidomus purpurata. Classification (NCBI taxonomy): domain Eukaryota; kingdom Metazoa; phylum Mollusca; class Bivalvia; order Venerida; family Veneridae; genus Saxidomus; species Saxidomus purpurata. The sequence goes on along the minus strand of JAFMSR010000002.1, from coordinate 54,255,043 downwards.
TTTAGCCCGGTGAAAAGTGCTTCGTATATACGAGGGGCAGTCCAAAAGTTTGTGATTCTTTTGTGATCCTTCCTTGTATAGCAATTCTATACATGTAATTCTATTCATGCGTGAAATCTACATTATCTCGTGAATAATTTGGAGCGTATGATTTTCAATGAAAGTTGTGTGAAATTTAAATGCTATTTCTGCATTAGAGGTGTTTCGATAATCATGGACCCCAAGTTAGAAAAACAGCAGCCAAAGACTCCAGAAAAGTGTTGGGAGATTTCTGCATAATTATTACATTCTGCATTTTACAATTACGTTTCTCAGTTTCACAGCAGCGGATTCAGCGTTTATGAGAAGCCTAGGTCTGGGAAACCCTCTAAGGCAGTGATCCCATCAATGGTTGAAAATGTTGAAGTTTTTGTGATGCACAATTGCCAAGTAACACTGCAATAGGTAGCTAAAATTGGTTTGGCATTGGCAAAGCATTGGCATAGAATATTTTATTTGAACAACTTGGTACGAGCGAAGTCAGTGCGAGATGGGTGCCAAGGCGGTTGAAAGATGACCGTAATACTAATAGGATGACCCTGTCATAAGTTTAATCAGGAGGGGAGTGTATTCTTGAATGCTATTATCGCTGGTGATGAAATGTGGGTACAACATCACGAAACCGAGGTAAAAGCTCAGTCAAAGCAGTGGAAACTAGAAAATTGTTGTCAAGAGAAACATTTCTACCACCATCCCTCCCTCCCCAACTGACCTTGACTTTTTGACCCATTGATCTCAACCTTGATGGGGGTCATTCACAGGTTATCACCAATAAATCTACCAAGTGATATCATCGTAAGATCAACAGTTATTTATTTACTGTTACCCAGTTATCGATTGGAAACCATTTTTCAATCAAAGATCCCTGTGACTTGACCCTCCCCCACCCCCTCCCCCACACAAATCATTAGCAGTGGTCCACTGGCAATGAAAATTAGCTTACAAAGTTGTCATCCTACAACCAACGGTTCCTCCATTATTGACGAGATATTTTTTTTTTAATTAAAAGTCCCTTTGACCTTGACCTTTGACCTCAAAACAAAAGGGGTCGTGCACAGGTTTTATACCACAGTTGCATCTTTATGTACCCCACAAGTCATGCAGGTATAATCATAGGTTGCAGATGTTCTGTTGACTCAGGTGAGCGATATAGGGCCTCTTATTTATTTTAACTAATTCTTGTCCTGAAAATAACTTGAAAATTATTCATTTTGGACAGACTTGATATTTCACGCAGTGACAATGAACTTAGAGAAGAAGTGCACTGTAAAAGAACATTAACTCTATGTTGCCCAGTTTTTTGTAATTCTCTCTTTGACGAAGATGGATGAAGGGGTTAGTTCTGGTAGCATCCATCATTTCAAATACCCTTGTTCAAACTAAATCAATTGTTAGGACTATACTATCAAACTTCTGACCCCTGCTACAACTGTGGGAAGCTTTATCAATACTAGATCACATTCCATAAGCTAATAGTTGGAGAATTTGTTCTTCCATAAAATTATGTGGGTCTGATTCCCAGAAAGTGTACAGCCAGGTTGATTGTATTTTACGATTGTTTTCCTTTGGTCATATTTGATATAGGATTCTAACACGATCCACAACTTTGTGTATATATAGATATAGAGGGATAGAAGCTATACATTATTTTATGATAAAATACATCACGTTTTCCAGGGTCAAAATGTGGGGTAAATGTCGCAAGCGTCCAATCGCATTCCGTGCTTGTAAGTAACTATAGAATGTTGCTACGCGTCAAACATAGTTTGTGGTATTTTTCAAAGATAATTAAGTTTAAGAATTGAAATAATAAATTTGTCTCTGTATTTTAACGTGGAATGAAATACAGCCAGTCGTTCGGATGCGAAAAATTAAATCACTTGTGCTACACACTCTAATTACTATGCATCCGAATTCCTGACTGTATTTCATTTAGCGATAAAATACAGGACACATATATTATTTCTTAATCATAAACTGTTACAGACCATTAAAGGTGGAAGACAAAACAGAAAAAAATGATTTATAATATATCTGTTTTATTTCATTCTTTATTCACATGTTTCATAGATACTTACAGTTAAACATATCACAGATTCACAAAAACAATACTGACTCAGTCATTCAGTATCCACAATATGTATGAACCACAAACACCGTCTGCTTCATTCATCAATATTAAATATCTTTCCTAATTCTCTCCCATCAATTTCTGTGAATTTTGAGAACTATATAGGGTGTATCTAAGAGCAATTAAATGGTTAAAAAAAGGCTTCCTTGAATAATATATCAGTAGAGCCCTATAACCACATGGTACTCTGGTACTCAAAGAAAGTGGAACCAGGTTTTTGTTCGACAGTGCCCAAAACACAAGCTGAAAGAACAAGTTTTGTGGGGATTTACTTATATCCCTTTGGTGATTTCTCATAAAACTTTAAACGGAATCAATAAAATTCCATTTAAATTTAGTAGTGTATATGCTACCTTTGGTAACTGCAAGTTTGAATGAAACAATCGGAACAGTGGCTTATACCTCAAACACAACAAAAAAATGCATACTAGTATTGAGAAAACTCCATATAAGGTCAAATGTTGCAAACAATACCTTTTGTCTGATCTCTCAGTAAAACTTTGATGAACATTCTGTCCTTAGCTCCAAGATAATAAAAAAAAATATCTCTCTTTGAATTGATGCATTTTCTTAATTGTGCATAAACTTATGATGCACACACTTGGTTTTCATATACCTGCATAGGTCTTTTCATTATATATGTGATCATACAAAATTAGTATTCTTATACCTGCATAGGTCCTTTCGATATATACATTTAACTTATTATTTGATCATACAGTATAAGCGTACATATTTAACTTCTGCATCAATAATATCTATTCTGATGACAGAATATATTACAATTTGGTATTGAATGAAGTGCATGTAAACAGTAAACAAATAAAATTGTAGGAATACTATTAGTAAATTATGTTAATACTGACATAAATGGACATGGACGGCTAGACATAATACTTTATATAGACATAAATTCTTTTGATACTCTCTCAATGTAGACATAATACTTTCTCGACATAACATGACGACATAACATGATGCTATACTATGATAATATAACAAGACAAATAACTTTACTTGTGTAAAACAACAGAACAGCTGGTTACGAAGGCCTAAATGCTGGTTTTCCCCAAGCACGGCTTTTATATTCTTTCAGAGTTATATATTTTTCTATGTTATATGAAAGCTACTGATGCTTCATAATTACCTTATGATTCTGTCCTACAAATTACAAAACAAAAACGTAAACGATAATAAAATAAAATGTATCTTTTAAAATTTCAACTCTAAGAGTTAGTAATACTCAAAACAGCAGGCAATAAACGCTGCATTTAAAATACTTCGTGGTTTTTAAGATATAAAATATAACTGTATGCATAATTAACACAGTTTGCATATTTTTAAATACATGTAATATTATGCAAAGATATACCATTTTTCAGTTTTGATTGGTTTCAGGGGAAAAAATCCCTGGAAGTAACAATTGTATAAGAATATATTAGGAGTTTAGAATTAATTTAGAAAAAGAAATTGACATGATATTTTCTATAATTTCTACTTGCACTTTAAAAGTAATTCAACAAGACAATGTTATTTAACCTTATTGCCATAAAATTTTGTTAAAATTGCAAAGATTAGTGACTTTTCCACCCTAGACTGCTAGATTCAGCTCGAAGTCTAGAAAGATGAAACAATGCCTTCTTAAATTGTAACATCACATCAAAAATATTGTTCTAGAGCAAAAATTTCTCAAACAATGCATTAGGAAAAATGCGATGGGCCTACAACATTTAACAATATGAACTGAATCTTACAAAAGACATAAAGACACTTGTTGGTAAGATAACAAGTCCTATAAGAGAACATTAAATCCATGAGATAGTACAAAGAACCAGTCAAAAATTGTTACAGATGTAAAATATACATTTAAATAATGTAAACCGTTTTGATTTTTCTCACTCATCTTTCAAAATGAAATAAAAAATACTGGTACATAAACTGTATACACATGTAAGACACTGCTGTAATGTTGAAGTATTAATTTGATAGAGAGAATACAATCAAACTAGTGGTTAACAGCCAGCTTACAGATACCGCCAAAAAAATGGCCATTTTACACCAGATGACATCTTTTTACAAGTTTCTTTACGGTGTCTTTATAAAAACAACTGGTTTATAAAATTAGCAACTGCCAGAGGCAAATGGCTACTAAATTCAGGTGACCACTTCCACAAATTCAACTATACTGTGAAAATCATGCAAAATAATGTTAATAACAGGACAATGCACTCAGATGATTTTTATTTTTAAACAAATTTTTACGTCTTTTTGATGCGATGCCATGAAAATATAGTGTATAATCTGCATAAATTAGTTTTAAACGTCTATGAAATATTTTATGGTTTTCTTGCTTCAAAATTTGCCAGTTTGTAAATCATATCACAGAATGCTATATAATTGACATCATCCTTCCCGCCAATCTTCACGTCGAACTGCTGCCAAAGCAGTTCAAAATCTTGCTGGCTGACAAGACCGCCGAGTTCGAGCTCTGTGAGTACACGTCTGAACTGTGACCTTGACACTGTTCCATTGTGAACTCTGTCGTAATCCTCAAACAAGGGGAATAATTGCATTTGGTGCTTACGAACCTGGAAAATAGAATTGTTACGATAAATGCTTTTGTTGTTTTACGCTATTGCCATTTTCAACAGTACACATGTATTTTAGTTATCTTTCAATTTGGATTGTACCACTTCAAGTTAATAGGGATGTTTTACAAAAATGTACAAATTGGTCAGTTAATTGTATAAACATTATACTCAGACTAACAAATTGCATACTATTTAATGTGTACACCAGTTGCAAATGCAGATATACATGTATCTGTTGTTGTGTTCTAAAGGTTTAGCACCTAATTTAGTTATGTTGAGGTGGGCAGTTTTACCTCAACACTGTTCCTGGGAAAGACCAGTACTGGATGCTCAGCAGACGCTCATTCTTCAGTAGAGACACTGCCAGCTTTCTCGCACAAGGAGTCAGGTTGTCAGTGGTACTTGAACCCATGACCCTAAATGACTGTGATGCTTAGTCATTATGAGTGTGTCAATTTAACCACTTAACCATAGAAATGTCTGTATCACTGATGAGAAACATAAAATCAGTAGCGAGAAAGGTGTACCTTTTCACTGAGACGTTCCATGCAGGATATGAATCTATTTTGTTGGTCGGCTGGCAGTTTATTACTTTCCCACTCCTCTGGCGGTTTGAACTGTATGACATCTTCCAGGGGGCGTTTCTCCAATTCTTTTGTGGTAAAGATTGACTCTACCTCGTCGCAAAACTTCAGGTAATCAACATAATCAATATCCTGAAGTGACTGGTACCTGCGTGCGGAAAGAGAAACTGTTAATTACATGAAATTCTATCTGAATTAAAAAATGGGGTAAAACTGTTCTTTTTTTAACAAAATTGTATCCGTCCTATTTTGAAATTTTAGACCAAAAGCAAGGAGCATTAAAACAAAGCAGATTGCAACGTTTGCAAAAGTGAAATTACTGTAAACCACACCCTTTTTTCACAGCTGATCCACTTTTAATGTTTGATTATAAACGTTTTCTTAATTTAACAGTCCCAAACGGTGTAGACCACAAGAAAGCTTATCACAATCTACACCTATTAAAAAAGCAGAGAGACCAGTCTGTATATACAAATGTACGTATTCATGCTGCCCACTTACAATCAAGTAAACAGAAAACAATTATTAAAGTTGTAACTCCAATTATGATATTCAAAAGAAGCAACACCATCCAGCTGCATTACACTAAAATATAGATTATATATAATAATAACAAACCTGTCTTCAAGGATGCAAACTTCAGATTCTCGAAGCTCAAACCTGCACAAATCTAGAGCTCTGCGGAATGAGGTTTTCAACATTCTTCCAGAACGCAGCTTGTCATAATCTCTCATAAACTCCAACACTCGCATCCTTTCTCTGCTCACCTAATAAGATAAAATCAACAGATATTTAATGTTTTGTACAAGTGTTAAATATGCGTGTAAAATAGTGAACATATGATTTCCTGGATTTTGTAATGAAATGCAATTTTGTGAACGCTTGGATTGATTGATTGATTATATCTATAGAAAACAATAATGATGGATGATTGTTTATCCATGGCACCCACAAAATCAACTAAAATTATAGTGGCCCATGAATAGGGTTTAAAAATATAAAAATTCCAAATTTAGAATTGCATCGCTTGAAATGGCTACATATGTCACGAATATTATCGAATCATGATTCCTTTCAAATTGAAACTTATCAATTTCTATCTAATCTGAACCTCAATTAAAACAGTGATATATACCAGGATCCGTATATTACACGTTATATACGGACCCTGTATATACCAAACAAGAGATGTTTACAAAACATGTATGCCCCCCTGATTTCTACTGGACTTTTATGTCATACAACTGCTTTATTGGTTATTATCCATTTACTGTGTAATAAAGAAAAGTATTGACATTTCATAACTTGCTGTAAATGAATGAAAATTCTAACACAAGCGGCTGCTTTTCCTATATAAACGTATAGGGAAAAGCCTGTATTTTATTTTACGATAAAATACAGCACGTTTTTCCAAGGACGACGTGCCTTAAATGACGAACGACGTGGACGTTGTGTAAAAAAAAAAGCAGCGTCCAATCGTATCTCGCGTTTAAGGTTACAATGATGTACTACTCGGGGTGTAAATAAAGTTCGGGATTGTTTTAAAAAATTGACGTGTTAGAATCGAAATAATAAATTGTTCCCTATATTTTATCGTTGAATAAAATACAGTCAGTCATTTGGATGCGAAAAATTAAATCACTCGTGCTTGAGTGACTTAATTACTACGCATCCAAATTCCTGACTATATTTTATTCAACGATAAAATACAGGGAGGCATTTATTATTTCTTAATTCATTCTTGATACAGTATTTGTATAATTATTACAATGAAAGAAACATACTATAAATGTATCTAATTTCGAGGGCATGAAATTTCCTGGATTTTCAATAAAATGCAACTTTGTTTGTACTAGATTTTGTAGTCTACTTTCACAATAGAAAAAGAAGTACAAGACAACTTGTGTCACTTTTGTTGGGATCTTTAAATCCTAGATTGATCCAACCAAGAAATCCATCAAAATTAATAGTTTTACAATAGTATATTCTGAGACATAAAGAGGGTTAACCACAAAACTGTTGTGTAAGTCCTTCTTTATTTCATATAAGTAACTGCACTTTTGCTGTCAGCCCTCGAATTTTTATTAAGCTGTTTACAAAGGCTGCTTTACTTATTTGTTACATTTAACTTGGGGGCAGGGGGGAAACAACAAGCCATAAATAAAGGCAGTTTTCTACATGAAGCTGTGATATAAATATTAAATTTACAACGTTTTCTTACCTTTATTTTGACTTTCAGCAGCACGCTCTCTAGATCTTTCTGGGCATTCAACTCTGGCAAGGTTTTCCTCACATTTGTTTGCCTGATTTCCTCCAGCCTGGATTGGTACATGAACTGCGGCTGTTCCTCTGGCATGAGTTCTGACAGGAAGGCCAGGTAGTTGACGCCCACGTCATTACAGAATTTAGCTTCTAACGCAATCATTTCTGGCTCAGTACAGTGAAGCTCCAGCATCGTTAAGCACTGACGAAACTGTGATTTGGTCACATGACCATTATTGTGCCTGAAAGGGCAGATTATTGTCACAATGAATTATCAATCTGGTCACATGTATGTATTTTAGAGTTTTATCATTGGTACCTGATAATGCATATGACCAACGCCCCCAGAAGAGTTTAATCAATCTTAGGTTTCAGGGAACAGTGCAAGATACAGAAAGCGTTGTTCCAGAGACACCACCTGGTTCTTTAACATGCCCGGTGTACTTGTTTTAGGTCTCATCAAAAGATCATTAGTTATGTTAGTTGAGGAGCGGGGGATTGAACCTGGGATCCCTGGATTACAAGTCTAGCGCATTAACCACTGGACCACTGATCCACTCCCTGGTCACATGACTTACCAATGTACCCTAATTAAATAGCAGAAGAATTAAACACTTTCATCAATGTGTGAATAAATTGGTACCCATCTTCAAAAATCATTACTACATATACTTACTTATCAAAATCCTGAAACACTGGTTTAGCTAGCACTCTTCTCTGATCAGAACGTTGTCTAAGGCGGTCCATCGTAGCATCGTACAATGATTTATGATCTTCGGATGCAAATCCCCAGTCCACTGTACCCGGTTTAGGTACTCGAAAGATTTCTTGTGGTGGCACTCTGGTTTCCGGATCCTTTTCCAGGTTTGGTTGAGTAAACACTGAAAAAGAATAGCATTTTTTTTATTCCAAGCTGTTTTTCCAAACAAAAATACTTAAATAAAAACAACACTTTTGTATAAAAATTATCAACTAATCATAAAAAATTAAACCTTAAGATTATACAAAACATAATTTTTATAAGTTATACCAGTAAGTTTATGTTAAAAAGTCAGAAAATATTATATTTCATACAGTTCAAAGTGCTTCATTTAGACAAATTTCAAGTAAGGAGCATGCACGAGTCATGTGATCAAACAGTGTTATCCAGTTTCAACAGCTTGCAATTTTCAAAATGCCATAGAAGCTAACTTGCTGAGCAACAATAAATGAGCCAAGCTATGTGAAAACCATTAATAGACCATTGTGACCAGTATGGATCCCTACCAGCCATCACTATGAGGTCTGATCTAAATCTAAACTATGCATTAATCCATTAAAAACCAACTGAAAAACATTGGCCAATAAAAGGTCTCCTGACTGTTTAACATTTTACAGCCAACCTCCAACTTTTTCATGAGAAAATGACCAATTTTCAAGCGTTTCAGAGCAAAATGAGCAAAATGAATTTGAAAAAACTTGCCGACCACCTTAAACTTTTTGGCAAAGCTACCGAAACACACTTTTTTGTTGGCCTTAAAATGCTTGTAATTATAGTACAAATGTTCCAGAATAATATCGCTCCTTTCACTTCTTTTTTTCCTTGACTATAAAATTAATGTAAAAACCATTTTCACACAAATGGGCTTATATGTTGCAGTGCTTAAAAACTGTTGAACTCTACAATATTGGCAATCAAAGTCGCACCTGTTTCTACATCATGTAGGAACCTTGTCCACAGGGCTTGGTCTGGCTTTTGTGGGTTTGTATACACATCACACAGGAGCTGGTACTGGCCTTCCGTCATGTCATGTGCACCAAGCTTACTCATTCCCAAAAGGCCGAGGCTTCGTCTGAACTGTGACTTACTGATGGACCCGCTCCGCAGGGGGTCATAGTCCTCAAAGAATTCTCCAACCTATTGAATTAAAGACATGATTTATCAACATACATTTGGTTCTTGTTACATCAAATTCCATTAAGTCAAATTCTTGCTTATCTCAAATTTATTTCCTGCATGGTTCTGCCAATGTACATGTACGTCCAAATATATTTATAATATGTTTAAGTCAAATTACTCCAAGTTGAATGTTTCCTACTCAGTGAGTGCAGAGGTTCTTTAATTTGAATCTCTAGGTCACCTCAATTAAATGGCAACTTTTTAAAGGCAGCCACATTAGAGGAAGTCCTGAAGTTTTCGAAATTCATTGGTCAGAAAAATGTGACATTATATATGGCATATAAACTCCGCTAATTCAAGGCCGTTTTCAGCAGACCAGCATAACTATTACTGGCCAGGGACCACAAGACTATTGCTAACTTTGAATGACTGTAGATGCATAAGACACTGGTTTGACTGAAAATAAAATTTACCCTTAGTCTGTTTGTCAGTACTATATGCCTGATTCTGGACATCAGATTCTCGTAACTGACATTGCTGTCCTTCGCCGTGGCTTGCCGTTCCTTTACTGGCGTGTTTGTACGTCCCTTCTGACTCAAATCAGCATCATCCATTGTATGGCCAACAAACTCTATGGAAAATAATGAATCTGTGATTATTAATTCATTCTTAATCTGGCTAAGAAATTGAACTTATTTCAAAGAGAAGAAAATTTTAAAATCCTAGCCCTGGGTGTTTACCATAAATTTGTACTGTGTAAATTGGTTTTATACTATATAAGGCTATAAATACTCACTACCTCCCAACTGATCCATTATGAGTCTAGTTTATACTAATTTATATTGGCTTGATTGTGAAGAAAGCTTGAAGCTTCCTGGAAAAACCAGTACTAGTGCCATATGAGGAGGTATGGTTGTGACCCAAGTGAGGCTCAAACCCGCAACCTCCGGGATTAGCGGCAGATACCTTCACCTCTACACCACCACTCCCCTTAATTGTAAGTGACTGACTGTTCTCTCTTTATATACCACAATTAATATTGATCTCTGTCTAATATAAATGTGCTAACACAGATTTAATTTACTTAAACTAGATAGAATGTGCCTGCGCTTTGTGATGTATAGTTTGTTACTAAACAATACAAGGAAATCAAGCTTCTTCTGGTATACCCTCCTGCTATACCTCTGTTAATTATTGAGATGCTTAGATAATGGCCTCTTGTGGTTTATTAGACGATAAGTCATGCAAAGCCTTAATCAAAGATATAAGGTCACACCTTGATCTACAGCTTGTACAAAAGCTGGGTAATTCACATCTCCGGTTGCTGGATCTTCAAATTTCCTTAGCAACAGTTTAAGGTCCTCAGGGGACACATTAAGGGACAGGAAGTGAAGAATACGTCCAAACTGGGTAGGTGTAACAACCCTTGTGTATGCAATACCCTGAAATAATGAATCAAGTTAAACATAGTTAATAAATGTAAATGAAGTTCTCTTCATAAAAATGATGTCAGATATTTTTTCTTGTCTGAGGGCCATTGAGTTATTTATCTCATTTAACCCCAAACTTCTGGGCAATGGGCAGATACAGGGATCATCAAGCTTTTATGAGACTAGGTTCTACATGGTGGGGGGCCAATACACGTGAATTATGGTTTACCAGTTCATCTCTAGATGGGTGGGCCAAATCCATTTTCCTTGATTCTGAACTCAAGGCTTCTAACCACTCAACCACATCTTGGCCATTTATATATTAAACAAGACATACAAATGTTTGCCCAATTTTATTTAATTTCATTGATGGAAAGACCATTGCACCAATATAGTATTCTATCATTAAACACAGTAAGTTGCACCTTGCCTTTCAGTATTTTCTCTTTCACCATCTTGAAAACCAAGTAAACTTGTTGAATGGTAGAGCATAATTTCAAATGATGAAGGGAGGTAATTCAAATTGAGGCAAGGTGGAAGTTAAGGTAATAAGACGATGCATTTCTTTTTATTGCCCTCTACCATTGTGTAAAATACAAACTTTATCCCAAGCATAATGTATCAGTTTATATACAAGAAAAACATAATATCACAAAATATAGGGGAATAACCTTCATAAATGGGGCAAGCTTGAGTTATAGTTCTTAGATATAACACTTCTTCTCAATTGAATGTAAATCCCTTAAATATAGTTTTAAAGATAGAGTTATGGTTCTTGGTCAATGTATTCATTCTCAAAAGCTTCTATCATTGTGTGAAATATCATTTAATCCCCCACATAGTTTTTAATACATAAAAGGGAATAATTCAAAAATGAGTTAAGCTAAAGTTATGGTTCTTTGTCACCGCACTTTCTCTCAATGACCCTTAACATTGTGTGAAATATCAATTGAATCCGTTTCATAGTTTTGGAGTTACAATCCCGCCAAAAGTGTGTGAGGGACTGATTGACAAATTGGCAGATATATATGCTTTCAATTCAGGGAGAATATAAATACACGTACTTAAATGTTATCAAATAGAATCAATCACCAATCAAATATGATCTAATTCACAAGGTAAGAATCTAAATATATTCTTGCTATTGGCAAACATTTCACAAACATATACTCCTTCTGACTTTTTCCATCATAACTTATCATTTTTAACCTATAGAATTGGTCAGAAAATGATGCACTAGTAACATATTCATCAATTACCCTGTCATAATCCTTGAAGTACGGGTACATCATGAGTCGACGACGTCGAACATTGTCCGAGATCTGACAAATTATCTCCTGAATCCTTTTCTCCTCTGTAGCCGTCAGCGGTTTCAGACCCTAAAAATGTGAATAAAATATGCAGCTAAGTTAATTTGTCTCTAGTTATTGGCTACTTTTGAGTACCCTAAGACCTACATAAATGTTGGGTTGTTTACTCTTACAAACTGTCAACTTTCTCCTTCAAAGGGTCAGACAAATTTATTACTCTTCAGCAATGACAGATTTCAAGAGTTTAAAAGGCACAAACTTAAGCCATTGAACAACAAATTCTGTTGGTTACAGATAGCAGATGCATCCAAAACTGTCTACAATTCTCAATATATGACTTTTATTAGGTTAGTTTTTAAAACAAAACTCAGTATCAAAAATGAGTCATTTCATAAGAGGTGAATAGTTAAAGTCAGGTGAAAATGAATTAATCTTAGGGTTCAATTTCAAATTTACTCTCAACCTGTGGTTATATTTTATGAAACAGCTGAAACAATTAATAATAATAAAAATGTGTTCTGTAGCAGACACAGGTGAAAAGGAATAGTTTATCATCCCTTAATGCCCTATTTTAAAGAGAAATGCCCTAATCTACCACATATCGACAGAAGGCCTTCATATGGCTAGAATTCTAGCAATGTATTATTACTTTAAATTTGTAACTATCACGTGCATTATGACTCACCCTAGACAGAGCTCCCTTCACTGGCCTTGTGGTATTCTGCAATGGTTTCTTTTCCAGATCAGGAACTGTAAAAGCTGAAAATGAACACGTCAAAGCTGAGTCACTTTGTATTGTATAATCTACATTAGTAAATACTTTTAATTTAACTGTATGTATAATACTTGTGTAGAAAGTTACTTGTTACAACAAAGAAATAATCATAAGGCACAAACAATGAAATCCTAAGCAAGTATTTGTCAACTTTAATCATATAACAGCTCAAACATCACCATAAAAATTGAAACTTTCATTCTTCTCTATTCAATCGATCCATAAAAATTTTGAATTTTACCATTTTCCATAATATCACAGAATTCCTTGTATTTCACACGTCCATCAGGTTGTCGGTAGTATTCAACAACCTTCTGTATTTCCGCTCTCGACAGCTGAGCTTCTTTACCGACTGCCAGAGCGAGGCCGCAAACAAACTGATTCTCCGTTATGATCCCGCTGCGAAGTTTGTCATGATCTTTGAAGAACTCTGTTGTCCTGATACCGTTTTTAAATACCGCTGTTCGAATCTTATCAAAAATGGTGTTCAGATCTGGATCGGATGTCAGCTAAAAAAATTAAAATAAATACTTACCTCAAACAATTTTACTTTAAAGATAACCTGATTAAAAAATTCTAAGCACTCAAACTGTATAATGTAAACAAGTTAATGAAAATATTCTGATTTGAAAGTAAACAGACTTTAACTAACTTTGCAAAACTTATGAATAAGCAAGTTGGTGGTGAATTCATTAAAAAAATCAGGAAAATTTAATCATCAAATATTAACCAATTACCGAGTACATTTGTTAGTAGATTTTTCTTGTGTAGAAGCAGTCACTGCAAACAAGAGTTGTCTACAGGTCATATTGAAAATCCATTGCAAAACAAAACATCATTCACTGTGCCACTTAAACCAAACACATCAAATTCAAGTTAATCAATTTGTAATGGGTGTAAAAAAAAACAAAAAAACACTGAAATTTGTTTTCTGAGCTGCAAGGGACCAATAACAGGCCATATTCTGACCCAAGATAGTCATAGCAGAGGACCACTTTTGGATGCTGCGTACCAAATATTTAAACTCTGGACCTTGCAATTATGAAAAAGAACATTTTTGAGAAACAAAAATCTGTATAACAGGTAGGGCCAATTTGAACCAAGGGGCATAATCGGAACACTATTGGTAGAGAATGATGACCTTGACCTTTGACCTGTTGATCTCAAAATCAATAGAGGTCATCTTCTAGTCATGACCAACCTACCAACAAAGTTTGATGACACTGTGACCTTGACTTCTAACCTCAAAATCAATAGGGGTCATCTTGCCATGACCAACCACCCTACCAAGTTTGAGGAACTTAGACCTAATCATTCTCTAGTTGTTGACTGGACAAGGTTTGAACTACCAGCAGACTGACAAACACATGTGCAATTTCTCCATTGAAGGCATAATAAAACTCGCCAGTCAGACTCCCTTATCTAATCACTCTAACAACTTCAAATCGGCCAAGCTGTGCTAGAACAAATCTATATAAATACACATACCATTACATGTGTATTATCAACTTGTGTGTTTGGAGATTCAATCAATTCTCTTTCTTTGGCCACCTGCTCCCCGATAGCTACAATGTCATGATGCAAGTTTAAGATAATTCAGCAGGCCTGGTCGATCAGGATCACGGTATTTCTGCACGAGAAGGGTCATATCTGACTCGCTGACATCCGAAGGACCTAACTCCGGTAGAACTGGAAGAAAACAAAAGTACTGCCTTTTGAGCATAATCCAAGGAATTTACTTAGAACCCTAACTGAATTCGTTCCTCAGAATACTTAATACCTATAACAGTCTTTATACTATATACATGTATCACATCGTAGTCAGATGAAGAAGTGACAAACAGACAGAATCAAACAACAGAAAGTATGGTAAAAGTTCAAATTTTACCATAGGCTTCACTCCAATTTAACAAAAATTGTTAGAATTGACTTCATAATCAATGCTGAGCTCAATAAGTAAACAGCTTGGGAAAAAATTGTGATCAGACTTAAATATTTTGAACTAAAGTAGTACTGAAGTTTGATTATGAAATAACATCCGTTCCAGCGGTGTTAGTCCTTTAATAAACAATGATTTGGAGTACTGAACCAGAAATGCCCTGCTAAGCCAGGACTGTGGTTTATAACTGCGTATCAGCACGACAAATTATTGTCTATTAGACGATAACAACGCTGAAAAAGGATGTTATTTCGATTCTAACATGAACAGATATTACAAAAGGTGAATAAATGCAAAGCTATTTTCTCGCAACACTCATTTAACGTCATGAGGTGCACTTTGACGTCATGTTTACAGCATATCGCACGTTGTTTCCGGTTTATGGTTTAATATAACATAAATTTTCAACTCTTTGTATATAGAGACAAAATCGTGAGTCATGTTAGAATCTTTAATATACGAAGTTTGTTGGCTTCGTATTTAGTATTTACACAAATAAATTGGTTAAAAGGTTTTGTAACAACTGTCTGTAAAAGCTGCATTAATCAGGCACAATTACCCTATAAATAGCAGACTCTTTTCTTTAAATGTTAAATATAGGCTTGATGTTTGTCAAATAATGCAATAGTAAGTAAATATATTTTTCAAGAATATTATATATCGAGAATTGTCTGGTTACTGTTCAAAATACCAATAAAGCAACCTTTTACAATAAATTGCTATCTACCCAAAAATTAAAACCAACTATATTGAAGTTTTAACGGCACTACAACAAATCCGAATTCTCTTATTCTACCGAATATTACTACTTTATGACTGAATATTTTTGGTTTGTGGAAGATTCTTTCCATTGGCATTTAATTATGTTTTTTTAAATTATTTATAAAATACATCCGGCGCTTTAGGTTGTGCCTCTTTAAGATTCAAGGTCGTATATGTCAAACAGCTTACTTGACTTTCTGTGACAACACCCATATGATGCCTGTCAAAGTCTTCATAGCATGTGCGCAAATTAACACCATGATAGCTGTAGAACTGTTCAATGTGCTTCAAAAGCTGTATCAAGCGTCTCTCTGCTCCAGGACTCTGCGGCCGGTTCTCACAGTACCTAGACTGAAGTGTCAAGAAAACCATGAAAATTTAAAGACTTGAATTTAACTGCAAATCACATACAGTTAAACCTGTAGTAGTGGTCAAATCTATAAAACAGTCAAAACTAAAATATCAAAACTGGCCATTTTCATGCCAAATCCTTTACTTAGTGCCAATGTTTGATGCATTCTGGGAATTTCCTTCATTGGCAACTTAAGACATGTTGATTTTCAAATTACAACAAAACTTGTTATACACTCTTTTCTTGCTGTTTGCTTTCAAATTTATAATTTTATTTCTGAACATCAAATAACCTTCAGTTTTTCTAAGATTGCCGTCAGTTATTAAATGATGACCATTTGTCTTGATTCTGTACATTTCAGCCTCTGCAAGTCATCAGAGAGCGCACATAACAGAAGTTTTTAACTTCCAGCTTTAAGGACTGGAAGTCTAAAATATAATTACAAAAACTCAAAGTAATGAAAATAATATAAACAAACACTAAACAGACTTACAATTCTTGTGGTACAATCTTTTGTGATTCCGGGTTTCTAGCCAGATCTCGTGCATTGAAATTCTGGTCAATGATGTCACAGAACAATTTGTAACTGATTTGTCCATTTCCTTTCAGATCATAGTTCTTTTTGACAAGTTCTTCCTGTGCTGGATTGAGCTGTAAACCAAGAGTCTGCCACAAACATCTTGAAAATTGTGGTCCTGAAAAGTAAAACATTTTCTTTCATCATTTATATTTATAAATATTAATGGTGCTGCTTCAATTAGATTTTATTACTCCTGATAATGCTTAACTTTAAAAATGGACTATTCCATCTTTTAATTAGGCAGTACCATTAATTGTTCATAGGGTTGCTAACCAATCATTTACTGTGTGCTCATGATCCAACTGCAAGGATGTAAAGGCAGACATTTAATCAGCAGCATAGTAAGTCTAAGAGTTAAACTGCGCTGTAGTAGAACCGGTTATAAAAGCATGTATGCACGAGACCATAAAAACGTGACTCATTTAAAGTAAAGATTGAAAGAATAAAAGAAACAAGAGCTGTCCATAAGACAGCAAGCTGGACTATTGTGGGTGTTTGCTAATAAAACAAAACTTTTATCAGTATAATAGCAAAACAAAATTCTGCTAACTATTAAGTATAAACTAGGAAAGTTGAATCTAAAAAAAGTCAAAATCTATCACTATATATTTAATTTTTGGTAAATTAATTGTTTGATACAAAATGTACCCCTGAACACTATTTCAAAGTTTGATATAACTACCGTAAGTGGTTACTAAGATATGTGCATGATAGTACCTTGCATGCAAAACTTTAACCAAATTTTAAAAGTCAAACAAGGGCCATAATTTGCACTAAATTTAAACAAGAGTTATCTGTCTTGACTGTGTGACACCCCTAAAGACATTTACAAAGTTTCAAGTCAATATCATAAGTAGTTACTAAAATATGTGCATGATTGTACCTAGCAGGCAAAACTTTAACCAAATTTTCTAAGTCAAACAAGGGCCATAATTTGTACTAAATTTATACAAGAGTTATCTGACTTGATTGTATGACACCCCTAAAGACATGAATAAAGTTTCAAGTCAATATCATAAGTGGTTACTGAGATATGTGCATGATAGTACCTAGCAGGCAAAACTTTAACCAAATTTTCAAAGTCAAACAAGGGCCATAATTTGTACTAAATTTAAACAAGAGTTATCCGACTTGAATGTATGACACCCCTAAAGACATGAACAAAGTTTCAAGTCAATTTCATAAGTGGTTACTGAGATATGTGCATGATAGTACCTTGCATGCAAAACTTTAACCAAATTTTCAAAGTCAAACAAGGGCCATAATTTGTACTAAATTTATACAAGAGTTATCTGACTTGACTGTGTGACACCCCTTAAGACAGTATCAAAGTTTCAAGTCAAAATCATGGAAGTGAGTTACTGAGACAATGTGCATGATAGCACCTTGCAGGCAAAACTTTAACCAAATTTTCAAAGTCAAACAAGGGCCATAATTTGTACTAAATTTATAAAAGAGTTATTTGCCTTGACTATTAGACCTAAAGACATTTACAAAGTTTCAAAGGTCAATATCATAAGTAGTTACTAAAATATGTGCAATGATTGGGCCTAGAGGCAAAACTTTAACCATAATTTTCTAAGTCAAACAAAGGCCATAATTCTGTACTAAATTTATAACAAAAGAGTTATCTGACTTGATCTGTATGACAGTGCCTAAAGACATGAATAGAAGTTTGGAAGTCAATATCATAAGTGGTTACTGAGATATGTGCATGATATACCTATGCAGGCAAAACTTTAACCAAATTTTTTTAAGTTAAACAAGAGCCATAAATTTTACCTAAATTTAAACAAGAGTTATCTGACTTGATTGTATGACAGCCATAAATTGACCATGAACAAAGTTTCAAGTCAATTTCATAAGTGGTTACTGAGATATGTGCATGATCCCAATAGATTGCATGCAAAACTTTAAGCAAATTTTCAAAGTCAAACAAGGGCCATAATTTGTATTAAATTTATACAAGAGTTCCAAATGACTTGACTGACTGACACCCCCTAAGACAGTTACAAAGTTTCAAGTCAATATCATGGAGTGGTTACTGAGATATGTGCATGATAGTACCTAGCAGGCAAAACTTTAACCAATTTTCAAAGTCAAACAAGGGCCATAATTTGTACTGAATTTATACAAGAGTTATCTGACTTGACTGTGTGACACCCCTAAAGACATTTACAAAGTTTCAAGTCAATATCATAAGTGGTATTACTGAAATATGTGCATGATAGTACCTAGCAGGCAAAACTGTATTCAAATTTTCAAAGTCAAACAAGGGCCATAATTTGTACTAAGGATTTATACAAGAGTTATCTGACTTGATTGTAATGGGTTTCCTAAAGACATGAACAAAGTGTTTAAGTCAATATCATAAATGGTTACTGAGATATGTGCATGATAGTACTTAGCAGGCAAAACTTTAACCAAAGAAGCAACGCCGACGACGGACAAATACTAATGTGGGCTTAAAACATATTGTTTGCAATTAGCGGCCCTGGGGATGTTGCAAAATCAGATGCAAAACTGTGGAAGGAGTTGCTGACAGACAAGATGGACTGACAAACTGATTCCACCTTCCAACTACTTAGCGGACGCTGGATATTGGAACAACCTTTGCATGTCATTAAAATTAATTTTCCTTCTATAGAAAAGTTGAAATTTATGAAACAAATGGTCAATTACATATGTTTTGTACCAGACAATCTCCAATGTTGGGTCAGATGCATCTGTATACAATTCATAATGTGTTTAAATTAAAACAAAAGTACCTGTAACAAATCCTGAACGAAGTTTATCGAAGTCTTGGAAAAACTCTGTGACTCTGATCCTCTTGGTCTGTGCCAAAGTTCTAATAGAATTGTGGAAGTTGTCAATTGCTGCAGTTGCAGCCATTTTGCTTGCTCCCTTTGATTCCCTGGAAAATGCATTACATCACCAAAATTATGTTTTGATTTTACCATAAATGCTTTAAACTTTACCTCTCTGAATAATAAGTTTCTACAATGCAATTCTGACAGTACCATTCATTGACCATAATAATTGTACTCAGTAAAAGTTCATCCGCCTAATTCTAAGTGAAAAGTGCAGATCCCAATCAGAGAGCATGGATGTTTAGGCAGATATAGATGTACATGCATAAAGAAAACTTATTTGAAGTACCAAATATTTGACAGACAACACACGCTATACTGGCAAGCAAGGAAAAGCCGATGGATTTTGCATGTTTTTTTCGTTTATTTTAGAAATAGACTAGACAGAAGAAAAACGTTGACTGTTTTGCAAATTTTGGCCTTGACCTCCGTCGGTGGAGATAAACATTTTAATCTACATTAATACCAAGCTCGTAAATATGGGGCCTTAAAAGGGCAACGGACTTAAAGCATCAGAAAATTGGTATTACAGCAGGAAATGATGGCAGCTTGCTTTTATCAGGCTGATATTCAGTTCATAATGGTTATTGAACACAAAAATATTTGAAAAGGATTATAAATAATTATTTCATAATGGGTTTGTGACCAATAAATTGTGTTTGAGAAATTATATCAATATGGGGCTTGGCAAGTAGGTCTATATACCTATCTGCGTCAATGTTGCCGGAAAACCGATTTTCTACTTAGTCAAATAGTTGCAACTTCATTTGCTAAATACCTTGTATAGCCTCCAGCCGTAGCTAACATCAGATTAGAACTGCTGACATTTGTTTCTGTGTGGTTTGTTTGGCAATATAGCCTATGAAATCCTGCATTGAGCCTCCCCAAACAAAGGGGAAATACTATACCAATCAGTACATATTACTTCCCTTAATTGAAGAGTCAAATCATCCCCACTAAACTAGTGTACGCGTTTGAATATGTTATCAATACCTTTTTTTGCGTGTTGAAATATATATTAACATGATTTTCCAATACTTTAAGAAAAACTTAAGTAATATTTTACACCGGAATCCGGGAAGTTAACGGTCACATTGACCCCACGTGACATTTTGGACCAACACTATATCTTGGTCTTGATCTTGATCTTGATGAAATGAAAAATCGATATCTTAGTAAATACATAACACTTTGATTCTGATTTCTGTCAGTCAGCTTCAAAACAAATCCTCCGATAGATTTTGATCAAAACTTCCTTTAATTAAACAGACCTGTTATAGTGGCATGTAACGGGAAAACTAAAAATCCGCCGACAATTCCTTGCCATCAGCTTTTCCTAGCTTGCTTGCCAGTATACACATATCAGGACAAATAAAGTTGGTCAAAATAATTTGATGTTCAGAATAAGAACTTCAGATTGTTAATTTTGTTTATTAAGAAACAAACATTCACTGTACACAACTGACATTCACAAAATCATTCACTCATTAACAGACACTCTCGAAAAATAAACGTACTATTAATTAAGCAATTATTTAAATTGCAATAAATAAGAGCATAGAAAGAATTGACATAAAGTGCTATAGTACAGTCAAACCTGCGCTACCATCCAACTCGAAAGATGTCATGAAAGGAGAAGAAAACACTTTTAATCTATTAATAAAGAAATACCTGTGAACTGAAAGACCAACTGATCTTAAACCTACCATAAACAATAGTAATTATCAGTGGGGACAGCTCAACTAGGTTATACAGGCGCAATCCCAGTATAGTGGTTCTTGAAAGGTAAACATCTGGGGGTATTCTTGGTGTCATTTATCATAACATGGGCATGATGGGTGCTGCTGTCCCCAAACCCCTGTTGAGGCTGTTCATACAATTGGGGGCTGCTGCCTACAAACCCATGATTTGCATCTTTCAGACAACAACTGATTTTTACAACCTTAAATCAGTAGTCCTTGTCCGCTTTCACTTGTTAACTCATGAGCTTCATGAGCTGGAATGGAGGCTACCATTGTACCAGCCTGCTGAGTTTCTTATGAATGTTGAACAACTGAAATCACACAAACTTGATTTTCTCCGACAAAAGTCACGGAGAATTGAAACCATTCATCAGCTTAACAACATAACTAACAGTTTTTCGCACTCTTATACTTACACAGAACTCAAAATAATGCGCCCACCTCTAGTCAACACGGAAGAGTTATCTGTGGTGATGTTGCCTAGAAACTGGCAACTTCCTGTTTTTGCACTTCCTGTCAAGGGACTATCTCCCGTACACCGGTCTCCGGGAATTACGGACATTTCGGACCACGAACATTTTGGACCAGACACTTTATCTTGATCTTGATCTTGATTGAATACGGTGATACATCTTACCGACATTATTTCACCGCGCTTGAGTCAAGTGTTGGACTATCTATTCAGTTTTTCGTATTTCCTTGATAAATGTATTCACTGGATTGCTTGATTTCCTGTAATTCTGTATAATTCCATGGGGTAGTAAATTCCAGTCCCGTATAGTGTTGGGTAAGAAGCTAAATTTAAAAACATCTGTCCTAGCATAAATTAAGTTGAAATGTTCATCGTGTTTGTTCTTTGTAGCACGTATAGGCTTAACAAGGTTATTAACAGGCACCCGTGCATCGTTATTCAAACCCTTGCAGAATAGAATAAGACGACTCTGTTTCCTCCTTCCATTCAAAGAATCTAGTTTTAACTTATCTAAAATTTCTTTTGATCAGAAAAGCTACAACATATAATTTCAGATATGGTAATAGAGCCATTCACCTACTTGTGACACAATATCAGTGTTAATATTATTTCAGTTATATAATTAAAATTTCCATTTAATAAAAGTAGAAACTGCCTGTTACCACATAGCATGTGTAAATTTGTTCTATCAGGGGAGGGACGTTATCAATGTTGTTAGAACTTGTGACCTTACCCTTTTTGGCCTGGGGACTGAAAGTCCCCTAGGCCAAAGTTAGCATACCACATTTCAAACACTGCAAGAAATTTAACTGTGCTATGTGCGAATAACAACTGTAAACATGCGCTATGCGAAAGTAGTGCAAGACAGACCAGATCAATCTTCTGTTTGAATGTCGCATATGATAAGAACATATTACAAATAAAAAAGAGTACATACAACTTCAAACGATTGCAGGAAGGTATATAGCTTACGGGCTGCATTACACATTTTTTTCTGTTTTAGAAATTAATGCGGTGTTAGCTGATTACGGAAGATAATCATATGCATATCACGGAAAAGTACGGATATTTACGGAAATTTACGGAAACGTACGGAGCTTGATATAAGAGTTTGTAGTTTGATTTTCAAATTTCCGATGTTATTTCATTGATAACTTTGTTATTTACGAACGATTACATATATATTTACCTAAAAATAAATTTCTCTAAAAAAAGATATAATTTACGTACATTCCCGAGAAGGAACTCACGTGATCAAAATCACCCGCCATTTATCGAGGACGCTGCATGTCAAGGCCCAGTGAACGGTTTCACCGATTACAACTACAAGGTAACCCAGAATGATTTTTGGTTTTCTCTGTTATACACATTGTACAGTACTGTATTTATATTTCATTGCTGGTATTGCTTTGTTTATTTCTGTTTCAAGGTCTTGTCCTTGGTACACAATAATTTTCGATCCACATCATCAGATCATATCGCTTGAAGTTGTACAAAGCGCAGATCGAATTATTTTTATTGGCTTAAACAATTTATAATGTTGACTATGTGATTATTTTTCATTTAACGTACGTTTTATAATAAAACAAACTTCCCTGCCACCCATATATTTGTGAACCATTCTTTGTGTCATATATTGAATTTCGTCCTCTGCACATTTCGACCCGCGCTTTAGGTAAGGTTCAGCGAAAAACACGTAGGTCAAAAGTTGTTTTTCGGGGAGTTAACCTATAGGCCCCAGGCCTTCAGCGCTCACGGCGCTTTGATTTCCAATATGCTGTGAAATCTAGTAAATTGTACTACATGTATATATGAAAAACTGCTAGGAAATAAAATATCTTTAAACTATGTATAGCGATATATCGCAGGAACATATCGTTCAGGAATACGTGATACTATGTATAGCGATATATCGCAGGCACTTCAAGTCATTACCATGACATACGATAATCAAAGCACTAAAAGTGCTGACAACAAGGAGTCCTCTGCAAAATTGGGCATTTTTCTTACAGACAACGAATGATTATTTGTGTCAACACTTCGTTAACAGTTCTTGATTTTGGTTACTATCCGTTTATTTTAATCACAGACCTGCAGTTCATTGAGACAATATCGTTCAGGAATACGTGATACGACCAACTCGTCTATTATTTCACGAAATTTTCATGAAGCCTAAAATTTAAGTGGTGATGCATTATGTTTCCGTAATGGGACATATGCTAACATCATAAAACATATAATACATGCCATTGTTTTCATAATGATGTCTGACCAGATCCGCCTCCGCGGTTTAGTGGTTACAGAAGCTGACTTTAAATCACTGTAACATCCGACTTTGTCTCTTTAAGTAAGGAGGTTTGCAGTGGCTTGCGAAAATTCGGTACCTAGTACTGGGACTTTTTAGGACGATGTTAGGGAAACTAGCTGCCTATTAAACTGACCAAATGCATGTACTTTTGAAGTGAACGTTTGACTCCTACAGCAACGATATCCGATCAGAAATCATAAAAGAAAGCAAATGCAGCATTTTTTTCTGAAAGGGACATACCCTATAACTGATGCCAAACGAAATAACCTCCAAAAATAACTAATAGAATCTGTGGAAGTACATGTGTTATTTCCTAACCTAAAAGTTTCAGCCGATTTTTGAAAGTATATCATAAAAAATACTTCAAGAAAAATTTACAGAATTCAAACTCATATTTTTGTTGATTTTTCACAACCGCACCACATCGGCAGTTCCCACCCCACAGTTTCATTTCATCACATTTTGTGTTGGTAAGGAGATATAACAACCCGTGTTAGAAGTTTATAAGCCTTACACTTTAATTTACTATAAGAAATCCTTTGAAAAGCTAAATATTAAACCAAGGCTTATTCTTAGAGTCTATAATACTTTGAAACTTAAGTACGCTACACAAAATACTTAGTGTTCTCTTACCATTTTTCATTTGCAAGAACAATACATAATCTTCCATACTTTTAAATTTTCACTTTTTTCCTCTGTCACGGACCCAAATACAAACATAGATCCGTGCCTCTATATTTTTTAATACCAGTTACCAATTAATAAGAGAAAAGCGACCGTCGATAATCAAAGACAAGTAGTTTTATCTACGCTAACGGATCGAAAATTATCGGACAGCGCCGTCTTACCTACGGCACAGAAAAACCAATAAATTCGTCTGCTCTATAGCGCGTTTCATATCCCTGTATATACGATCCCTGGTTTCATGAAACAACAAGACAAATGAAGCACTTCAGTCAGTTCAGATGGCTACGAAAATAACTGCACATGCTGTATATGTCTAAATTAACATCATATTTATCTCTTTATATAATGTTGTCACAAAAATGTTTTGGTGTTAAATGAATAATATGTGAGATAGATATTAACAGATTTTATCAGAATGTTATAATTTCAACTTTGTGTGTTAGCTAGTATATACATGTATATAATTATTACCATGTCATTTCTTTTTCAATCAATTTATATAAAAATATATATGTTGTTATTGTAATAGTCGGATAAAATCCAATTCAGGGCTTATGTTATTCATTTTACTCTTGCCGACTGAAAATAAAGCCTGTGTTATCTTATCTTATCAAATATTGACAGATTTTTCTGGCTGAACGATACCAGGGATCTGGCTTCCCCGCAAATGACGCCAGAATAAACAGCCTTGTAACTGAACGTGAAAATTTGTGCACTACAACATATTATTTATTTGAATACGACTGACTGCAGGTGCTGATCTCGGGTAATGTTTTGTTGATAACTCGGTTCGACGCCGTTTATCGTTTACAAAGATATTTCTTGTTTCTTTGAAGATCAGCCTTTAGACATCTACCCACAGATTAGCGGCTTCAGCACAGCTTTATCAGTGCAAATATACACGTAGGCAGTTAGTGTGTTATTTAATCACTTATCAAGTAATTAGGGTATCTTCTTTACGATTACTTGTAAACATATGTACAGTTGATTGATATAGCTGGTTTAAAAGTCCATCAATAGCTTATATGTTACATGTTTGTCGTTGTGTGACCACCCTAAAAATTGAGCTATCGAGGCCCAATAAATGGACATTTTATTCCATGATTGGAAAATTTCCTAATAATCTTAATCATATACCATAAGACTAATTAATTACTACTATTCATTTTGGAATATGAAGTATGGTGTTGGGCCCAGTATTGTAATGGATTCTTAGTACCGCGAAAGCAGGGGCAACCAGTATATCGTATATAATGTATATAAGCAAGGGCATTGCTTATTTGTGACCAAGGTGGTTCTAAAGATTTATTGGGGGTAAATACTCAACAAATGTTCAGGTTGGCGGACATTATTACATGGAAAAATATTTAGTAGAGTCATACCAGTAGTGCGCCACGGCTAAGTGAGTGTAAGGAACGGTAACTCTGCAGGGGAGATTGGTACTGCGCATGCGGTTTACTGCAATCGGAACAACTTGGCATGTAGCTAAACGGAATCTGCCGAGGGCTTCCGATTGTCCGGTGGCCCAACCATGTGACAAATCTAACCAATTGCAGAGTTCATTAAGCGTGCGTGTGGCGGACATCTTGCGAAAAAATTGAAATCATCTTGGAGGAAACAAAATAATCATGTCTGACGACCAGAGTTTTGATCAGAGTGCACAAAGTCAAGAAGAAATGGACGCACAACAGACTGATCATAGTGGCGGTGATGGAGCAGCTAATGGTGAAGGTGGACCAATTGATAATGATGACGACAGGTATCGGTAAATTTCCTTTTTTTCACTGGGTTGCATGGAGGTTTTCTAGATCTGAAATTTTACTGCAGAGGGTAAAACTAACATTTAAAATATGGATATGTTGTAGTACTTACTTTTGTCATGGATTGATTTTACAGAGTCTAACGTCCGCTGCTAAAATGGCCATAATCGGTCACGTGGTTCAAGATTTCCACCATTTTCCCACCACCAAGATTAAAGAAAATGTCGTGTCGATGAAACTTTTCATTTGCAGGATTTTTTTTAAAACATTGCAGTCCGTCTTTAATTTGAAGATTAAGTTGTTGGTAAATTCACAGATATTGTTTTAAGGCATTGGCATGCTCATTTTTTTAAAAATGCTACAAAAAAATTTCGCACCTTTTGGGAAACAAAGGATTTTAATATGTTGAAGATTATTTGCAAAAAAACTTGGGCTACAGAAGTTAGATTGCCCTATACTGTTGTGCTTGTGTATCAATAGAAAGAGGAAAACTGCTTAATGTGCTGGTTTCTTTCAATTAACAGACCAGATCCGGGACTTTGAAGTTATTCTGCCAATATTACAGATAGAAACACAAAATTTCAACTAAAAAAACTTCTGACTTGGCTCTATGCATCAATATACTTTGCGGATGTCACAAAAGTTGTATTTTGGTCATTTTTTGTAAAACTGCATATGAAACATCCCTGAAATATGCAACGTCTGTTTAATGATCCGGACATTTGTTCATTTGTGTAAAGTATTTCATCAGAATTTTTTCTTTCTGGTTGACTCTCACATTATGCTCTGAACAGCTAAGAGTAAAGAAGTAGCATTCCCAGAAAAAAAGCAACTAGTTCTTATAAGCATGCTTTGATTTCTTGGCTTGCGTGTCAATCAACTTGTAAATTCCAAACACGCGAGCCGTTGACACGTCAGAAAGTTAGAACGGAGGCGGAGCTTGTATTTTAATCTACTTGCTTTCAGTCAATCAGCGACGATCACGCACATTGTCTCGACTTTGGTAATGACATAGTCAAAGGATGTTTAGATTTAATTGACAAACAATAAACACATGTTCAGCATTGATATATACTTGAGGACAAAAGTTCTGTCCGGTATAATTAAAGAAACACAAAAACTGAAATTGGATATTTTATTCATAATTAGAAAAGCATTTATAAGTATATCATCATTTTCGAATCAATTTACACATTTCCAATGTTCATGACGTCAAATAGAATGTTCTTGGGCATTTAACACACATGCAACATATGTTGCATGCTCACTGACTAGTCGATATAAAACGCGCATATTTTGCTATCTTAAAAGCTTCGTAATAGCAACATGCGTTGTGTATTTGTCTTATATGTTATGTCTTTCGATAGGACTATCATTTTGTAACAAAAATCAGTTGAAATCTTTGTGATTTTAAGCTTCATGTACATGAAATTTAGATAAATGTGAAATTCATGGTTTATGCCGTCACAGTTGATTGAATGCTTTTGTATAAAATTCTTAACACCTTGTGATGTAGCAATTAGTCTCGAAGTATAAATTTACAAATAAAAAAATAAAAGTAACATACTATTAAAATTTGATTAAACAATTTTGAACCGGACATAACTTTTGTCCTTAAGTATATGTGTAAAAGGTGTTTAAATGATGCAGTCAAAAGAAACGAGCAACATATTCAAGTGCATGATTGTTGTGAGTTTAAATTAATTGTAAAAGCGTATTTATATTGCAAATTGTTATAGACGTAATTTTCACTTTGTAACTTCTAAGAGCCTTACTTTTCCATCCTGCATGAAAAACTTAATACTGAAAGATAAATTAAAAATCTTTATAAATTTGTGTCAAATAACCTTCAGTATTTGTTAATTCCAATGAAATCGCGGATAAAAAGACGAAAATCGCGGACATGCGAGGTCACGAATATATGTGACAAACCAGATATAACATACATTTGAGCCTAGGAAAGAGATAAGCAGCTAGATTTATCTAATTTAAGAATTTTTCGAATATATAACAGTAGAGCTTCAGAACACAAACAAACAAAAATATGATGTACAAGACTGGAAACCCTATGAGCCCTGGTTCGACCCTTAAAAATCTCACCTTGACTCTTGAAAATTTGATTTTGACCCTTGAAAATTTAGGCTGAAGAGTCAATGACCCTTGAGTTTCAAAGCCTACCGGACGTCCTGTCATTAATCCTGAAATGAGGTCCAACATGGTTGCATTGCTTTAGGTCCTAATGTATTTATTTTGTTTAATGGTTTCATTATGATTTCTTTTTAAAAATTGAAAACTGCCATCATTTCAATTTAATACTATGTGCACATATTCAACAAATTGAATACTGCACTTTGTTAGAAGAATGATTAATTGACATTTACAAAAGATATTCAGCCTTTCTGTCTGAAACAACCAATAAATTGAATGAACGGTTTATACATTTGACCCAGTATAAGCTTTTGTGCTAAGTTGAATGTATGTGTATTTATTTATTTCAGGAAATTATTTGTTGGAGGTCTGAGTTGGGAAACAAAAGAATGTAAGTTATTACACTAACAAAATTGTGGAATTCAGCAGATTAGTATGCCACAACCTACTTGCAATGTACTTGACAAACTGTTAAAAGGGTCTAAACCAATTGGCATATGATGCCGTATATATGGGTGGCATGGCGATGAACTGGTAGGAAACACAAGGTAGTCTCGCGTGTATCGTTGCTATGCACCAGGCACATACAAGAACCAGAAGGTCTGTTTGTGAAAAAGCTATGGTCTAGTATCCGTCCGAAATCCGTTGTATCAGCATCTGTCTCTTTATTCTGTGCCAGTCGGGCGTCTGCAGTTTCATGCAAGGAAAAATGTTTGTTCAATATTTCTCTTGTAGAATATCGTATTGTTTGAAGTGACTTGGCATACAGTTTATGTGAAAAATAAATTATTGCTAGTGGTTTGTTGAACAAGTTCCTATATCTAGATTTCCTTGGCATGAAAGGAACCGCTTCCTATAAAAGGTTTGGGAATTAACTTATTCAAGATGTTTTCTCTTTTCAGCTGATTTACAAGAATACATGTCAAAATTTGGAAAAGTGGTCAGTTGCAATTTAAAGAAAGACTTGGAAACAAACAGATCTCGAGGGTTTGGTTTTGTAGTGTTTGAAGATGCCGAGTCGCTGGAAAAGGTAAATTTATTATGCTTTCAGGATCGGTAATTTAGAAGCTAGTAACAAAAACTCTAAGGGAGTTGCATTCGTGGTTTCTTGTTAACATGAAGAAGAAAAAACTTTAAAATCTTGTCAGAAACTGCAAGACCTAGAGTTAATGTATTTGGTGAAGAATTGTGAAGTGGTCCATTGCCTTTGTTGTTTAAATCATGCCCCTGGGTCAAAGTTGGTACAGCCCTTCATCATGGTGTTGCTTTTTTTACAGAGAGAACCATGGCAGACAACTTGGTAAAGACTAAGTATTTAATAAAAATGGCATGTATTTCAGGTTTTAGCAGAAAAAGAACACAGACTTCAGGGAAAGAATATAGATCCTAAAAGAGCAAATCCAAAAGGCAAATGGCAGGAACCACCTATAAAGAAGATCTATGTAGCCAAAGTTAGTCCCACAACCACAGAAGAACAAATAAAAGAATACTTTTCACAGTGGGGACAGGTAAGCAATGGTGATGTTAGACTAACAGAACTTTTACAAATTTAGGATAATTTAACACCCATGTTTCTTCTGATAAGACAAGGTGTCATATGAAAATTAGCTCAAGGTCTTAGAAAGGGGTCACACATCTTACTATTACTTACTTGTATCTTTGTTATGTTAACATTATTTTATGCATAAGACTATGGTCACTAGCTACATGTATCTGTTTTGATGTCAGATCAAAGCCCTTTTTTACACAGCTTGATGGTGTTTTGTGACTGTTGCATTGATTTGTCTTGACCGTGCAAATTTGAAATTGCAGTAAGTAACATCACACAAAGGTTTTTATCTAACAAGGGGATGTGTTTAGTGCAAAATTGAAAACTTAACTTTTACTCATTTTACACGTAGCAAGTGGACAACAAATTGGAATTGTCACTGGTGTTTTCTGACAAACATGACTTCAGTGAGAATGTTGTTGTATTTTAGGTAGAAAAGATTGAAGCGCCATTTGACAAAGAAAAGGAAACCCGGCGGAATTTCGTGTTTGTTGAATTTGATACAGAAGAAACTGTGAATAAAGTATTAAATCACACAACAGAGAATCCCGATTATCAGCATAAAATTGGTTCAGATGAGGTAAGGTTGGGGTATTCCATGCACCAGTCGAAAGACAGCCATATATAAATGTTCTTTTAAAACACTTTTTATATTTGTTTCAGTTCCTGCTTAAATAGGTAAATACGGTAATTATTTATTGCCATTTTGAAGTCATATATCCCTCATAGCTGCTTCTTGCACTAGCTCTTTTTTTACAGTGTATCCGTTTTAGCAACTTTGTAATGTATGAGTTGGGTAATTAAGTAATCCTGGTCAAGTAAAGGTAAAAGCTCATCTGCTGGTGCTCTTAAATAGAGTTTAAAATTAAGTAAACACGGCTCCAGTGCTTGATTGTGATTGACCAGCTTTCTTATTACACTTCCAGCAGTCTACAAAGACAAAGTGGAGACATAGGAGCAGAAATCTGGTGTCGTGAGGTCTCGCAAGGAGGTTCCTCCGCTTGATGTAATAACACGAAATGATTTATAAAGAAAGTCCAGAAGTTTTGAAGTGTTAATATTCTTAATAATTATCAGTGTTATTTCATGGTTTGGGTCATGCTAAATCTCTTTCCGCTTCCATTTTGTAGCATAAAGATTATATGTGTTAACGTGTTTTTTTCTGTTTTCAACAGGTTAAGTAAATACAATGTCTACGTTGTAAATGGTTTCGTGAGCTTTCACCATGGATTTGTTCTTTATTCTGTAATGTAATTTGTTTTCCATAGGAATTTATTCCTGTTCCAGAGAATTTGTGACTATACTCAAATATTAACTGCTGAATGGTTATGCTTACAGATAGAGATAAAGAAAGCAACCCCAGGAAATCGTGGACGTGGTCGAGGTGGTTTCGGTGACCGGGGAGGTGGCAGGGGCCGAGGACGTGGAGGTATGGATTGTAAAAAGACAGAGAATTTTGACAAGCTATTGAATAGTGCCTCACATTGTGATTGTAAAAAGTGCATGGTTGAATTTAAAGTAATTGAAATGGGCTTTGGTTGGTTTACCATTGTGATTGGTCTGTATTCTTTGCAAAATAAAAGGCTGAGTCTACAAGGCTTCCTTTATCAAAAAGGTTAGAGGGGTTAGGCCTTTTGCAGAAAAAAAAGTAAATTCTGACTTAAATTACAGTTTCAATGACTATTCTTTAAAAAAAAAATTATTTGAGAAGGCATCGGAAATAAAACAGCTCTTGTTCTTTTGTTAAACAGACATTTATGATTTTTAGTGTGAACATGATGCAAGTTTGGTTTATATTGTTAATACTCTTGTAGGTTATGGCGGATATGGATGGAATGACTACAATGGTTATGGCGGATATGGTAATGGTTATGGAGCAGGATATGGGAATTACGGATACACTGGTTACGGATACGGTGGTTATGATCCCAATTACGGATACGGTAATCAGTGGGGAGGATATGATCAGAGTTACTATGGCAACTACGGTGGAGGTTATGGTGAGTAATAATGCCATGTTCAGATTACAATGCACAATATAGTAGTCGGAATGAAGCCTTGCATGTTAAATACAGTAAAATTCTGCTATTAAGTCTAGGCAGAACGTTGGTCGTCTGAATAGTGTATCTGGACTTAATCTTGCAAGTTTGTTCTAAATGTAGACTTCGGTTCTTTAAAATTGTATTTTTTTGCATTTTTTAAAAGTTACTGTTTTGGACTAAATAGCAGAACTGAGTGTAATTGGTATTGCCTAGTGAGGCAATAAGTATTTGTTTGCTAAGCATTCAGTCAAAATTTTGCCAATACGAGTTGAAACAGTTTAATATATTTACATGCCCTTAACATGTATAATGCATATTTCTAAATAAACTCTCTTTTGGTTTTAGGTTCCTACGATTATAGTGGTGGCTGGGCAGGATACGACCAATCAGGTTACGGTATATCAATATGTTGTTGTGTAAAGTGAATAATCTGCCAGGATTTAAGTATAAGTTTCTGTCATGAGTACGCAGTTCTGATCGAAAAATGTGTAGCTGATTTGAATGTTTTGCAGGAACGCAGCATCGTTGCAGCAGACCAGTTAATTTATCTGATAACAGATATTTACATCAGAACTATTTGCTAATGATAGAATACTAGAACATTTTTCTTGCTGTCCTGTACTTAAAAATAGATTTCTGAATGCAAACTTGGCAAAATAATACATAATCATATAAAATCATGGTAATCAGAGTCTGTTTGTAAAAGTGGTGTCTCAATATTTTTTATGTTACGTCACAAATAATTCATGAGAGAGTAATCTTCCACTATATATTCCTTTATGGAATGCAAGAAATTTGTCATTTGTGACTTGCAAGTTGCTTGCCTGCAGATTTTGCTTAAAAATGAGTTTTTCATACATTT
The DNA here is from genome assembly GCA_022818135.1 of Saxidomus purpurata. Taxonomy (NCBI): domain Eukaryota; kingdom Metazoa; phylum Mollusca; class Bivalvia; order Venerida; family Veneridae; genus Saxidomus; species Saxidomus purpurata. The sequence continues at coordinate 54,221,969 of JAFMSR010000002.1, read as the reverse complement.
GGTAAATAAATCAACTTGGATGTGTAGCTGAATAATTGAAACATGTGAAATTAAACATAGGGTTTGCAATGCTTGGAATTTTGTTCAAATAATTTTTTGGTTGTAAATATTTAACTTGTTTGTGCCTTGATGAGCTATTTGAATCAATCGGCGTCTGGCAGGCTGCCGTCCATTTTCTTGAAACATAACTGTGGCCACTAGGCCGGGGTAATTGAAAATTTTGCAGGATTGTTCCTTGCATGGAACTCTAACTAGTTCAAACCAACACATTCAAAGCAGAACTGGTTGCCAAGGCAAGCAGAAGAAAAAAATCTCCAAAACCACAAGGCCGAGAGCTTAAGACTTATCAGAAAATCAAGTTTGATAACTGTTGACGGAATTGAATTTAAAATACGGCCCTTGTCTGAGTGTGATATGTTGTTGTGCATTATATAATTGGGATCGTAGTCAAAAGTCAGGGTCTGAAAATGGACTGTGTGGGAGGTGTTGTTTAGTATTTATATTATGGTTTTGTTTATAGGTCAGCAGGCTAGTGGCGGGTATGGTAAGGCACCAAAGGCCGTCAGGGGAGGATCAAACAGCGGTTACAGACCATATTAGTCCCAATGCAAGTGAGTGGAAATCAATTTGTATTTAGGCATTTTATGTGATTAGTCCCCACCCTGTCAAGACCATTTTGGTGCTGCAGGTTTGTTCAGCTCAGTCTGTCCGTCCCTACTTTTAAGTGCACTGGCTGTGTGGACTGTTTTTCAAATAACTTTACAGTAGATGAAAAGTAGGGTTGTGTACTTTGTGTCGAGGCTGTATAACTTCTACATGCGTTGACAGATTCTGAAATTCACACTTCATGTGATTAAGTAGCATTTACTTGTGTTTTGTGACTGCTGTAACATTCCAGTGTCAAAAGTCTCGAGACTATATCTTCTCAACCCAAGTAGGGATTTTTATACCCCTGAAACAAAGGTTGGGGGGTATATAGGAGTCACCCGGTGGTTGGTCGGTCAGGTGGTCTGTTGCATTTTCCTTGTCCGGAGCATAACTTGAAAACACTTGATTGGAATTCAATACAATTTCATACAATGGTCAAGTACATTGAGAGGAAGTGCAGTGCACAGGAACCATAACTCTGTCTTGACTCATTTCAGAGTTATTGCCCTTTGTTACTTTTCCTTGTCTGGAGCATTACTTGAAAACTACTGGTTGGAATTCAATACAACTTCATACAATGATCTAGCACTATGAGAGGAAGTGCAGTGTACAAGAACCATAACTCTATCTTGAGTATTTACAGAGTTATTGCCCTTTGTTACTTTTCCTTGTCCGGAGCATAACTTGAAAACTTCTGGTTGGAATTCAATTTAACTTCATACAATGGTCAAGTACATTGAGAGGAAGTGCAGTGCACAGGAACCATAACTCTAACTTGACTCGTTACAGAGTTATTGCCCATTTTCCTTGTCACAGGGCATAACTTGAAAACTACTGGTTGGAATTCAATACAACTTCATACAATGGTTGAGCACAATGAGAGGAAGTGCAGTGTACAAGAACGATAACTCTTATCTTGAGTAATTACCAAGTTATTGTCAAGAACGATATCTCTATTTTAGTTTTCTTTTGCAAGGTATTCTGTTACTACGAACTTCCTCAGTTTATAAAGCAGTCTTTTGGGGGTATTGATCACATTTAGTGATAGCTCTAGTTTTAAATGGCCATATGGTCACCTCTTGGAGGTACCATGTGATGATTTTGAGCAATGTCGAGACGATAAATATGTGCTACACTGTTGCAAAGAAAACTTACTTTGTGCTCTCTAGTTGTATGAAATATCAAATTGTGATTTGTTAAAAGGCATTAAGGAATTATTACTTGAATTGACTGTTTTGAAATTTATTATATAAAAGAATCTAGGGAAATTTTGCTTGAATTCTAATAGATTGTTTTTGTATTTTCAGGATGCACGCACAAGTACATACATGTAAATAGCTGAATCATCGTCGTCATTTCATCATCCATTGTGTCAGTCATAGTGTTTTGCACGCACAAGAAAAAAAAACTGAAAAACATTCTTATCAAGTGATCTTAATTACAAATTCCATCATCTTTGTTTTTATAATGTTGTATGTCATCATTGTAATAATTATGGATAAAATAAACAGCAAGTGTTTTTAATGTATTTGAAATTACTTTTTTAGGTAGTCCTTTAAAGCGTCTGTGATCGCTTGGTTGTCTGTTGACCTATTTACATGTATAAGCCACTTCCATTCAAACCACAATATGAGAAATAAGTCTTCTTTTTTTTAGCTCATTTGGCTATGCCAGGGTGAGCTTTTCTGATCGATGATTGTCCGTCGTCCGTCAACATTTTGATTCAAATGACATCTCCTCTGAAACTTCTAGGTCAATGTTGATAAAACTATGCAGGAATGTTCCTTGCATGAAGCTCTACTAAAATTGTTCAAAGAATTCCATTCCATGCAGAACTCTGGTTGCTATGGCAACAAATAGGAAAAACTTAATAATCTTCTCTGAAACCACAAGGCCTAGAGCTTAAATATTTGGCATGTAGCATTGTCTAGTTGACCTCTACCAAGATTGTTCAAATTATGACCCCAGGGTCAAAATTGATCCCGCACGGGTGGGCACTTGGTTTTTGCATAGGCATATATAGAAAAGACTTTAAAAATCTTCTTCTCTGAAACCACAAGGCCTAGAGCCAAGATATTTGACATGTATCATTGTCTATTAAAAATCTTCTTCTCTGAAACCACAAGGCCTAGAGCTTAGATATTTGGCATGTAGCATTGGCTAGCGGACCTCTACCAAGATTGTTCAAATTATGAGCCCGGATCAAAATTGACCCCGCGCAGGGGGTCGCTTAGTTTTTTGCATAGGCTTGTATAGGGAAAACTTTAAAAATCTTTTTCTCTGAAACCACAAGGCCTAGAGCTTAGATATTTGGTATGTAGCATTGCCTAGTAGACCTCTTCAAAGTTTGTTCAAATTATGCCCCTGGGGTCAAAATTGACCTTGCCCAGGGGGGATCATTTGTTCTACAAAGGCGTATATAAGAAAACTTACTTGGTGTATAACATTATCTAGTGATCTTCCACCAGGCAAGTGGAGTTTTTTTTTTTTGCATGGCTATATTTCCTTTGATAGTTCTGCACTTAAAATATATTTCCTTTGATAGTTCTGCGCTTAAATTAAATTTCCATCTTGTCCAACGATTATTCCGATATAGAAGTATTTATTTTAAGTTTGGCACAAAAACAAGTCCCATGTTGGTTGAAGGTAGTCAGAAGCTATACTGGTACTGTGCAATACCAGGGTATTGTCGTAATCTTGTTCAGTCATGAAGATTTGTTGATGACTGAGCAAGGCTGCACACGTCTTGATACTTCCTGAAGTTGATAAAAGTACACTGACACGGTCACATGGACTGTTCAGCAAATGATCAAGAGATAATAACTGCCGAAGGATGGTTGTAGCAGTTTATTTTAATGGATTATTGAAGTGATGGCTTGATTTTAGCAGGACTGTATTGTTCATTTCGAAACAACCTATTGTACAAAAGCTGCCAAGCCATCTTTTTATGCTATTTACGAAGTCGCGGAAGGGGTTTAGTGGTTGGAATGTCTGACTGGATAAATAACTTCCATATGAGTCTTTGGGTTGAGGCCTGCTACGCCAATATCTGGAAGAAAATTGACAAGCAGGAAATGGTTAGGGCACTGGTTTTACACAGGAATAATAGTTTGGTTGACTCGTGTATAAATTAATGGGCTACATTAAATGGGTATCGACGATAAACAAACTTCACGACCTAAGTTTGTCGAAATCGAGGGTTGATTAAAGGTACATACCCTTTAACTGTTGTCAAACTAAAAAACGTCCAAAACATAATATACTCGCCCAAAATGAAAACTACAGGTTTATAATGGGATTTACTATGCATGCGAAAGAAACACGAATAACTCGCAATGCAAGATGTGGAATACAATCATTTGTAAGAATGTTAAACTTTATCAGTTAGGGATTAAGTTTATCAAAATAAATTTAGAATCACGGGAGCATTCAGATTCAAGGTCATAAATTCACCTATATATTCAGTTCAAAGGGAGGTTATTTAAGAATTTGAATCTTTAGTCTCAACTCGCGCTTTTGCATTGTGTTTTCATAAAACATCGTTGAGTTTTATAGTCTTGACATTAGTTTCTCTCAACTGACAGCAAAAATGATACTTTGTCTTGACAATCCATTTTGTTTTTGATAAACTCTGTTTTCCCTATACGAGTTATCTCCCTTTTATGCACGATAAATGACTAACTTTTAGGCCTATTCTCGCCTTTGTTATTTGTCTTATTTTATAGAGTCAGAGTGAAATACATTGATTTAATATTGTGTTAAATATTTGTATAATAAAAGTGTAAAGTTTTCATTTTGGGTGAGTATATAATCTTTGCAAGTATTGTTACTAAACCTAAAAGTCAGCCACGCATTCCACGTCATCGATAAAATCAGCGGTTTAAAATATACTGCAGTACCGTAAACGATTCGATAATCTTTGTCGAGTTGTACAATTAATGGGTGGATGCGATTTATGACGGAAAGCCTCTATATTGATTAATTGTGGTAAACTACATGTAAGACGTTTTTCGGCATAGGTTCTTCCTTGAAATTGTATCTTCCGAGAATATAATCTGCTACATGTATGGATTGCCCCTTTAATTGATACCTTTACTGAAGGTGAAAATCGGAATTCTGTAGATTACCTATGTTTTCATAGGGGATAAAAGCGTAGGTTTTCCCATCTCAGAACACATCCTATAACATTATATTAGTATATCTCGGGATTTACCATTAAGGTCGGGTCTTGCCAATTTAATGTTGTAAAATATGCCTACCTGTTTCCTGAATCGTGTAGGGTGAAAACGCCAATGCGTTAATTATCTATAGACCTTTAATCAACTTGATCAAGTTACCTAGCCGTGACGGAGAACATTTAGTACATACATAAACATCGTTGACGGGAAAGTTATCAATTGAGGCGGTTGAAAATGCAATCTATCTTCACCATTTATCAATGAAGCGATCACGTAATGAAGAGGGTCTTGCACAAATTCCATTCACTGCGCTTCCATTCATTACACGTGATTGGTGCAAAAAGTAGGTAAAACCCGAGCTTACACAGCGTTCCCAAGAAACCAAACCGGTACTTGTATAGGAGAATGAATCATCCAGCTAATGATGACCCGAAAAGGGCAGCAGACGAAGAACACGCTGAAGTTACATGAATTTCAAGTAAGAACATCACATCCAGTTTCTCGTATTCTCCTGGTTTCTCATTGTTTAACATAAACACATTTAATCAAAATGTTTGTGACATTCAGTGTTATTTAGTAACACATCAAGTTTATGGGGGCTGCCTCACATAAATGATTTCGGTAGTAAAATGCAGCAAAAGTAAATAAACCTTTCACTGGATACATGCACATTTATATTTTGATTCGACAAAAGGCATGTCACTAAAATGATATTTGTGATTTTGTTTATCTTTTACAAAGGTAGAAAACCTCTCTTAAGTGTCATTTTAACAAAAAGTTCCAACTGTTTAAGTAAAAAATGCAGTTTTAACTGTGGTTTAAGTAATATTCACAATATGATTGTTTTTCAACTGAATTTTTGAAATCTCAATCGGTCCGGGCAGGCCAATCACGGCCGATTCAATAACTAATCCCTTCGCCTTTTTCCAATCCCATCGCCTTTATCGGCATGACTAATCACCGCCAAAGCACCGTATTAGTTACTTTCGATGATTGGTCCCCTCCGCCGATTCCCCGCCTTTTTAAGGCACCGCCTCCTTCAGTACGCGTCTGTCGTTCATGAATTAAATGGAAGTTTACATATTTCTTTATATCCTTGGCATTTTTGTATTATCCCATTATCACACGGACTATAATTCAAATAAATTTTACGCTTTCGCTCGACTTCCTAATACATGTATTGTTTTTTTTTCACGTTTTTTCTTTGTGTAGTTTTATCCTTGCTGAAAAATATTCGAAAGAAAAAATCAGTCTAAACCATGATGACACTTAATGTAAAAATAAACAGTTAACTCAAATATCACTATTTTGAGACTATAGCTGGATTTTGCGCTTTGAGTCGTGAATGAATTTAAATAAGTATTTTACACAATAGTTAAGTCAGGTTTGAAAAAGTAAGTTGATATTCAAAGTTATGTTACGTTTGTATGGTATAATTGTATAATTACATTGTAGTATGGTTAGGAACGGATTCGAAACCCAGAAGAGACGTTTTTCTTTGTCTTTTTCATTGCTTTCGAATAGCATATTATTAAAAAGACAGTGAATCTCGTGCCTTTAGTGCTTTACCTGCACGAATGGACTCGTCTAATAGGTCATGGTTCACGGGTCAAAATCCCATCTTAAAGATATAATTTCATGTTATGATCGGCCGCATATTACAGTTTGGCTGTTATTTAAATCGTAACTGTAAATTCAGTTGTTTTGAGTAACTGGCATCAATTAATTCCTTTTCACCTGCCTTGTGTTTGAACCGATTACAAGCGGTGCCTCAGGCAATAATGTGGACTGATTAAGAAATTGCTTGTTTATTAGGGCTTTATCATTGATACCGGTATGACCAACGCCCCCAGAAGAGGTTAGTTTTTTTAGGTTTCGGAGGATAGTGCAAGATAAGAAAGCGTCCAAATTCCAGAGACACTCTGGTTCATAATTTATACATGCCAGGTGTGTAGCACCCATACATTGGACCTCGGTTTTAAAGACTCAGCCTTCCTCTATGACATGCTGGCTTCTATTGGAGAGGAACGACTGAATTCAGTAAAAAAAATCGTTAATACCATAGTGGCGAAGCTTTGTTAGAAGACGCTTGTGTGGCACGCGATCGAGCGCCTGGTCACGGCTTTATTCTTGTCTAGGGATCTTGCAAGTTTGTCAGTTGAAGTTGACAGTATATGTTTCTGTATTTTGGAGTAGACGCTATTAAGGGACACTGGGCGGTAGTTGCTTGCCTCGAATCGGTCTGATTTCTTAAAGATGTCCTAGACATTTGCCTTCCTCCAGTCATCAGACTTCGTTTGAAGATTGCTGCTAGTAGTGGGGCTAAATATGTGGCTAGATCACGGATAATTCGAGTGGTGATCATGTCTGGTCCACATGCTTCTTTGGGTTTTGTTTTTGAAGGAGTTTCAGTTCCCCCGCCTCTGAAACATCGATGTCTGACATGGATGGATATGAGTCTCCATCGGATGTAGGCGCGTCAGTGGCATCCTCATTAGAGAAAACCGACTCATACTGTCTGTTAAGTATGTTGGCATTGTCTATAGGGTCTGCGTGCATCTTCTGGGGCTAGCCCGTTGTTGTTCTTCCTCAGGAAGTTAATATATGCCCATAATCTTTTATGTTTCCCATCCTTGTTGTTGTTGTTTCCGCGATTATCAAATTCAATGTTGTTTTCATTGTAAGTCCAGTAGGAGGCACTTTTAGTTTTTTGTGTGTCTGATTTGGAGATCTTGTGCAGTACGTAGATCTTGTATATTTGAGGGATCGTTCTAGATGAAACCATAGTCCGCCTTCTTGTACATTAATACATTTCGTTTAATGGAAGGTTTGATTAGAGGTCGCAGGCTTGGTTCTATGAAGACTGTCTCATGGTCTGTGAAATACACCTCCTTAAATGTTCAAGTACTTTTGGGTCAGTACAACGTTAGGGCTAGTAGAACGAACCCATGAAGAAACATTTGACTGCCTTCATCATGACCTTTACCCACACCTCTTCACAGTCTTTGTCATCTTTCAGTTCCTCAGGGTCCTCACTGTGGAATGAAGTACATTTTGTATTAATAATTAGAAATACTCCGCCTCCCTTACTATCGGTGCGATCCTGGCGGTATGCTTTGAATTAAGAGGGAAATACTTAGGCCGATGATACATCAGGGTTAGCCAGGATTCGTTGCCTATGACAACATCAGCCAGTGTTGATTAAATGATGTTGCTGGCTGGTTTCCCGGCGGACTTAATTGAATGACAGTTCGACATTAGAATAGGCAATTCCTTTCTTGGTGGCTTAAAAGTCTTATTTGGGGATGATGTGGCTATGTAGTTGGTAAAGCTTATCTCTGAATCTGGCCGAGACTTATCCAGGTAGCTAAATGTGTTCGACGTTTCAAAGATAGTAGTATCAAAGAGGCTAGTTGAGAAATCTGGAATCCACGCTGGAAGAACTCCCAGCTAACATTCTTCATACCATGATACACGGCGTCCGGCAATCCCATCATAATTATACTTATCAAAATGGTGAAATCTGAACACTTGTTAGCTTCACATTGCTTTTGTAGATTGCAAGGCTTATTTGGAGGCTTTGTTTGTTCTTATTATATGGGTCCTATTATATAAGGCCTCAGTTTTTAAACAAAAAAGTAAATTAGTAACAGGTTGCTTGAAACTGCTTGCAGTTTGTCCTTAAATCTATGAAAAAACAGATACCAGTAGAGCAAACACATATTGTACATACGGGAACAGTACGTCAGTTGCCCCAAATTTCTGAATATTGTGAACGGGAACTATAACATCAGCTTTGGAAATTAGTAGTGTCTGGCCTACTACATAATTTGGGCGTTTCAGACCTGCTGTCAAAGTTTACTTCTCGGCGCTTTATGTATGAAAGATAATGTCCGAGAAACGCCTAGTAGAAATTCATTCATGAGTGAATTTATTTGATTGGTACAATAAAGGTTAACCTAAGAATTTTAGCCTATCAGTGGCCAAGTCTATCGCCTTTTTAGGCACGATGTTCAAAATGGCTGTCAGTATAAATACAAAACTCGTCCCGAACAGGTCGATGAAGAAATATGGAGGAAAAATATATGATCATGTGTTGTCAGCATTTTCGGCGCATATGAAAATTATTCCAAAACGGAATCAAGCTTTTACACAGAATTTGACGTTTTTATGTTCAGTTACAGAGAATTTATCAGAAATCCGGCAAAAAACTGATCAAAAGTTAGAAACTTACAAAGGGTGTTGGAGATCCGGTTGCTTTCTGTTAGACCTAAGTTGACATTAATTTTCGTGTCATTTGGTGGTATAGATTCGTAAACACAGATGACAACAAGGTGGGTTACATTTTGAAAATTCTGGAACTGTCAATGGTGCTATTGACTGTTTGGATGAATTTGAATTTTGCCTTGAATCATCGTCATGAGCTACATGTATTATGACAAATCAAAGCACATCTCCCATTCTCGGCTTCGCAGATCCGGGTACATAAAAATTATTTACATTCGGGAAAGGTGATTCCTCGGCTGTCATCGCTAGTCTCTATGCATCTTTAAGTTTGAATAATATAATAACCAAGATTAGAAATGAAAGAAGACAACGATCTTCCATTACCTTGAAACTATCAGATTGTTTTTATAATAATTTTATGTTGTCAAAAGCATTTTTGTTTCGTTTAAAATGAATTTAAACTTGATGTGAGTGAACGGTAAAGACTGAGTTTTCACCTTTTACAGAATGAAGAAATGAACGCGAACTAATAATCCGATTGGTTAACTGGTCAGTATGACGTCATGGCGAAGCCGAGAAAAAGACTGATTGAATTTACTTTTTTCACAGCAAGTTATTTTATGTTTTGGGGGAAAGTGAAAGACACAGAACGTGTTCCGTTCGAGAGACACCCCTGGTTTTTTAACATGCCCGTTGTACAGCACCAATACTTGGGACCTCAGTTTTTAAGTCTCATCCGAAATTGTAGCCACTAGTTATGTTGGTTTAGGAGTGGGTGAACCTGGACCACTGATAAGTTCCTCCACTGCTTATTGTATTCTATATTAGGGCTTTATTGTTGGTACCGGTTTCCCATATGACCAACCCCCCCAGAAGAGGTTAGTTATTTTAGGCTTCAGAGGATAGTGCAAGATACAGAAAGCGTCCCAATTCCAGGGACACCCCTGGTTCTTATACATGCCAAGTGTATAGCACCCATACATGGGACCTCGGTTTTAAAGTCTCGTTTGAAAGACTGTTAGTAATTTTTAGTTGGTCAGCCCCGGTTATCGAACCCGCTACCCGGAGATTACAAGTCTTGTGCTCTACCGATTGAGCTAACCTGGCTGACTAATGCATCACAGATGGTTATTTTAATATAAAATACACACTTTAAGTGGCCACTTTTCATTGGCTGCTGCTGAGACAGGTTTAATTTAACAGAACTTACAAATGCGTTTTAATAGAATCGTAAAGTAAGGAAATTGACAGACATTTGTACATGGTGCATGTAGATTAGGATTCATCAGGGGCAATGTCTTAGAACGTATATTAATTTAATGTATTTTTTATACAGCTGTTGTCTAGTTAGGATGAGGATGAGTGATAGTCTACTTTAGATACAGGTCAGGTATATAATTGATCAACCTTTGATGCCTATTAACCATTCATGAGAATGTTGCATAACAAGTAACAATTTTGCTTACTTGAAATACAGAGGGATACAACTGATTTGCATTATAAATTACAAATTCTTTAATCATTAATATAATTTATAGAGGATAATTGTTGGTTTCGGTGTAGGATCATGTTATAATTTTACTGAGTGGACACCAAAAGTGATATTTTCACAAGTGACACAGCCACGACTGTAAAATTACTACTTTTGGTGTTCACGAGTGAAATTTTTCTGTTTATTTTATGTCTCAAACTCCACTTTTATTGAGTTTATTTCAATAAAAATGTCAAAAATCGCTTGAAGCGTCACTAGAAAGCATCGCAAACATGACGTCATTTTAACGACATCATCGTCATATGGTTTCGGCATTCATTACGCTCTGTATGTGTTTTGATGTTAATCCAGGCAACAGATTTTGATAATTTTCACTGTGTGGACAGTGAGTTTATCGGAATATAATCCACTGATGCCATTATATTTCAATATACCACCAAAAATCATAAAATAAAATGTGACTGTTCACTGAAAATAGTGCATATGCTAAATTCTAGTAATAAGTACATTTGTAGTTTTAGATTGTTATCTTTTCTGACACACTTTACTAAATAGAGAAGATAAAGCACTTGAGACGAACTTTAGAGTGTATTTGCCAATATATGGTTCTCTTGTAATATTGATAAAACTGAAAACAGTCATAGTAAACTTATCTAGGAAAATAACAAACAAACAGTCATTATGATTGTAGGCTAAATATCAGTACTAGTATTGAAATAGTGATAGCAAAACTACTGTCATTTGGATTATCCCTTTTAGTGGGCTTAAAAGTGTGCAGACAACTGAAATTCCATAGTGTACCCAAAATATAAGAAAAAGAGTAAATCCCAACTTTAAAAGCCCCCAAGTGCACCGTCTGTCTGAGCACACCATTGAATAGGCATATATTGGGTACTATAACCTTCATTCCGTCTTGGTCGTAGGTACTCAACAAAAAAAGGGCACTTGTTGGGTAAGTTTAATGCTTTATATAGTGCGCTGTTGGGTATCTTCTATAATGGGAAGCAATGGGAGAGTACCCAACAAATGCACATACATAAGGTCGTCCGTCCTTACATTTTTATGTGTTCAAACTATAACTTTGTCATGCATTGAAGGATTTCTTGGCACAAATGTTCAGCACATGAAGATGATGTGACACTTGTAAGACCCACATATTTGCCTCAAAAGTCAAGGTCACACTTGGAGTTTAAAGGTAATGAAATCCTGTTTATATGCATACATTCGTGTCCAGACTGTAACTTTGTCATGCACTGATGGATTTTAAAATAACTTGGTACATATGTTTAGCATGACGTGTACAACCCTACCTCAAATGTCAAGGTCATACTTCAAGTAAAAAGGTCATGGAATCATGTATGCATGGTTACTCTGTCATGCATGGAAGTATTTTAAATTTACATAGAACAATTAGTGAGCACATGGAGATGAAATGTCGGTGTGGAAGTCCCTCATTCTTACCTTGGAGGTCAATGTCGCATTTAGAGGTCAAACAGTTTAAAATCCTATGTATGTACATATGTTTTGTTCAGGTTGTAATTCTGTCATACATCGAAAGATTTAAATGAATTGGAACAAATGAGATAAAGTGTCATGTGCAAGTACATGTACCAGTTCCACACCTTGAAGGTCAAGGACACAGACTGAGAGACACCTCTTTTAGGGGCATTCTTCATGCATAAAGGACAGCTCTTGTTTAGAGGTATGGGTTTTCAGAGGCTTGCTACTGTTGAACTTTGTAATTGGTTTTGCGCCAAGTGGATTAGGCACCAACCTACAGTTAATACAAGACAAACTCCTTGAAGTAACTACAAATGTATTATGAAGGCTCCATTTTTAAATGGCTGTCACTTTCAAATTGAAGAGCATCAGTGTATACGTGATAGAGGAATAGGATTAATGCAATAACAATTATATAAACTCTATGGTGAAATAAACATAATGACATTATATTTCCTGCTGTATATGGGTGTTTATCACATACTGTAATAGGAAAATAAGGATACAAAATGTACAATGTTTTAAGTGGGATGCAATCTGATACCATTTAGTTGAGGAAATAATACATTTTGCATGCAAACCTATATTTCAAATGCTTCAAAAGGTTGATATCTAAGACCAAATCAAATTTTCTTTTAAATGTGGAATTTTCACATATTTTTGGGGTCAGTGCAGGGATGTGCTTCACGTACTGGTACTTGTACTCGTACTTACTCGAGTACCAATTTTCAAGTACTCAGCAGTACTCAGTACTCGTCTTAAATTATGAGTACAAGTACTCGTACTTACTTAAGTACTAAAGCAAAATTGCCAGTGCTTGTGAGTACTTTATGAGTACTCTATGAGTACTTCCACACTTGCGTGTAAAATGCAACATAAAGTAACCTACTGAAGTATATAATTATATATAGTGAATGGTAAAATATAATTCATATCAACAACAAATTGGATAAGCTAAAACAAAAACCTGTCTACTTTTGTACATGTTGTATTATAATAACTTATTCTTAAATGCATTACAAGTAAATCATGGTCTACAGTAAATGAAGTTAAAGTTATGGTAGAACTACCAAATACATTACTTCAGTAAGCTTATAAAACATCAATATACAGAAAATTTTGTGGTGTAAATAGAGGTGATATCACCTTAATTATCCATATACAATGCATAATAGCAATTTGCTAATAACAATTAATTATGGTATTATCACCTTTACAAACAGGCAGATTTAATTTTCACAAATTGGTGAATAGAAGTTTCATACTAAACTGTGTTTATGCTTATTTATGAATATATTTCTGCATTGATAATTTCCTGGGTTTCTGTGACCCATCATTGTCATTTAGACAGTTTTATGCATATAATGATAATAATAAATCAGTACTCGGAAAGTACTCATGGGTACTTTAAGTAGTACTCAGTACTTACTCAAGTACACACACAAAAGTGAGTACTCAGTACTTACTCGAGTACTCCTTTAGCATCCAGTACTTAGTACTTACTCAAGTACTAACCCCAAGTACTCGACCCATCCCTGGGTCAGTGGGTCAAAGGTCATGGCCATAGTGACTTCTGTTAGATTTTCCTTGATAATGCTATACTTGTCACTGTTTTCATTCAACTGTCATCAAACATGCTCAGAAGGTACCCTGAAACATGTATATGATCCCTATCTTTGATTAATGGGTCAAAGGTCAAGGTCACAGTGACCGAACTTTGAACATCTTTTTCGCTCAATATCTTGAGATCTATTTGACACTGTCTTCGAACTTCATCTAATGATTGGTCATACAGAGTAGATGATCCCTATTGTTTGAGGTCAGTTGGTCAATGGTCAAGGTCACAGTGACCGAAACTTCGAAAATCTTTTCCGCTCATTTTCATGAGATCTACATCACCCACAGTCTTCAAACATCGTAGGATCATTGATTTTACTGAGTAGATGATCCCTGCTATTTGTTGGGTCAGTTGGGGATGATCACAGTGAACTATGTCAGCTTTTCCTTGGTAACATTGCGAAAAAAATTCACAATATTTACAAAGAACAGTCCAGTCAGATCAGTAGAGCCATAATGCCCCTTAGGGCCTATTGTTTCATATTTTTTGTAGTTTATAAATCAAATACCATGTAAAATGCATAAAAAAGTCATTTAGCAAACACGGAAAATCATTGGAATTTCGAGGGCACAAATTTTCGAAACAAGGATACATTGAACAAGTGAATTTTGATTTCACTTGAGCAAAGATCACAATGGCCAACTGTATCAAGAATAAGTCAAGAGCTATTTGGCATGTAAACCTTCTTGAAACTTCACAGAGTGCTTGCAGTTCACAAGTGAATGAACCTGTTGATTTTCAGGTCACACTGTGAGTCAGTGACACAAAGGTGAAAGGAATGACATTTATACATGTATATTGAAAGTTGTTTCTGGACAACAACTCCAGAACATAAAAGCATAAGCTGTTGTACCTCAAAGTTTTACACCATGCTACTGATTGCATCAGTGTGGACATTTTGTCTTTGTCAAAAAGCTCTTGTTGAACTGAAGTGGTTTTTTTTTTTTTGGTAACATTATATGACAGTGCTTTCATTACCATCGTTTCAGATATATCTGAAACTTGGCAAAACTGTGTACTTTCATGACACAAATTCAGACACTTTTGATAACCTTCAGTCTATATACCATCTTAAATGGTACATATTAAAGCTGCTATTTCATAGATAAAGCAAAATTTGACAGAGGAATAAATTTGTTTATTTAGACGGATTAAGAATTGAAATGCAGACTGCAAGATGAACAAGATTAAACCAGAAAAAGTCCAAGAAAACTTTGATTATAATTTTGATAAGAATAATGAAAACGTCTTCATTTAATCGAAATGTTTACCCTGCAGGCATGCCCTATGATGATAATGTCTTAATTTAATTGAAATGTAAATTGGTATAAAATCTGTCTGGCCGTGAAAACAGATCTCGCTAATTACAAGTGAACAGTGCAATGTGTGCAATGGTAAAGTGCATGTTGATTAAAGTGTCCTATCTATCAGGGCTACATGTACCCATGACGCTGCAACTTGCCTAGGTTCAAAATTCTGCTGAGTGGCAAAAGAAATTTGAAATTGGCAGCATAAATCTAAGTCACTGCAGCCATACGGTTTAATCAGTTGACATTGAAACAACTTTTATAGCCAAACTGTGACAAATGTATGAAACCCAGAGGAGGGCTTGCTCTATCATATCTATTTAAAGGGCCAGCCATATTTGACGCATAGTCACTTTCTGTTTGAGGACAGGATTAGTATCTATTAATGCAAGGCACCAGCAGGTAGGCATATGGCCAACATGTTTAGCTCGACTTTTCTATGAAAAGGGGAGCTATCCTACTCGCCCCGGCGTCGGCGTTGGCGTCACACCTTGGTTAAGTTTTTCGTACCACCCCACTTTATTTCAGAAGTATTAGAGGTATGGCTTTAAAACTTACCATACTTGTTTACCATCATAACCTCCATCTACAGACAAGAGTACATAACTCTGTCAAGGTTTTTGACAGAATTATGGCCCTTTTTTTACTTAGAAAGTGTATTGAGCTTGGTTAAGTTTTTCGTACCACCTCACTTTATTTCAAAACCATTGGAGGTATTGCTTTGAAACTAACCATACTTGTTTACCATCACGACCTTCATCAACAGACAAGAGGACATAACTCTGTCAAGGTTTTTGACAGAATTATGCCCCTTTTTGACTTAGAAAATACATTGAATATGGGTAAAATCCACTTATTGCCTTAACCCTTTGAGATATTGCTTTGAAACTTTTAATGCTATTTCACATCATTACCCCCATCTGCAGGCAAGAGAAGGTAACTCTGTCAGGGATTTGTTTTAAAAATTAAGGCCTTTTATCGACTTAGAATCTTGGTTAAGTTTTTCGTACCAGTCCACTTTTTGACTGAACTGTTTGAGATATTAATTTGAAAGTTGGAATACTTGTTTACCATCATGATTCCCAAACATGGGCAGGAGAAGGTAATTCTGTCAAGGATTTTATATGAATTATGGCCCTTTTTGACTTAGAAACTCAGTTAAAATTTTCATTCTTGTCCACTTGTTAACTTAACCATTTGAGATATTACTTTGAAAGTTGGAGTACTTATGTACCATCGTAAGACCTATCTGTAAGCAAAAGAAAATAACTCTGTGAAAAATTTTCTTGATTTGTACTTAGAAATTCCTAGTTAAAGTCTTGTGTGCCCTTAACTGTCAAAGTTTTGTTTTATTGGCAAGCACTAAAAAAGTCGAGCACGCTGTCCTACTGACAGCTCTTGTTAGCTTACCTGGCACTTTGTGCTACGGTGAACTTTTAGAATGGATGATTGTCCGTCTGACCACATTTTGCTTCAAACGATATCTTCTCTGAAACCACTGGGCCAGTGTTGATGAAACTTGGATTAACACCCAGGGAGTCACTTGTTTTACATAGACCTATAAAAATCTTCTCTGAAACCATAACGTCTACTAGAGCTTTGATATCAAATTTGTAACTGTTTCTAGTGAACCTCTTCAAAGCTTGTTCACAATTGACCCTGTTATTGAACCTGCCCAGCGGGTCACTAAGTATTTAAAAACTTTTATAATCTTCTTCGCCAAAACCACAAGGCCTATAGCTTAGATATTTAGTGCACTGGTACTCGAGTGAGATTGGGCCTTCCTGGCCTTCTTGATAAACAGCTGCTTGGTTTTTAACCACTAGTTGCTTAGATTTGAATTTTGACCAAAAGAGAAGGTTAAACATGTCAAAACAACTCAAAACAGTATAAAATGAATATGGAAACAAGTAGTTTAACCATTGTTGCTTTGGGGTCATAAAGCATGATCTTCTGTTAACACTGGATTTTACCTTTCTCTGTTACGTTTCAGACTTGATCGGTTGTTTTTACTCTTGGACACTGGCTCCACCCCTCTGATCAGGAAATCCGCAGCAGAACAATTAGGCGATGTCCAAAAACTACATCCATATGAGCTTAACAATCTCCTTACTAAGGTATATCACTTAAGCAATACTTCCCCCAAAAATCTATGGAACTACATGTATTTTCAATTTTGTAAGATAGATACTTTAGGAATACTCTTGTGGGAAGGGAGGTAACTGATGTACTATCTGTCATATCAAACTGTATTACAAAAAATTTACATGTACATGCATGTTCGTACTTTTAGATTCATTATTGTTTTACAAACAACAGAAATAAGTTATCTGTATCTTCTTTCTGATTTAAGAATGCACTTGTTTCGGTTGTACTTAAGTATTAAAATCAAGCACAGTTGAAACTGGAAGCAGATTTTGATATTGAATTTTTATCAGTGACAAAATTTTGTTTTTGACTTCAGGTCCATTTTTATTTGAGAAGCAGTAATTGGGATACAAGGATAGCCGCGGCTCAGGCTGTCCATGCTATAGCAAGGAATGTGCCACAGTGGGAGCCCAGAGGTGCCCTAAAACAAGGTTTGGTTCATTGAAACTTGGACTGTAGAAATTCTAGATATTGAATTATTCAATTTAGAGCTATGTTTGCATTTAAGGTTCTTCTTTATTCAATAAAGAAGAACCTTAAATGCAAACATAGCTCTAAAAACAAAGTGAGGGCCCACCTTTGTGGTCAAGTGGTAAATGTCACTCATTTGAAATCACTAAATTTCACTGATTGAGCGGCATGGGTTCGAACCTTTGAAAACTATACTCTTTTACTTGAAAAAGTTGGCAGCTTCATACAGAGAATGGGAGACCAGTATTTGTCCTTCCGAGGAATAATTTTGATGTAAACTGCCCGCTTGAAGTAAAACAATACAGTTTTCAAGGAAAACTTAAAGCAAATGAGATATTCCTAAAGTCAAACTATTGCAGGTTTGTGGATACATAAATGTAGACTCGAGCATTAACGGAGATGTTAACAATAGAGATTTTATATTCCAGTCCCAAGTATTGTCTATCAGGTAAATCATGTGACTCTTTTAGTTTCTGTAGACATTGAGAAGACACTGTCATTGCCAAAAAAGGGACACATGATTCGAGAAAGGCACATGTATTGTGACATACAGTGTGAGACCGTATATACTTTTTTTTACATCAGAATGTGGAGAAGGAATACCAGGAGCAGACGGCAAGTTGTTGTTCTCCAAGTTTGATCTGCAGAATGTGCTACAGAATGGGACGTCTTTACTTGGCTCGGAAGGGGTGCAGTTCAACCAGGATGAGAAACTTGCTGGTACTTAACCCTTTACCTTGCTTCATTTCTAAAATGGACTTGTCCATCCTTCAGTTCAGACTGATCCATTTCTTGTTCAAAGGGGTACTTGGTGAAAATTTAACTGAATGAATAGCAAACAGTGCAGATCATGATCAGACTACAC